>JBBBDQ010002199.1:177500-547500 GCA_037127315.1 Ascarosepion bandense
CCCATTGTGGAATAGGATGTAACTCCAGTTGTTTACAGCCCCACACAATTTTTTAAAATTTATTTTTTATTTTTTAATCATTTCATGCCAAGCAAGGCAGGACTGCTACTAGTGTGCAGGGGGTTACTTTGAGAGAACAGACTAGGTACAGAGGGTTATTGATAAAAGATGAACAGGATTCAAGAAAATGGCAACTGATGTTGCACTTAAACTTTTAAAGGTTGTAGTTTTCAGAGAAACAAGTAAATGGAAGGGATTTCCACAAGTGGGAAGTATGAGAAAAAAACTATGGGAGTAGAAGTGGCAGTTACATTTAGTTATTTCAGTGGTAAAAGGGGTGGGACCTGGAAGGAAACTAATCTAGTAGCATGCTTGAATTCATGTGGTTTGGGCAACAGTGGGAGGAGAAGCTCTTCAGAACAGTTGCTATGGAAATATTTGTAGAATAGAAAGAGGGAAGCCAAGTCACATTGATGAGAAAGTGACTGAAGTTGTCATTGCAGATCCTTCTTTGGATTTTGTTGAGAACCTTGAGAGGAATAGCAGGAGCACCAGACTAAATGTAGCAACAGTATTTGATGCACAAACAAAATATAGATTTATAAATGTACAAGATAGACTCTGACTAGAAAAACTTTCTGGCACAACACAACTTTCTTTGCAGTAGATGCAGCTACTGATTTGATGTAGTCATTTCATTTCAAGTTGGTTGAAAAAACTGAGGTCAAGGAGGTGCAGTGTGTTGCTCTCCAGGAGACTAGCATTTACCATGTTGATGACTGGCAAGAAGGTTTCTCTATGCTGGATAAAGGAGAGCTGTTTTGTTAGGGGTGCATGTGTCTGGGTATGTTTCTATGAAGATTCTTAATATGAAGCTGGTAGGACCAAGAAGTATGCATTGGGGCATGTTCTTCGGCAGGTTGCTGATATCAAGCAGAAAGACGGCAGGATTATGAAGCGAGCATTGGGGGGGTGGGCACATGCATCTTTAAAAGACTGGCTATAAACAATGGTCTTCATGGACCTACCTCTTAGGGAGGACTTGACAGTTGAAAAGCTAGCGGTTACACAATCTTACCAAGATTTGAGATAACTTTGGGCTAATGTTCTTAAAAACAATTGTTGAAATTTTCTTCAAACTGGCAGCCTTCTTTAAGTCAAGGCTTTTGGTAAGTCTGGAAACTTCCTGGGCTGTGATAGAAATATTACAAAGTTTATGCTTTTCTTCTGACATAGAGGAAAAGTTCATTATAAAGATCTAAGCTTTATCTTATGAGAATGAGATGCTCTTGGGGGTTATTTATGATAGGCATCTACACTTTGCTTCTATTGAGAATTTAGTTAGTGGTTTTCCAGAACTCGTAGGAACCAATTCTTTTACTTGGACTGCTTGAGCATTGCTGCACCCTGTCTTTTCTAGAACTTTTTTATGATTCTGGCAGTTCTAAATAGGTTCTTACTATACTGTTTCCTGTGATAGGGATGGTAGTAGTGGTTATGGTGAGCTATGGCTGCAGCACATTTTGGTATTAATCAGGGTTGGCTATTTTGTTTTTGTCAGTATTTTTTTCTGAGGGAGAAATCTGTGCATGTCAAGAAATCCATTAAGAAATGATAATGACTCTATATTCTTAAGAATGCTGATAGAGGAGTTTCTACCATTTAAGATCTGACGTTATCTCAGATTTTGTATAAAATCAGACATCAGGGAATGCTTTTGGTTTAGCATTAACTTTAGCACTGACAATGAGGGATCTTAAGTTCTCAAAAGAGTTATTGCCTCAGCACACTTTTTTTAGGCGCAAAAGCACATGAACAGGAAATCAGGGCTCTTGTTTTGAAGGGGTCTTTGTCACATGGGAGTCGGTCCTTCATATAGAAACTAAGTCTGTGGCAATGGCACTTTTGAGTGTCATGTATCACTATTAAAGACAAGAGATCTGGAATTATGAGTTCCTGCACTGGGATAGATAGATAGATCAATACTAGTTTCAAACAGGAAAAAAGAAATCCAGTTTTGAGCTTATGAAGATAGTTCAATTTCAGGAAATTTGGATTGTAAACCCTTCACATTGATATAGGTGATAAGCCTGTGGTCTACTTTGGTTTTTGTGGGGTTAGGTTTGTTTCTTTTGTTTGTTTGATTTAGTTGTAGTGATGTTTAGACATCAGATATTGGAACAGGTGAAGATGAGGTGGTGAAATAGTCAAACTCACAAATAGTATTTATATCAACAACTTGGTTTGAATTCACTGGAAATACAAAGAAAACTATACATTTCATCATGGCATCAAGTGGCTCTACTGGAGACTACTGTATAGTTCAGAAACCATTCACAAAATAACAGTAGAAAAGCCCTGACCTTATACACCTACTGATGCAATAACCTCCTTATGTTACTTTAAGGTTTGGATCTTTGACTATTAGGCACATGACACGAACCTAGTAAACATTTACCTGTTGTACCTTTAATGAAGAGGCAAATAATCCAAGATCATGCACTCTGGATGCACACATTATCTACCCCAAAATCAAAGCAACAGAACTTAAGTCAGAATCATTATTTCTAAGCTGGGTATTAAGGCACAGACAAGCTCCCATGCATATGAGGACTGGGAGAAGGGTTGTTATTTGGAGGTGCATTAGCATCCTCTGTGTGTCTACCCACTTCATACTGGAATATTTTCTTTATGTGAATGTGGGTTATGTTGTCACTAACCTATGCAAAGTGTTACTGTCCCCACTGTTGAAAAATGTAAAAGAAATGTCATTTAACATTCTAAATATGACTAATTTGATGTACTGCCTTCTTTTTGTTTTTTCCTTATCTTTGATGAATCTAAATGTGCAGCATGAATTTCGTAGCTCCAAATTCAGGTTTGATGAACATGAATTTAAATTTTTTTTAATGTTAATTTTTTTTTTCTTCAGAAAATCTATAAGAAAGCTATTGACTCTGAAATTTAATTTTTATTTTTCACAGTATAAACAGTTTTCTCATAAAAGAGTATGATAAAGAATTTCTACTCAACATATTTCTTTCTTTCCGGGAATATTTTGGTTAAAATAAATTAAAGTTTAATATGAGTATTTATCAAATAAGTGATACATGAGAATATGAATTAAAAAGGCTTATTACAAATTAGCAGCCTTGATTTATTTTTTCTTAATGTACTGGTTAAACAAACAAAGGCATTTTCATGTATATTAAAATATAAAATTATTTTAATAGGTGATTGTGTAAGGCTAGGATGTTTTCACACATGCACATGAGATAATCATTTGTTTGTGTTTGTAATCACTTAGGGTGTAGCCCAGTGAAACATGGAGGGATCGCAGTGAAGTGTAACAGACTATTTTTGTATTGTGATAATCACTCTATAAATATTTAAATTTGAAATTTGCATGTACATATGTAGATCTGATTGTATTGCTTCATTTTATGTCTCATTGCTTTTCACAGTCAGTTAAGTGCCATACGTGAAACATGCTTGGGCGATCATGTCTCGAAAGTGACATGACTGACTGGGCAGAAGATTATCCCGCAGTAGGTTGCCATTGCTTTCTGCGGTAGAATGGTTGCCAGCCAAGGCTATAGAACCCAATATGTCCTGTTATTTAATCCATAACTGGAAGGAAGAGATGAATTAATACCTTTCCCAGGGGTATTTGCGCGTAAGTGAACTGGAATTCGAACTTGGCTCTCCGATTTTTTGTTCCGAGCCGATATCCACTGGACCACCACGCACATAATGTTACTAAATTTTGAATTTCATTTTTATTTTTACTTGAGGGGAGGAATTTTTGCGGGGGTCTTTTTGTAAAAAAAATTATTTTCTTTTTCATGTAAATTTGAGAAAAACTTTTGGTATATTTTGTTTAGAAGTGTTACAATATTTTTCCTTAGTTTCAAATTGAAAATATTTAAAAAGAGGAGTTGGAATTGATTTGTATTGTTTTTTTATTGAACAAACCTTTTCTTTTTTTTTAACTCCAATTTAACTCAGAAGCAGCCAGAAATAAGAAAATGAGTTTTTTTAAAAATTTTTCATTAAATCTAAATTTTGGCAAAAAGGCATTAAGCAATTTAAATTTTAAACTCTTAAAGGTTTTTCATTGTCATCAAAAATGAGTGGCAAGTTATTTATTTTTCCTGAAAGACCTTTTTTTGTCTAAGATAGAATTGATCAAATAATTCTCTCCAGTCTTTGTTTTCTCAGCTTAATGAATTATCAGTGTCTTCTCAAATCTGATAATTATGACTTCTCTTGAAATCTATTTGAATTGGGACAGGAAATAAGAACACCATCAATTTGAACATCATGAAAAGAATTGATGAATGTTTATATATAATGCATTTGTACCTCCAAAGTTATAAAAAAATGCCCCAAACTTAATAAAAACACATTTTTATCACCAAATGTTCAAATAATAGCATGTCAAAGGAGGCAAATATAGTGAGAAAAGCTTTTAAATGTTACATACCAATGATGTTATCATTGGGGAGGAAGATGAGAAAAATATACTACATGCTTGGTCCTATGCTTTTACAGTGCTGGTTTCAGTGATAACTAAAGGCTAAGAGCAACGGTAGTTAAAAACGGTGATTAAACTAAAAAGTACCTAAACTGAAAAAAAAAAAAAAAAAGACAAAGGTGGGGGTGGGGTAAAAGAATACAGGTTTTTACTGTTGTAACAAAAAGATATTTTGTTCTTTATTGACTTTGGAACCTGATTGTGCACCCACTTCCATGCCATGGTCCATAATTTACTTGTGCAATTAAACTCAACATTAAAGTCCTTTTTTGTTGATAGTGATGATCTCATACATAGTTTGCTACTGAGGAATGTCACTGCCTATGATTGTGTAATAGTGACTTCACCCAGCTCCTTAATTGTGTTCATGCTGATTAGAAAATCAAAACCCACTGGCTTCCCTTGAGCCATTAAAGCTTTGATCTTGACAGGACTGTTGCCATAGAGTCTCCTGCATAAACCCTGACTTGCAATTGAATGGGAACAATACAAGTTGATGAGTGTAGTGCATGGTCTTTTATCAACTTAAACTTCGATTACAGGTAATGTTGAATTTACATTCATTGCAAGGAAGAGATTGGCTTTGATGTCTTTTTCTCTTGGCACATTTCCTAGGCAGGTTATGCAATATATGTTCTACAGTTTGGCAGCAGAAATAGCACATGGTTCTGTGCAAACATTCACTTCATGTTTTGTTCTCTTGTTCACTTTATGATTTTACTCGGCAGTCTTTTACCATTAGTCTATTTAACTTATAGTTGATGTTATTGTGTTGACCCTTGAGGAAGACTTTTTGTTTTACTTAGTGTCCATGCCATGGTTTCTGTCAAACCCAAATCCATCACTTCATCTATCATGATTGCCCATGTTTGTGCCAGCATCTGGTTGATGGCTGGAAGAAGCTGCTTAACTTGGTTTGGCAACCCCCTATCATAAATGAGTCATACCCCTGATAGTAACACCATGGCACAGTTACCATGCCATAAAGTCTTCATATACCAGGAACAAATCTATTGCAAATTCTGTATAGAAGGAACTTTTAATTTTTTCATGTGTCAGCCTTCTGTGTCACTTAATTGCTATTAGACAGCAAATGTTCCCTTGTGAGTTTCAACGGTGCTCAGGCTACACCTACTGCAAACAAGCTCTGCTTTTTCCACCCACTCTGCTACAATTTATTTGTTGATCTGTCAAATTCAGGGAGTGGCTTCTGATAAAAACTTGCCACCCATTTTCACTGGTGCTGAAATAGATTGTGTCGAAAATGAATGATTATAGCAGGCTCTTTAACATACTGATAGCCACTAACACATCAATGACTGCCAAACTCAATCTTCTTACAAACTTATAAAAAAACATGGCAGGGGCCTACAAACAAACCTATCAACTGTCCTTTTAATTATCCTCTGCTGAATCAAAACAAACCCTCATTACATCTTGGGTGTCTACCACCGAATGCTTCTTGGCTATTTCTGCCACTCGTTTCACATCAAATACTGTTCTTCCTTGCTACATAGTAGTTTAAGATTATTATATTGTAATTAACAATATTGAACACATTATGGTTAAGAATTACCAATGTTTCTCTCTTCACAACCAAAAATGAGCTTGTAGTCACGGGGCAAGTGACTCCTGCTTTTCTCTTAAGAAATAGAATGACATCAACTATTTATTGGATGTTAGGATAATTTAGTTTTATTTTTGTTTGTGTGTGAAGTGTTTGTGAGTATTTTGTTCATTTTGGTTAGAATATCTTTTTGCCTGTGTGGACATTCTGTCACATGAACATCCAGAAAAAAATATGTTGCAAGTAAGACTGTTGTTCTACAAGTAGCATTGTAAGAATCAATATACCTCACAATGTGCGTCTACAATATTTTTCTTTTGTCGTCTTTCTTTTCTCTGTAAGGTGCATACCATTGTATTCATACCATTCTGCAAAATGTGTCAGCAAGTAGTTTACTCTACTTAGATATCACAATGGATTGCTCATGTTCTCGCACACATATTATTTTTTTAAATCTTTGAAAATGGCCAAGCTTATTGACCATAATCATTTCTCCTTCTTCAGTGTTTAATACCCTCACTTTTTTGCAATTACAAATATTTAAATATAAAGTACAACTGCCATGGCAAATCTCTATCCTAAGTTTTAAAAAAAGGCTTCAAAAATATCATCTAGTCTAGTTATGTGGAAGGTTAATATTACCCAGACAGCAGGGAGTGTCTTATATAGTATTAAATATGTGTAGTTGCTAAAAAAAAAAAAATGGGGGTGGGGTGTGAGGGGATAATGTTAAATTTTCAGCCTGTTGTTTACCTGTTTTGTCTCATTTAAATTATATTTTTCTGCAATCATCTTCAAACCAGTAAGAAAAATATTTTGATATATCATGCTGAAAATGACTTTTTACCTATCCTGTTTGAACTGCCTGATTTTCATAATGCTAAATTTCCCATAAGAATTGATGTCATCCCCTTGTATACAATGCTTTTATGAAGCAGATAATTTCATTACTTGAAGTTGCAAACTTTTTCATACCAGAGCATGAAGATGTTGCTGTGTATACGTTATAAATTTTCCTTGCTATGTCTGTCTCAATACAATGGATGGATTCTACTCTTAGGGAAAATTTTCTAGAAAACCTTAAAGAAATGTTTTCTATTATAAAATTTGAGAGACAGCTTGAATAAGAAATAGGTGACCTGAATTGAGAAATTTGAGTTTCCTGTTATAAATGATATGTGGAATTAACATAAACCAGAACATTTTTAGGCAAACATACAGGTTCATGTTAGCAAGAAAAAACTATTAAAAAGCAGGACCAGTAATTAATTTCTTTTTAAATAAAATTAAGGAAATTAAGGCAGCATTGGTATAAATATATGAACTTAAACTGGTTGCTATTCACTTGACCCGTTTTTCTTTTGCTATAATTAAGCCAAGAGGTATTATTAGGACCAAAAAATTTAACACTTTGCATTGTTTTTGTTTATTTATGCCACACATTTAAATTCAATATAAACCTATATTTCTTTCATAAAGATGTCTGATTTTGTAATATTTGATTGTACAGAAAATCTGAGCTTACACACACCTACACCTTTTCATGAGCCAATGAAAAAAAAAGCATATAAATTTATACATTCACAAATAGAAAAGCTCTTTTCATGACAGTTGGCTCACTAAATTTTATATGCTGATGTCTGCAAAAACAAAAATAACTATCTCCTATTTATTGGCCAATCAGAATCAAGGAAAAAAAATCTTGAATGTTGATCTCTTCCTATTTTTCACAATCACATAAATACGCATGATTTTGCTGTTCTCTCTGAAGAGTCAGTCATCTACTGGACATTGAGTTCGGGTGACCTGCATTTTCTTACTATCTCACCTTGTCTTTTATGCTGCATTCATTGATTCTCTTTTTTCCTCATGTACAGCCAAGAAAGAAAGAACATCACAGTGTTACTAATTGTCTGACTGATGCTAAGTCCAGATGACCAGCATTTTTCATACTTTCTCGTGCTGCACTAATTAATTCTCCCTTTTCTTCATTTACTTGTTGGTAACAAAAAAGAAAGTGAAACCAAGATACCATTTCTGTTTGCCTACTAGAATTGAGCATGCTCACAGTGAAACAGACTTGTCTTTTCTTCACAAATCTATTTTGTCTGACTTTATGAAAACTGAACTCTAAAACACGCATTCCAAAGAAAAAAAAATCTTTTGCAGGACTTTCAAATATAAATGCTATTGCAAAACAACAAAATTGATGTTATTCTACTCTTTAAATGAACTCACACTTATTAATACAAACAAGACCCTTTTTATCTCTTCTTTTTTTTTTTTTTTTCACTCTTCTTATTCTTTCAAATGCGTGGGCTTGGTTATGTTTGGCACAAGACCATTTCATAAGTATAGCCGATGCTCCCTGCAAAGAGTTTACAGAAAGTGAGAATAAACACTTGAGTCTGCACAAAATCCAGGAAAATGTTTCTGGGTTCAATTCAGCAATAGAAATTAATGAAACATGGCATTTTTTTATCAGTTCTTTTATTCTTTAGGTTTTTATTGCAATTCTCAAATTGTTTTTATTTGGCCTATTACATGAAATGGTTTAATAATAATTTTCCAGTGAAATTTTAGCTTAATCCACATTCTTTGGTTATAAAATCACAAGTAATAAGCAAATAGGCATCATTCAAATTGTGCAGCTATGTTTTTTGTCTTCTGTGTCCTTCTCTACCAAACCATACAGAAAATAACATGATATTTCTTTTGTATAAAAAACAATTTATTTCTGTGTGTTGTAGGGGGGCTAGTTAAATTTTTATTTTAAAAAAAGTTAAAAATAATACATAAGTTTTATTTATTCTGCATTTTATTAATCCTTCTTATGTTTTTATAAATCAAATCCTGGAAAGTATTTAACATAAATATTTTTAAAAAAATCACTTTTTACTGGAAGGTGTTAGTAACATTTGGAAGGAATATCTCCAATGTTGGAGTTTTTGTACACCAAGTTAACCTGTAGTTTTGTGTCACTTATTTTTAGATCTGGTCAATGGTTGTCTGTAGAAAGTGATGTTATGTAGTTATCAATTAGCAAGACACTTCCTCCAGTGACTCCAATATTAGACAAGTTGGCATGTCTTTAGGGGTGTTGCTTTCTTTCAGTCAACAATCAGTGTTGCTGTACATTTTATATGATTTACTGATTAAGGCTTTAGTGGCTGTTAGCATGGGTTGTTTTTTTTCCTGCCTATATGGACTATCATGGTTGGTTGTGAGTGTGTGAGACTCTTTTTTTTTTTCCTCATTTCTGTATTCTTTTATTTCTATTATGCAATTTCCTTGTATGTTTTCTGCTTACAATTATTGGATATCCTTCTCATGAATTTGTTCTTGAATACTCTCTCACTTCTTTTGCCAAATTACTTTTTTACTTTTTCTCTTCTGATATATTTTATAAGTTTGACAATAAATCTATAGTAGATTGAAAAGAAAAATCTATTTTTCCAGTGTTTTTTCAATTTAATGTTCTTAGTCAATGCATTTAACCTTATGTTTATCTAACAGTAACATAATTTGAACATTATACAGTGAATATTTCAGATAAATATTCAGCTAATAATTTTATCCATTATGTTAATTTTATAATTTTCTTACATATTTTAAGTAGCATGAATAATTTCTTATATGAATGTGAATTTTATCCTGTTATCTTTTTTTTTTTTTTTTTTTTTTTAAAAATAAACAATACTTATTGGATTTTGTTTTATGATCAGCTGTCATTAATTGAAAAGCATTTTCGATTTTTGCTTTACATAATGAAAACAAAATCATTCAGTTTAAAAATAGTGCTCAAAATTAAGGAAAAATTCTGTTTATCATTTAAAATTTCTACTTTCTATGTTTTCATAATATTACTCTCTCATTATAAAAAAAATAAAAACTGATTTTCATCCCACATTCCTGGTAGAGGAATGTGGCAAGAAGCTAAAGTTTTTCTAAAACTTTCAAATACTGAAGAGATGTTTTTTTTTTTGCCTGGGTAGCCATCTTATGAAGGATTTGTCTTTGTGAAAACTACTTTTGTTTTCAGTTTTTTAACACCATTTCTCTCTCTCTCTCTCTCACTGCATCTGTGTAACTTTAAGTTCTATGCCAAGTTTTTTCTCTTGCATTTCTTGCTTGTGAAACTATGTTCTGGATTTTTGCTTTCCAGTCAATTTTGATATTAAAAAATTTAAATGCTATGTCATTTGTTATCTTTTGTCTTCTTAATTCCTGTTCTTTTATTGTTCTCTCTCCTTAATAATTTTTTTCTCACATTATACAACTCTCAGTAACCCCTGTGTCATAGTGGTTTTATTGCTTTGCTTAGTGTAGTAATATATATATATATATATATATATATATATATATATATATATTTTTTTTTTTTTTTTTAAGGGAATATGGAAATAACTGAACATCTGATGAGGAGCTTATAATCAACAAAATAGATTATCCTAATCTGGCTTTAGTCACATTTGGGCACCAGTTTCCTTCAAAGATTGTGATTGTAATCACTGCTTGTTCTGATTATCAATCAGTTATGGTTTTATAACTGCTGTACATTTAGTGATACCAACTCTTTGAACATCAGAGATGGTCAGCACACAATGCATTTAGCTTTGCTGTCTGCCACCCGTTTCATTTCATTCACTGTGTTGGTGTATGTTAACACTGATGAAACTGGTTTCAGACATTGGCAAAGAGGTCTGTTATTTCAGTCCTTGTTTGTTCAGTTTTAAATTAAAAAAAATTGATATTTGCAGAAGTTGTAAATCCAAAAGCTGTTTGTATGTTATTAATCACTTAAATTTTAGGTTTTGTGCTATATATATATATAATAAGGAAAATGCTTATTAAATTTGTATTTTCATGGTGATTTTGATGAACCATAGAGCAAAATAATTTTTTTGCTTTGAGAAATTTAATTTTATTGACAATATTTCTTTTATCACCCAGAAGGATTTACTAAAGAATAAAACAGGCCTGGGGTGTGAAATCATTGTATTGCATAAGATAAAGAGAAAAATAAAATGTTCAAAGAGGAAGAGATTCTCTTTTTTTTTTTTCTTTTTTTTAAAAGGTTATTTGGTCTTTGTCTTCAGTAGAATTTACCTCATACTATGCAATATGATCTCCTGTTCATTTAATAAATTTTATTTTCTACCTTAAGAAGTTTGATTAGATGGTAAAAAAGAACAAGAGTTTTAATTTTGAACACTGAATAATTTTATAGATAAGCTCATGGAAGATTTAGATTTCTGTGGATCTCAACTCCATCCAGTAAATTCCACGTGTCATAGGTTCAAAAATACATTTGATTTTAAATCAGTTTAATTTGAGAACTTATATGCAATATTGCATTACTTATTAAGATTTCAGCTTCTCTCTCAAACTGGACATAAATATAAAATTGTCTGTATAAAAAATGATCACAATTTGGTTTAATATATTCATATATATCTGAATTTAATATATAGTTAAACATAGTATCATCTTAGAATAATTTTGTTAGTCTTTAAATAATTGTCATTGAATTATACAATTTTTAATGATTAAGTTTTGTGTGTGTAATATTTTATATAAGCAGTTCAGTGAGACACTAGCAAAACCCTTATGAATGTATGACAGTCTAAAGAAAAATGAACTCTTATAAGCCATCAAATTTAGTAAATCTTGTATAAACAGTTGATGTGTGACTCAGTTGCCACCTTGGTTGGCTTTGAGTTTCTACCCCTTATTTTGCTTTGCATTTAATTTTTTCCCTGGTAACAAATCTTAACAGTATTTTTACTTTTTACACAAGTGTACACTGGTTGTTCACTCTATGGTAATCGGTTCAACTGGGAACAGTACTTGTCTAACGTCAGCATCTAACTTTGTGGAAAACACTCATAATACACACTGCTCTTCTAATCCTACCAGATATAATGTATCACCTTCTTTGGATGCAGACTAGCATTTTGGTTTCCAGAGGGCTGTTGTTCTATTCATATTGTTGTAAAAAAATATATTTTTTATTGACTGTAATTGATCTTCTCAAAAATAGGTAGTATTTGTTTTGCAGCTGAAAATGCAGTCTATTAAATTATGAAGAGCCTACACATCATATTGATTCAAGTATCTAGGTGCTTTCAAATGTTTAGAGATACTAAATGTATTTCATATGAGCATTTTAGCTCGTATGAAATATGTGTAGTATCTCTGATATCCTGCACTGTGATATCAGGATTATTTTTTAATAAACATTTCAATTTGGTCATCATTAATGACTGCAGTTCTGTGAAAAAGTTCTTTGGTCTCTCAGATCAAAATTTCCACTATTTAGCCTAATGAACCAATTACTTAGGGTTGGATAATTTTGAACTTTGTCTTTTTTTTCCTTTTTTTTTTTTTTTTTGTTTTACCCTCTACATAGCAAAAGCATTCTCATAAAAATTACATTATACTTTTCAGCTTTCAGATTTTATAACATTTTTGTCTATCCCTTCATTCTGCTGGCCATAGTAGATCCCTTTTTTTTTTCTGAACCAAAGACGATTATCTCCAAATTCTACTTGGTCATTTGATCAGATTATTGAAAGTTAGTTGGGTTGAGGACTTTCAGTAACTTTTGTAATAATATGGTACTAGAGAAAATTTTTGATCTGAGAATAAAGCAGATTTTGTAAGAGGATAAGACTATGCTGAATAATTTGAAATTTAACATGAAAATATTAATTCCTATCTGGAGGGGATGAATTATCATCCTAACTAATCGGGGAGGGATAGGGGAATTTGGAAGAAACCTGTATTAATGTGTGCAGCATTTGCCACTTTCAGAGAGTAGAGTTAGGGGTTTGCAGTTAAGCAGAGAGTTGGAGAAAAGTTTTGATGCCACTTGCAGTTGTTACCAGGAAAAGATATTAGTCATCAAGAACAGTCATTGAAAGAAGCCCTCAGAAGTGAGACTTTACCAAATTGTTGTGGTCCCCAGCCAGACAGAAATATACAACTTATCTAAACCAACAGTCGCATACTGTTTGTTTAATATTTACTCTTTCAACATCAACAATAGTTAACACAGCTGACATAAATTAAACCAGCTTATTGTTTATAAGAACATTGACTTATTTGTTGACAGAAGGTATTTCTAATGCTCCCATAATCCAATGAGTGAAGTCAATTTCACTTCATTTGAGTGATATGGCAGACTGTGTTGCTTCTTTTGTGTATGAATGACTTCAAATATCTTAAGTCTTTGTTTATATTGCGTGCTATTTGGTATTTTAACATTGTCAACTTGTCTCCCGTTAATAGTCAGTTTGTAGTCCTGTGAGGTTTTCATCGACATAAATTGCACTAGTTTTAGTAAGTGGCATGTTAACCTGTGTGTGGGTTGAAAGACCAATGTGTTAATTTGTTATACACACACCTTTTGAGAGACACTCTATCATCTCTGTTATCTTAAAATGAAATTTTGTTAGATCATTTTTTGATATCCTAATTCCATTTTGCTAATAAACAGTTTGAATGGCTTTTTACAAGATTTACTTCTGTCCAGTTAAATCAAATGGGGGAAAAAACAAAAAACAAACCTAAAACTCAACAGCTGCTCTCAACCAGTTATTAAATTATAACTTACATGAATTTGCTTAAGAGTTATTATCTCTATTTATTAAACTTGTGTTTTAATGTATTAACTTTGGCAGAAATCTGTCAATGACAGTTTAGCCATAGAACTGGAATGATAGAAATTCTGATAGTCTGTAGTAGACCATCAGAATTTCCGTCATGACATTTTAATATTAAAAATGATTTGCTTTTATGAAGTTTGGGTTGGTTTTTAACTTGCAGAACAGTGGTTAGTTAAAAATGATGCTGATTTATTAGCAATCAGTGTGTGAAAAATGTTAAATATTTAATAGAATATTTGAAAAGGTGTTTAGCTATTTTGAGTGAAAATTTGAATAATCTGATAGGAAGAAATGTTTTGAGATAGAGGAAAATGAATCAATGTCCATAAATATGAGAATTTGTTATTTATTTTCAGGAAGAAAAACTCACTATTACAGCAAAAAGTGACTTACCTCATTTACGAGATCCTAACCTCATCAAAGATAACGACTTGACATCATTAAATTATTTAAATGAACCCGAAGGTAAGTTAGCTTTCCTATTTTTTCTTATGCTTTTCCTTTCACTCTTCTTCTTTTCCTTCCTCTTCCTCTTCTCTATATTGCTTTTCATTTCTTTCTTTGTTGAAAAATTTTGGCTGTAACTTGAAGGGTAGTGATTTACTTATGGAAGATAGTCTCTCAAAGATGCTTTGCAGCAGTTGATGAACAGTTAAATGTAGAAAAGCTCAATATTATGATATAATTTTTTTCATGATAAAATTAAATAGATAAAAATGACTAATTAAAAATGTTAATAACTTTATAGAAATAAGACTGGTTGAGAGGTTCTTAAGAACTTATGAGTTCAATACCTAGCTACAGCGGCGGTGAATAGAAACTTAGAGAGTTGAGTTAAAGGGAGATAACTAAGACATCTGGAAGTAGCATAACTCATGGAATGAGAACAATCTATCCCAGGGATTGAAATAAAAGGTTCAGTTTGAAATTCCAATCAACTGAATAAGGTTGGTGTGTATGACAACTGAAATGTTGTGAAATGTTATAAATAAAGATGAGTCTAATTGTCCAAACAATGTAAATGATTACAATACCTCTTCTCAGAAATATAAACAAATATTGAATATTAACTTGATGTTAACACATGGTCCTGTATACATCTGCTATACTCAGAAAGCTACCTCAAAATGGTGATATTGTATTACTTTCTTGGTTAGAATTCAAAATTATCTCTAAAATATAGATTGGTATAGTTTATTAGGTAAGATAATATTGGAGAAAGGATTTTTCAAAAATCTCTATAAGAGCTGACCAATGAACACTATGCTTGAAGACACATTTGTGGGCTATTCAGGGAGTGGGGTGAAGAAGTATATCATAATTATGTCAAGTAGCTCACTGGCCATGTTCTTTCTGAAAGAAAGGACTCTTAGAGAACATATATTAATAGTAAAAATGTACCAGTACATCATTGATGACAAGCTGGAAGACCTAATTACACACACGCACATGTAATCAGTAGTCCCAGTAATGTTGCAAATCAGTCGGTTAAGTGCCATACGTGAAACATGCTTGGGTGATCATGTCTCGAAAGAGACATGACTGACTGGGCAGAAGATTATCCTGCAATAGGTTGCCATTGCTTTCTGTGGTAGACTGGTTGCTAGCCAAGGCTATAGAACCCAATCTGCCCTATTATTTGAATCATAGCTAGAGGGGGAGGAGATGTATTATATTATTAAATAGTAATTAGTGTGAGATCAGTTTATTACTTCATAACAATATAAAACTGATCCCCAACTTTTTGCCCAATAGCAGCCTGAATCATGATTCCAACTATTCAGTTAAGTGCTATACGTGATACATGCTTGGGTGATCATATCTCAAAAGAGACATGACTGACTAGGCAGAAGATTATCCCGCAGTAGGTTGCCATTGCTTTCTGTGGTAGACTGGTTGCCAGCCAAGGCTATAGAACCCAATCTGTCCTGCTATTTAACCCATAACTTGAGGGAAGAGACGGATTAATACCTTTCCCAAGGGTATTTGTTTGTAAGTGAATGCAATGAATTCAACTGGAATTCGAACTCGGCTCCCCGATTTTTCGTTCCGAGTAGATATCCACTGCACCACAACGCACATCCGCAGAGATCACCAGATTATTACTCCAATCTAAACTTTCAAAAAAGATTAGTAGTGCCTCATTTAGAAGAAATAAGTGCTAACATTCTGTCCCCTGCTTCTCTTCCTGTATACATGTTGTTGCAGTGATAGGACTGCATGTGAGTGCTCTGTCCCCTACTGAGACACATTCTTACAAAGTGGTCTTGGTCATTGCACCTATAGCATGCAGACCTTTACTGAGAGAAGTCTCATAAATGTTTCAGCATTGTTGTACAGCTACCATCACTAATTCTTCTATTGCCAGTATGTCCATCATAATTGTCTGGGTTTGGGCTAGCAGTTGGTCAACTGGTAGTGAATTGACCATGGAGGATATGTGCAGAAGCCAGTTCATATAGCCTGGAAGCTCAGCCAATAAAGCACATGCCAGTCCAGGGTCAAGTATTTTTTCAAATAGTACTATTAGTTTTCTCCGCTATGTCAAGTAAATGTCAACCATTTCACCTAGGCACAAGTTACATGCAATGAACTGTTCATACTTGCGAAAACCTTTTTCTTGCAAGTCATTATGAGATTATAAAAAGGGGTCACCACAGAGGAGAGAAAATGGGCTACTTCAGACAGGGTAAAAACACTGTCACTTTAGATCACATTTAATCTCTAATAGATTGCATTTCCTGGTAAACAGAATCACTGTCTTTTCTTAACTGCTGTGAATATGTTACTGATTGCTATTTCAAGCAAGTTTTAAAATATCCACGGAATTGATGCATATTCATTAAGCTATAATATTAAAATAATTTTACTTGTGCATTTTCTCTTTTCACCTCTTTTCTGCCAGCATGCCAAACATTGTATATATTTTGTTCAGGTAAGCAAGCCAAAAGAAATTAATCACAAAACAGCCAAATATACATATGACTGTTGTTTTATCATTATAATTGTGAACAAGTGATTCAAAGTTCAGACTTTTGTCAAGAAAGATCTTAGTTGAAACATTTATGTGATTTGCAGATCAAATAAATTTTTAAAATCTTGTTAAAGTATTCCAATCTTAATCGTTATTCTAAGTCTTTGATAAATTTTGGGAATTCAACAATTTTTGTTTGGTGTGACACATGGCTGACTTGGAGTTGCAAGTTTTTTTAATTTTTTTTATTTTGGGCATTCTAAATAAATGGATGAAGTCGGCCTCTTTTCAGGATGTCACTGAAATATTGACATGCTATATCCATACTAGAAATAAAAAGATAGGAGGAAGGAGGGAAAAGCACTAAAGCAGCGAAGTCTCTCTCTCACACACACACACACACACACATCCCAATTGGGTAAAGTGTAACATTATGCACCATGATAAATGGGTTTGACCTCAAGGTTATCATATAAAGATACATTGTGTGATGTTGCAGTTATAACTAAAACAAGCTTGCTCCTGTTATCATACTTCAACTGTGATAACTTTGTTTTTTAGGGGTTTTAGTTATTTGAATAATTTCAAGTAAGTTGAATGTTGTTTGGAGTAGGTTCATCTTTCTTTGATTTTATTGCAAACTGTTATTGTAGTTTTTCATCTCTTGATTTTTATTTTACAAGTTCTTTAGTTTCTTTTGATTACTCTTTGTAATTCATGGTGTCATACCTTATGTTACATCAACAAACTTATATATATATATATATATATATATATATATAGATAAGTTTGTGTATTTAGGGAGCAAATTTTCTTTTAGGTATGTCAGATTAAATTACAAACATTGTGTCTGCTTATTTTTAAGAAAGCTTGTTTGTACTCACAGATAATCTTTCGTGTATTATGATTGAAAGATGTAAGATGCTCTGTAAGTTTGATAGTTGATTTTATTATCCATTTCTCAATGTTCCCAAGTCCTTTCAATCTCCTGAGATCATTTTTAGGTGTGTAAATTATGGTAACAAAAAATAACTGCAAAACTGTGTTTGCTAAAAATTACAGTAAATCTTCTTGCTTCAAATGTAATGGTTCACAAATATCTTAACGTTCATTAGAACATGAAAATTATCCACACTGGAATATTTTTATGTTGTTATGTCATGGTCATGCATGTATTAAAGCATGAAAAAAACTATTCTTTTTATTAAAAATAATCAGACACTATATATATATATATATATTTTAAATTATAGTTTAGAACATGTACAAAGTACAATTTAATACAAAAGTGTATATTTTGCTTTGACATCGAAAGAACAATGTCTTATCAGGTAGTTAATAATGATGGTAATAAACGTTATTATTGAAAAAGAAAATTCAAAAATCTCACTTCCCTTTTGTTTGGAAAATTTTTGTATGAGGTAAAGAGGATAAAAAAAGAAAAATCAAAAAAAAGGGTAAAACAAAAAGGAAAAGAGATACAGAGGAAATAAAGAGCAGGATAGGGAAAATAAAAGGAACACAGATAATTAAAAAGTGGACACAGGAGAAATATAAAGCAAAGAGAAAAACGAGAGAAAGAGCTAAGAGGAGAGAGCTGATGATAATGGCTCAAAGAAATAAATCCAAATTTAGGTAAGAGGTAAAATATAGAGAGATACACATAAGGGTCACACAACGTCTGGGCTTAACAAAGAGGAAGAAGTGAGAAAATGCATGGAGGGAGGAAAGTGTTGGAGAAATGACAATAGAAATGTAAAAGAAATAGAGATATCAATCATTTGGCAAGAAGTGAATTGCAGATAGATACATTCATTGTTACATAGCATAAACTAAAACTTTTGGCATTTTTTATTAAAAAAACGATGAAATCACATACACAAACATAGGAATTATTTAAAAAGCGCAGATCTGAGGATATTTAGAAATAAAACACGAAAATATAAATTCATTAGTGCTAATATAATGAAATGGAGAAGTTAATTAAAAATTAACTTATATAAAATTTAAGAGGTAAAAAATATACAAGGAGAGAGATCATACAGTTAGAAGTGAATATTGTGGTACTAAGATTAATACTATAGAGGTTTATCATTTCTAGAGATCCGAACTTAAGATTTAGTAATTTTAGCATGATTGTAAGGTTAGTTTTTTAATGTGTTTGCAATTTACTGTGGTTTCATGCCTCTGGTTTAGCAATATGTCACTTCTCATGTATTTAATGATTTCCATTTTTTCATGTAGGCAATGAAAACATGGTTCTTTTACCAATTTAGATGTTCTAGCCTGTTTGAGGATTTTTCATTTTACTTTAGGTATTTTATTGTCGTTTTTTGACTTCAAAAAATATTTATAAAGTGATGTAATATCTTGTTTGTACTTGTTGTTGAAGGATGAGAGGTGATTGTAAAAGTGCTTTTTAAAAATTTCATAGTATTTCCGATATAAGTTTTAGCATCCTTAGGATCCTCCATGGATGAAATCGAACACATATATACCAGGGATTTTGTTAAGCATTTATTCGGTATGGGGCATTGGTTGGGGTTTCTACAGTTACATGAGTTATTATTATGGGGCAAACTGACATGGGTGTTAGAGTTGTTTTTGTTGTAGGATTTCAAAATTTTATTATGTAATTATTTTTTCTAAGTTGTTGGAGCAACTATAACTGAGTTGTATTCTTATTGAAAATTTTGCTTAAAGGATTATTTTGGGGGAAATGTTTATCTATTAGCTTAAGAAATTTATGTGATTAAATGGAGGGTTATACCATATGATTTTCCTGCTTCTATTTTTCCTTTTTGAGCTACTAAATTTTTCCACAAAACTGATCTTGGAAGATTGATAACCGCTGTCTCTAAAAATTGTTTTTGTAAGTTGTTTTGTGCTTATCGAATATTTCTTTATTTGAGGAATATTTGTTTATGCGGCAATCAACTGATGCTGGAATATGTTTGATAACAGTTGGTAGGCGATTAGAGCTAGGATTTATATAGATTGGGTTAGCGTTATTTTCCATGTCAGGTTGAAAAGTGTTAGAAACTAAGTCTAATGTTATGTCTAAGAAGTCAACTTGTTTTATATTAGGGATAATTACTACACTGAGACCAAAAGATTTTAAAAAATCTATTAATTCATTTTCTAAGTCTATCAACCTTACCTCCTGTGGATTTATTTACTATCATGAGTCCGTCAATTTCCTCTGTATATCTTTTCCTTTTTCTTTTCCCATTTTCGTTTTTGTCTTTGTTATTCCCTTTTTTGTTTTCTCATCTTTTTTATCCTCTTTACCTCATACAAACATTTTCCAAACATAAAGGGGGAGTGAGATTTTTTAATTTTCATTTTCAATAATAACGTTTATTAATGTTTTGAACATTGTTATTAATGTTTATTAATGTTTTGAACATTAATATTTTCTTCGTTTTTTATTCACTTGAAGATATATATATATATATATATATATATCTCACTTGGAGATATATATATATATATATATATATATATATATATATCTCACTTGGAGATATATATATCTCCAAGTAAAGAGTTGTTATCTGATTGATGTTACCTTCAGCATACAGGTGTGTGTGTGTATCTTTGTGCCGCTCTCTTATCTTGTTTATATGAGGAAGGCATGGGTGAAAATGCTTTCCAAATAACAGCTAATAGCAAGATGTTATGGTGATTGTTCAGTCCACTTTCTTTCTTTTTACATTTCATTAAAGTTATTGAATTTTTCAGAAATTAGGGAACCAGCTTCTCTAAATATCTGTTGGAGTTTCCTTGTTATTGAGTTTCATGGAAATCAGAAAATCTTTCCAAGAATACTGTTAGGAACAGGAAACTTGTTTTGTTCTTTCAGGCCTGGTAAACTTTAAAAAATTGTTGTCAGGTTTAGTGGACAGTTTATAAAATCAAGTTAATCTTGAGATATTCCATTCAGTAATCTAAAATGTCTTGTTGATCTTTATCAGTTGTGTCTTGTCTGCAGAGTTCAGTGGAACAAGCAAGTGGCATCACACATAATCTTGAAGGTCGAGTAAAAGTCTTTCTGATCATTTTGATCAGAGCATACTGTTAGATTTCACTGGCCTTCTCTGGCCACAACCCATTCTGTATCCTAAATTTGCATTGGACATCAAGTCTTACATCCTTAAAATTGTTGGTACATATAGAGTTCATGAATAGGTGCAAATGGTGATGAAGTAGTGTAGTTGCTATGTTTAGGTGGTCCAGCAGAGCCCACCAATGCTATGTAAACCTATTCAACACCCTTATGGAACCACTGCCAGACTGTGCAGTATATTGTTGACAACTGTAGTCTATGGGATCTGCATCAAACTACATCAGTCTGAAACTATGACTCATTGGATGATACTACATATTGTCAGTTTTCCAGCTTTCGATTACTGACATCATGATCTCAACTGAAATAGTGTGTCATGGTGTTAACAGGGTCACCTTGGTGGGTCTTCTGTTCTTATATCCTATGAAAGTCAAGGAATGTTTTATTTTTCCAGTATTGATTGTAGTTGTGATTTCAGCCAGTGTCACTTTTAATAACTGCAGACAATATTTAACCACACACACACACATATTTGATTATGATCATTAAGAACCCATGCTTGGTTACTATGCTATCTCTGGTCAGATTAGCTGTTTCCTTATAAAGAAACATTGCCATTCATTGAGTGAATAGTTGAAATTTATAAAATCTCTCACTTAAAACAGGTTTCCAAGTAAATAGGTTCCTCAAGCTCACCAGTAGTTATCACCCTTTGTAGTATTAATAGGAGTTTCCTTCCTAACTTTTCATTTAAGGTTGTGTGTAGAGTTAACCTTGATTACATTGTTCTTTTCCCTTCAAGTTATATGTGCTCTCCCTTTTAGTTGTGCCAATTTTTTTATTGCAAAAAGAGCAGTCATATCATTCATATGTCATTTATAACAAAGAAGAAACAATTTAATAATAAAAGGCAGAATAGATGAAATGTTTGAGGCACGGATCAATCACACACTAGCCAATATTTGTAAGGAAAAAGTTGACAATTTACATAGGTGGGTTGAGTTCAACAATAACTGAACATTTGATTTTTTAAAATACTGCTGGTTTTTTAATCAGCAGTATTTTAGGTTTTACGTCTTGGACATGTTCTTAGTGCTGAGTAACTGATTATCACTTGAAGGTTTTAGAATTCGTATTCATTATGTCCTGAATTGTTAGTGGACTTAAAGATAATTAACCATTTTAATGTTACATTTTTTGTTTGTATATAACATTAGTCTGGGATTTTATATTTTTTAGTTGTCGCGCAATTTTTGTCATCACTTTTTGATCTGATTAAAAAGGACTGATAGAACTGCTTAACTGTTTTCAAGTTATATTTTAGTGTTGCAATTTATAGTAATGTATATTTTTTTATCATTCGTTTTTGTTATGAATTGTTTTTTTTTTGTCCTGAGTAGGGGCTTTGGAAAGTCTTTAAGAGATGTGGTTTCTGTTACTTGATAAAATTTCTTGTTTGTGATTCTGTAGTACCAGTCGATGTGATGAAAGATGATCCTCTCTAAAACCTACAAGGTTCATTTACTTGAAGCAATTTTTAATCATCGATTTAAGAAAATGGTTGTATATAGCTGAAAGTTTAAATATTTCTAAGCAAGTCGGATGCTATGCATGACATCCACATGAGAGTTGAGATCTGATTAAGTTATTTAAAAACATTACTTGAGTTCTTAGGTTAATGTTTTGGCTTTGAAACATCTTGCTGGGTAGGACAAAATTGCTCTTAGTACAGCCATTTTGATGTTCATTTTCCTTATATCCTATATTAAATTTATTTTAACTGATCCATATACTGAGGTACTTGAAGTGCTTAGTATTTAATTGCACATTCAGATTTTTTTTATTGATTCATATTATATGTCATAATCATAATTTCAGATCATAGTTTTTGTTTTGAAAAATTTTATCTGGAGTTCTACTTAGAAAATTTAGTAGAGAATGTTGATTTTCTTTCTTTCTTTTTTTTTTTTTTTTTGTTAAAGATTATTCTTATCTTACGTATGAATACCAATGTCATTAATATAACATCTGTCGTCATCATTACACTGGCCTCCAGAGGGGAAAATAGGGATGCTATGGTGGGTAGTAATATCTTCCATTGGGTATTCCTGATAGGCTTGTGACACTTGAGAATCAAGGGATGTCAAATGTCCCCACAATTTCAGAAATGGATTGTTCCATCTACCTGTCAGCCACTCTCATGCCTTGTCCAAACTAATAGTTTACATTGCCATGCCATCCTAGGAGACACGGTAGATAGAGTTGTCAAAGGACAACTGATATAGCTTGAGGCATTTTCATGGTCTCAAGTTACCGTTACATATTGCTATCTAATGACTGTATAATATTATTCTTTTAGATCTTATATATACCTGTAAACCTTTTTTTTTCGTTTTTTTATTCTTTTTCAGTTCTCCACACCTTACAAGTCCGGTTTATTGATAAGAACATATTCTATACTTATTGTGGTAAGTATTGTTTTTCTTCCTTCATTAATTTTTTTTAAGTTTAATTTTTATTTATTTCTGTAGGATTGAAAATTACAAAATAATTACAATTATTGAAAATTATAAATCCCTTTTATTTATGTCCAGATTTGCAAATATTTTTTAAGTCTGTTAAATATTCTTCCAAGGTAACATTTTTAAAATCTTGAAACAAATGAATTCAAGATAGTAATTTGCTTACTGATAGTTAAGCTGTCTGAAATATCTTGCTCCCCTGATTATGTAAAGATGTTTATCAATTAAAACATTTGAAAATTTGATTTCAAAATAAGAAATTTTTAATAAAGCTGTCAATTGAGCTCTTTTATTCTCCTGATACAAATACTTTATTATAATCTGTCATAAGCTAGATTTTATCTTTTACTGTATTCATTAGAAATTTTATTTTTTGTATCTCAATTTTTCTCTATATCTCTTTGATTTTACCTTTTCCTTTTTAGATTCAGATGATTCAGTCAGTTGAGTGCCATACGTGATACACGCTTTGGCGATCATGTCTCGAAAGAGACATGACTGACTGGGCAGAAGATTATCCCGCAGTAGATTGCCATTGCTTTCTGCGGTAGACTGGTTGCCGACCAAGGCTATAGAACCCAATCTGTCCTGTTATTTAATCCATAACTGGAAGGAATAGGCTGATTTTAAGTTAGCAAAAATGTTAAGTCTTCTCTGGACATAAGTGTCATATAGATAAATGACACTGACATTTTTGATGTTTGTTCTTTCTAATTTGGAAAATGTTTTCATTTTGAACTATGTCTAAACAATTTTGACTAATATTTGTGTCAGCTGATATCTTGTTAAATGAAATATCTGATCTGTCAAATTATTTCAGGCATTTATTTTTCTGATCATTATCAGCTAAGTGAAATGGACTTCACAAATATGGTAAGGTTTAGGGTAACAAGGGGGTCACTGAATTAAGATAAATTATGTTTTAGACAAAGATGACCAGACAAAGAACAAAATTCTCTATAAGACAGTGGTTATAAAAACAGAGGTCCCATGGAGAGTAAGGAGAAGATCACCTTACATCGACCTGAACAGGAAAGCACCTGTTGGGCTGTTCATCACTCCCTCACCTCACTATATCTGCTTGGCTTGTCTATAGCAGTAAGTTAAAATCTAAGTAAAATTTGCTTACTGCTATGAAAAGTCTCATGGTTTTATTTTGTGGGTAATGATCTGGCCAAAGGGTTATTTTTTAAGTCATAAGCATTTGACTGGGAGAAGTTGCACCCCAAGAACAAACCTGGTGTCTAGTCTGAGTTGCAACATGATAGAATTTCTACAATGTCAAAATCTTTTACTTGGAAGTATCTTATTTGGAATTGGCTTTTTCAAATCTCTCACAAATTTTGTATAAACAACTTGAAATTCAGAGTTCTATCAAAATAAAGGGTTCTCTTGGTTTTTACTACTAAATCATGCCATGCTGGTTACATTAATTCTGGTTTCAAATTCCAGTGATAACTCACTTTGATAATTTTATTCTTTTAAATAAATTTTTTTTTTAATCTTTTGATTGCTACTTCAAACTTTTTTTTTTTTTTTTTTAAATGGTTGGATAAATTCAACAAGGCTGAGAAGTCTATTAGTATCAATATCTGCTGATAATTTGTGTAAAATTCATAAATCTTTTTCTTAAATTCTAGGAATTGTTCTGGTGGCTATTAATCCATACCAAGATGTGGATATATATGATGAAACCACCCTAGAGATCTACCGTTACCAGAAGATCTTGAAAAACTTGGATCCTCATATTTATGCTGTTGCTGCTGAGGCTTTCAATCAAATGACCAGGTCAGTTGATGGAAGTTTATGAAATTTATTAATTGGACGAGTTTTAATTAACTTTACATGCAGACTAATCTTTTTGTAAATAATTTATTAGTAATATCTCAGGTAAGATCTTAGGGGGATAATCTGAAATTGCCGACTGATCTTGATTATTTTTGCATAGAAATGTTGAAAGCCTCTTGTCTTTAAATGGAGACCCGGTAGTAGAAAACATCAAGCAGTATGATGCCATTATAGAAAAGAGAATTGTTTTGAATACTGATATTACAAGTCAAACGTTGACTT
This sequence comes from Ascarosepion bandense, assembly GCA_037127315.1. Taxonomy (NCBI): domain Eukaryota; kingdom Metazoa; phylum Mollusca; class Cephalopoda; order Sepiida; family Sepiidae; genus Ascarosepion; species Ascarosepion bandense. Next base: position 202,910 of record JBBBDQ010002199.1, read on the forward strand.
ATGTTAACTAGTCTCCATCTCTTTATCAAGAATGTTTAAAACTTAGCCAAGGAGAAGTATCAGCTGAACAAATTGGAAATAAAGTTGAAAAAGAAATCAAAAAAGAAAAATGATTAACAGGGACATTACAGAATTTACAAAATCAAGAAAGTAATAAACTTGACATTTTATTGTTGGAAATGTCACTTATCTGGCCAGGTAACCTGGTATCTGTCTTTCATAGTTCAATAGCAACGTTCTCTGGCTTAGGTGAGGTGCACTAATCAATTTTGTAATACTATTAATGGTGTCCTTTTTGGTTGATGATCACAAAACTCCCCTAGAATACATGCTGTAGGTTGACTGATTGGTTGGGAAGCATTAAATTGACAGGTGATTTGACACAATGTTCTCTTTTGTTGTGTTTATCATTCTTATCATTTACTGGTAACACTGTTATTGTAGTACCTGTATGTGCATGTAGGTTTCATGTGCCATTGATGTCTGTTCAGAATTCACATATTCTTGGTGTACCCTTGCTATTGTTAGCAAGAAAAACTGTCATTTCAAAAAAAAAAAAAAAGAAAAAAAAGTGCCCCATCTTTTTTTGTTCTCAACAATTATTCAACTGTCAGTGTCCTGTCTTATTCACATCGCATGGCTTCCACAGCTACACTACATTTATTATATCACAGTCATTTAGCTTCCTTTCTTTAAGTGGAGTAGGTCACACTCATGCCATATTCTGTTGTCACTAACTTTTACCATTAATTTTTCTTCATACTTCATTATGATATTTCATCAATAACAGCAACATTTAATTTGCAGATCATCTTTTGCAAAAGATAACAGATTATTCCATGATAATTTTGTTTCATGTACACCTTTTTATCTTCTGAATGTATAATTTTAAAATTATGTCTGTAGATTCAAGCGGAACCAGTCTATTATTGTGAGTGGAGAATCTGGTGCTGGGAAAACTGTCTCTGCTAAGCACACCATGCATTATTTTGCCCAGGTGGGTGGTTCCACCGAAACAGCCATTCATGACAAAGTGTTAGCATCCAATCCAATCATGGAGGTAAGTTGTTTAGTTGAGAATTTGTTAAACTCTTAAAATCTTAATGTACAGTAGAAAAATTCTTTTGTTTGAAGATTTACAAGTCTCAGAAAGAATATCTCATATTGATTAATAAAATATTATTTTAAGTGGGTTGTATTAAAAAATAAATGATTTCACACGTGTTTGTTATTGTTTGATATTTAAACACACTTAAAATTAGGAAAATATGTACTGACAATTCATTTATATTTTTATTTTGTTCTGTAGAGCATTAGTCTTGTAATTACTGTTTCATAATCTGTCCTCACCCCCACAATCAAAATAAGTTAATGCTTAATGGGTCAATTTATAGAAACTTTGATTTCCTCAATTATTCATATATTGTATCTGTTTATATTATATTGACATGCTTGCAATTAGCCTTTGCAATGCATTTTGTATAAACAAACACACATATTCAAAATAATTTTAATGATTTTACACTTCATGACTTCTATCTTAATGAACAATTTTAAACTTGAAACATTTAGCATTTTCTTTCACCTTTCCAATATAAAAATACCATTAAACTTCATTGTATAATGTAATAAAGACATTGCTCCATTTCAAACTGTTTTGATATTTGATTAATCTCTCATAGTTAACTGAAATAGTTATAAATAGTCTAGCTGACATTTAATAAAACCAATGAAATATGTTTTCAATACCATAACTTAATTTTGATTGGTTAAAAGAACCATATTTGGAAAATCTTAAAATATATATATATATATATATATAAAGCAAAGATTTTTTTTGAGAATACATTGTAACTTTGAGAAGTGTCATTAACATGTATATATTTATCCTGACAATTGAATTCTTAGAAACTTTCAACTTGCATTATAACAGCCTTTATCCAATCCAATTCCCCATTGACTCTCTAACCATCATTTTTTCTCTTTTTTTTTTTTTTATCAGGATCATTCCTTTTGTTAGAACAATGAAAATGAATAAACTTTTCTTGGTTTTTGTTTTCTACAAAACCAACTTCGTTTTATATATAAAATCATTATGACTGAAATAATCTTGAAAGTGCTGTTTAAATATTACTAAAATATCTTAAGATTTTCTTTTAGCAATATTTTTTTAATTCATGAAAGGTAAATTTTATAGTAAATATTTTTCCCTTTGAAAGAAATGAATGTAATGTACTTTTTTTTTCTTTTTTTTTTTTTCCAACTATTTTAATTACTGAAAATCTGTAAAGAATTTTTCATTCTATTTTATTATCAATCATTTCTTATTTAATCAGGATACAATGTTCTTTGAGAAAGTGCATTTTATATAAATCATATGAAACAAGAATCAACAGAAAACGTATGAAATTGGATCAAAACTTTTAGAGAGAAATTTTTATTTTTCATACTTTGTTGAAGTGCTTATAAACAGAATGAGAATTGACAATTTCTGTGATTACTTTAACAAAGTGATAGCTTTGATAATTGCATATTGTCTGGAAGGAAAAATCTTTAAAATAGTATGAGAATTTAGTTGTTTTCATCATAAAGTCATGAGAATTATTGCTTAAATTTAGTGAATCTAGTGTGTGTCTGTATGAATAATAAAATATTTTAATAAAATAACAGGCTACACCTTTGTTCCTGAAACTGAACACACATTCATAAGCATAAAATGACAAATCTTTTTTCTTTTACTTTGTTACTTATGTACATCTTTTCTAATGTATTTACATGTAAAGATACATCAGACAAAATGAAGAAAAAGAAATAATTTTTCCTAAATAAATAATATAGCTTAAAATTTATTTAACCTTTTTAATGTTTTCGTTTATTTTCCAGGTGATAAAGCATTAAAATTACACTATTTGTACATCTTAATTAAAAGATAAAAAGTAGCCTCTCAATCCTAAATTTTTTTATGATCTTGTCTTTGTATGTGTGTTTAGAACAGCTTGATGGTACTTGTGGGATCAATATTTGTACAAAAAAACCTGATATGCAAATTGTTCACAATTAGCTTTTGTGTTAGTGAATTACAGTTGTGAAGTTAATGAATAGGAAAAGCCAGCAAATGCTTTTTTTTAAAAAAAAACTGATAAACTGAATTTTAAAATGAAATCTACTTGCATTGAACATTTTAAAAAATCTGGGGAAAAACCAACCCAATAACTTTTGCTATAGGTCTTGTCTGAAATGCCATTGCTTGAATGCTTGTCTATTTTTGTTAGAGGAACAGAAAAGTGACTGCAGTCTTGATGCCAACATTAGAAATGGGCTTGCACTTGACACCTCTTGTCTGAAATCTTATGTTGTAAAGACGCAGATAACAAAACAAAATAAGAATGTAGATTCAATAGTCATTATCAATTTTAATTTCATTTCCTAGTTCCATTCATTTTAAAAGAAAGAAACAAAACTTGAGCCTGTTAGCCTTTAATCTTGTTCAAACTTATATGAAAAATAATACTTAAAAGAATATACTAAAATTACATTCTAAGAAAGAATGAACTTCTACATAATCTGTATTTTTTTTATCTTAAGGATATTTGGAACAAATTCTGTCTACTGAATGTCATTGGGGAGGGAATTGATTAGTCACTCTTGACTGCTCAGATTTTTCTAATTTAGTTTTATCCTCACCACCCCATCTGGCAAATTCCCAAAATGTTTGGTCTCACTGCCTAATTAGCATTCAATGATAAAAATATGATGGAGCTGAATAGTTTTTAGCTTGGTTTGCTTCTGAAAATTAAACCAAACATCAGAATTTATTTTGGAATCTCTTAGCTGGGCTGAGAATTTTTTTTAGCACAGCTATGTATAGTCTTGGGCTTTTTATCTCTGCCAGAAAAAAAAAAAGCAAAAAAGACATATCTGATGTAAGGGAAATAACTCTTTTTCCGTGTGAAAATATATTTTTCCTTTTCTTTTGAATGTTTTTGTTATATTTTTTTTTTTATTTTATAATCATATCGCCCCAAGCAAGGCGTTTTACTGCCACTGTTTTGCGGGGGGGGGGATTACATAGGAGGAAAGTTAGGAGAAAGGGTGACAGGTTATAGGGGGTGTTAGAAAGTGGGCAAGAGAAGGATGAGAGTGGAGTGGACGGAGAAAGGAGCATGAGAGAGAGGATGCAGGTTAGCGAGATAGGCGATGACTATTGACTTTACATTTAAATTCTTGGAGATTGTAGCTGTCGGGGAAGCGAGAAAAGAAGCTGCTGGAGTAGAATTTGCATTTACATTTTATTGGTTTCACAGTAAAAGTAAAATGGATAAGTTTTTGTTATGTTAAACATGGGGAATGGGAATATAAAGATTGTATTGCGTTAATCTTGCCTGCCTTGAAAATCAACATGTGAAATGTTGTACTTTTACCACGTTTTGAACACATTTAATTGTTGAGTAGTAGACAATTATCTATCTTACCAAACTTGTTGCATTTGTTATTTATACTAATGTTTATCATAAAGTGTGTGTGTGTTTCTCTTGAATAATAAATTGAAAGACAGCAAATAAAATAATCTCATTTTATATTTTTAGTGAAGCTTTGTAAAATGTTCTGATTTAATTTTCATTGTTTCTTTAGTCCTTTGGAAATGCCAAAACAATAAGAAATGACAACAGTAGCAGATTTGGTAAATACATCCAGATTGCATTTGGAACTCGAAATTTCATCATTGGTGCTAATATGAAGACTTATTTATTAGAGAAATCCAGGTGTGTTACTAAAATTCTCCATTGCTTTTTATTTTACTGCTTTTCTGAAATGAATCTCTTCAATGTTGAATTATGCAAAAATTTTCTGAGTAAGAATCAAATGTTTTAGGATTAAATTTTGCTGATGCATTCTCTTTCTCAGCTTAGTAAGTTTGATTTCCAGTCGAGACCAGAATTTGGTGATAATATTGGAATTATTTGAAGCTTCAATATTTTCTTGTGTTGTACTTCTACTTTTCTTATCTAAATTAGACACATTCTTCAAGGAATGTTATTTAATAATACTTAAATATAAAAATTCTGTCCTACAATATTTGATTTTAATAGATAATAATAGAACCACGTTATTAATAACAAACTTTAGCTATCACATCAATTAGAAAAGAGTACAAGGTTTTACTACATATGAATCACTCCAAAATCTGTGGCTTATGTACTACCATATGTTGAAACACCAGTTCCTGTACAATCACCCAAGTTTAGCAATGTCAAGCATGGTCAGCACCCAGATAGAGATGTAAGCTTGGATGTACAGGTGGTGTAATGGATAATGGTTCAAAAATGTTAATCCAATTTCAATAAAACTTGTATCACTAAACCATCATTATCTCAAAAAAAATTCTTACCATCTAAAAATATTTTTGACTTTAAATAACCTGCAAAGGGTTGATAAGCCTTGAAAAACAAATCAATCAATAAACCAAAATCTGCGTAGTCAATGTTTTGTACATTTAAAATCAACATTTAATCAAATAGCAAAATTCAAAAATAAGTTTCTTTTCTATATAATACATAATTTTATCTTAAACACTAACCTTATGTTTATTTTTTCATCTTATGTATTTGTAAAAATAATATTTTTCTCTTTAAGAAAAAATTAAATCTGTACATATATATATATATATATATATATATATATATATAAGATAAATTTATGAAGAAATTCACCAAAGATTGGATATAGTTATCTATGAAACTTAATTCAGGTTCCTAAGTGAATTGTGTGTGTGTGTGTGTGTGTGTGTGTGTGTATATATATATATGCGGTGTAGATATAGAAAAATTCAAAGGAGTATCCTGTACATAAAGTGATAGGATAACTCTCTGGGAGAGCTCTAAATATATATGTATATAAATACATATAAACCAAATATATTTAAAAACATTTGTCTGGATATATATATGATGCAATGGGTAAATGTTGACATTTTATAATTTTAATTGCATGTAAACATGTTTGTTTTTTGATTTTGTTGACTATACAGTATAGTAGGGTCAGTTGGGCACCGTCTGTGAGAAAAAGAACACCATTTCACTATTCACTCTCCCAGAAATATGGGAACAGCATGCTGTACTGCTTGGCATTTGTGTTGGAAGCTCCAATATGAACATTCCAGAGTGTTTGAATGTCTATCTGAGGACAGTGCAAAGGATTCAGAAAAAGTTAGATGAGTCTAATGGTGATTATGAAGGTGTTTGGCATGATGATGAATGATGGTGTGATCTTTTCACGGAAGTGCTTTGAGGAGGTAGTGCTGCCCCAAGTCAAAAGGTTGACTGTTGGAAGTCTTGTTATTAAACATAGGGTCTATGTTTAATAAGAAGATTCTGCACCATGTTGCACAAGCAAGAGAACTCATTCATGGCTGTCAGACAATTGCTGTGATCACATCACTCTTTACATTTGGCCACCTAATTCCCCAGACTGCAACCCCTTTGATTATTATATGTGGGGTGCAGTTGAGCGGGAGACCAATAAGACTCCTTGTAAGAGCAAAGATGAACTGAAGGCAAGGATTATGACAGCATTCACCATCTTAGACAAGGAAACTATTCAGAAGAGTTGCAAGAGATTCTGAAGTTGTCTGGAGGCTGTGGCTGAAATCAATGGTGATTTTTATTCAATAAATTTACTCTCCAGTATTTCAAGATATTTTTCCATAATTTTTGTAAATATAGGTTATAATGAGATGTCTGTGTTATTTTAATTTTTGCATAATTTAGACCATCTCACAATATATATATATATATATATATATATATATATACATATATATTTTTTTTGAAAAGTGTCCAATACAAATATATTGTAAAACATTCTTTATTTGTAAATGAGTTATTATGCGACCTAGGTTTCTACCATATGGTGCCTTCAGGCAATAAGACCCAGACATAATGTGGAGTATAGTAAAAATAGCCAAGCCTTACAACGGTGGCAAAATATATAGACTGTACCAAGAAGAAAAGTTAGAGATTATGCTATTCCCAAACAAAAGTGAACTGTTGAATGAAATAATGGAAATTATGACTAAGTGTCAGTCAGTTAAGTGCCATACGTGATACATGCTTGGGCAATCATGTCTTGAAAGAGACATGACTGACTGGGCAGAAGATTATCCCGCAGTAGGTTGCCATTGCTTTCTGCGGTAGACTGGTTGCCAACCAAGGCTATAGAACCCAATCTGTCCTGCTATTTAACCCATAACTGGAAGGAAGAGATGGATTAATACCTTTCCCAAGGGTATTTGCGCGTAAGTGAATACAATGGATTCAACTGGAATTAGAACTCGGCTCCCCGGTTTCTCGTTCCAAGCCGATATCCACTGTACCACAACGCACATCCTGACTAAGTGTAACCATACTAAAAATACCTCTTAGGTTCATACAACCATGGATGAAAATGACACAATTCTTTGTAATTTTAAAAATTGCGCGTTCAAAAATTCCCTGCCATGTGAGCGTTCAAAAAAAAAAAAGCATTACGTGAGTGTTCTTAAAGAAAACAGTAAATGGTAAAATCAGTTATTGCAAATCACCTGAAGACATCACTGATGGTAGAAACCTAGGTCGCATAATAACTTGTTTACAAATGGAAAATATTCAAACATTCTATAGTATAATTGTATTGAACACTTTTTAATATAAATGTGCATTGGTCTAATCTTATCACCAGAAACTAAATAATTAAACAATCGTATATATTTACACACACACACATATTTGTAAATCAGTTATTTATGCAACTAATTTTTGTTCTAGAAATGATATTGAAAAAGAAAAGTTAGCCATAATATTATTTTCAGAACAAAAAACATTACTAAATGAAAGATTTGAAATGATGTCTGGGTGTAATCACACCAGAAAATATATTTTAGGATCATACAAACCTGGATGAAAATGTTTAAGATCCTTAAAAAAACTCCTCCCTAATTTTGAAAATTTCAGTTATTTTATACTTCCAGTTGAGCATTTGTAAAAATCCCAGTTGTATGTTTGAAAATGGGTTATTATAAATCACCTGAAGATACCAAAAGGTTGAAACCAAGGTTGCTTAAATAACTGGTTTCCACATGAAAAATATTCAAAAGCTCTATATTATATATGTATTGAGCACTTTTTAATACAACTGTATACTGGTTTAATTTAATTAGGACCAAAAATTGGTTATCAATAATCATATATGAAACAAAAATCATTGAGGGAACCAATGGAGCAAAGCATAAGACTCTTATCCTGATGAAGTCTCAGACAAGAACAATAATACTGAAGAAAGGCCTAAAGGTAAAGCTACCTACTCAGTAAAGTACTCAAAGCCTAGGCAGAGCAAAAAATGCTGAAGATTAAATCCTATGAAAGGATGGCCCTTGTCATAACCTGAGTTTCACATTCATCTTCAGACAACTTAAATGCAGATGAAAGAAGGGAGGGATAAGCTTTATGCAACCTGTAACCATAAATCACTCTAAGACATCATGGGTGAGGGAAATAAGTATATAAAACAAAACAATTTAATTAAAAAAAAACTGGATAAGCAACCTTTGACAGGGGGAGTAAAAATATGTAAAGAAAAACCCCTGTGGGTGGGCTGAACTATTAATTGTTATGTTTACATTTTGGATAGTAAACTGAGCAGATATATGCTCCCAAGAAAAATAATCTGAGTGAAGAGAAAGTGGTTTCTTTAAAAAAGGGAAAAATAAAACCCTGCTTGCTGTGATATTTATTGCTAAGCACTAAAGCATACCAAATCAAATGGTCAGTCAGTTAAGTGCCATACGTGATACACGCTTGGGCAATCATGTCTCGAAAGAGATATGACTGACTGAGCAGAAGATTATCCCGCAGTAGGTTACCATTGCTTTCTGCGGTAGACTGGTTGCCAACCAAGGCTATAGAACCCAATCTGTCCTGCTATTTAACCCATAACTGGAAGGAAGAGATGGATTAATACCTTTCCCAAGGGTATTTGCGCGTAAGTGAATACAATGGATTCAACTGGAATTCGAACTCGGCTCCCCAGTTTCTCGTTCCAAGCTGATATCCATTGTACCACAACGCACATCCTTTAGTGCGCCCAACGTGGGAGTTTCCCCTAAAAAGGTTGATGCAGATTTGCTCTCTGCCACAGGACACATTTGCTTCACTAAGATTTCTCGAATGCATAGGTTTAGATTTAATAAACACTGTTTAATAGAGTCAAAATGGGATCATCTATTTCAGATATGAAGTATCCACTATAATAATGTTTCAAATATATATATATTTATATATATATATATATATATATATATATATATATATATATATATTGTGTATATAATCTCAAATAACTAAATTGTCTCTATTGTAATTTTTTTCTTTTTTTTAATTTTTTTAATTTTTTATATTGCCCCCAAGCATTTTACTGTTTTGCAGGGGGCTACACTGGTGAAAAGTTATAAGAGTGACAGGTTATAGGGCGTGTCAGTTTAGTTGATTTAACAAGTTGAACATTTTTCTTCTCAGTTTTGTGCCATTCATACTCACAAATGTTTCTTCTTCAGAGTTGTTTTCCAAGCACCCAATGAAAGGAATTATCATATCTTTTATCAGCTGTGTGCATCTTCCAAGTGCCCAGAATTAAAACCATTCCGACTATGTAAGTTCAATCATTGTTGTTCAGTATTTGTTGAGAATGCTGGTTAATGTTTTGGGATATTTTTGGGTTCAAGCCAATAACAGTAAGGAGTTAGTTTTCCTCTTATATTTCATATTCTTGGTAAAAGCATGCATCTTAAGGTTTCCGACCACACCAAATGAAGATAGAAAATTGCTGGAATCACATTAACATGCTTGAACATTCTGAGGTTCTGTTCCAAATACTGAATTGTGAACCTTGTCTTTTTCATTAATAAAATTATTTTTATTGGTCAGTGTAATATTTGGAATTTTGGTTTTATCTGCAATACAGAAATTTTCTTTCAGTTCTTTAGTTACGCAATGTCTCTATGATTTTCATAAACTTTTTTCCCTGAAAATGGGAAATATTGTCAGTTATCAAAAGATGATAAAATACTTCAAAAGAACTGCTCTACATGGGCATTCTAGCACAGGATGGATTTAAAATAAAGATTGAGTCATGATAGTGCGTGTTTTGGTGGGTGGAATAAATTTCTACTCAAGGAATGTGATTTAAACTATGCCATGATATCTGTAAAAAAATATTGTTCTTTTTCGTGCTGGTAGACAAAAGTTGATTTTTGTTTCAAATTCTAAATGAAAAAAAAATTCATTGATATTAATTTTTTTCTCAGTGGGTAAACAGACCTGCATGCTGGTTGACAAATTTTTTTGTTATGATTATGAATTGGGTTTTGTATTTATTTGTAAAATATATAATAATCAGGTTGTTTGAAATGTCAAGTCTAAACTGTAAGTGTAAATATATTTCCACTCTTTCTTGGTTTTTTGTTATTTTAACATGTTTGTTTGCATTTTCTGTAGCTCATCAAGATGAGTTCTACTACACCAGCCAAGGAGAAAGTCCACATATCCAGGATATCAATGATGCAGATGTGTTTTTAAAGACGAGGAGTGCTTTCACAGAACTTGGTGAGCAACAGAATCTTAAGAGCTATAAATACTGCATATGACTTGAAAATATAGTTAGTTTTTTTTTCTATTTTTTTTTTTTAACTCCCTAAATCAGTTCATATACATTGAACTCAACAGGCCATCAAGTTAGTTGAGTCTTTCAACTTTGTATTTTATTATTATTATTATTATTATTAATAATAATAATAGTAGTAGTAGTAGTACATTACTAGGAAGATTAATGCATTTATTTATTTGTCCTTTAACCTCCCAGTGGAATAGAAATGTTTATCTCAAAAAAATTTGTGTATTTAAGATACAGTGTTTCTCTAATTAGCCATGGTTTCTGATATGAGACCAGAAATAAACAGTTCATAATGAGAGAAGTCGTTCTGGTATATGAAAGTCATAAAGTGCTTTCTTTAAGTGAGTAGGTGAAAATTCTTGATTTCTTAATGAAAGAAAGTTTAAATTTGCTAAGATCTCTGATAAGAACATAAATTTTATTACAGTAAAATTATAATTGCTCTATTTTATTGTGTTATTACTGTTAATACCTCATTGCTCCTGATTGACAAATTAAACTTTATCCTAGTTATATGACAATATAAATGATGACAAGGAACATTTTTTTTTTTGCCAATACATTTTGTCCTGATGGATTTTATTAAGGTAAATGTAAGAATTTTATTTCGTAACATGCATTCAGAAATAGAAGTAAAGCGATAATGTTTCCGAAATTTTTAAATTTAAGAACAATCAAAAATATAACTAAGTAATGATTAACTGTGGAGGATAAATGATATAATTTAATGTCTAATAAAGATGGTAAATGTTGATTTTTTTTTTTTTAATATTTATTTACTTTTTTTATATCAAAGTAATTATTTATTCTTTTATTTTAAATAATAGAAGTATTTGATTTAATCATTTTCTTTAAAAAAATTTATGATCATGTCTGCTGACTTAGGAAATAATCCTTTCCCAAGCCAATACACACACAATTAGCAATTTGATGAATCCTCTGGACTCATGGAGCATATTCCCCTGTAAGAGGCTAATGTATAACTTTTGAACTATCTGAATTGATGCTAAGAATCTCATGGACCTGAATGTTGTTAATAATTTTTAAGAGTGAAACTTCTACTTATTTTTGCTACCCACACAACTCTACTGAACCATTCTACAGCTGTCTTCTGTATCCTGATAGAATGTGTAAGTCTCTCTCTCTCTCTCTCTCTCTCTCTTTTTATGTTGGGGATGTGTGAATAACAAAGTAGAAAAAGTAGAGTTGCCTGACAATTTGTTAGCATGTGTTTGTGTTAATAGTTAACTTTAAACAAATAGTACAACATAAGGTGAGAAAAGTCTAAAAGAAAATCTGTAGATAATAAGAATATAAACTGAATGCCATTTAACATTTTTAATTAGTAGACATCAATTTTGGTAATTTAAGGATTGAATCTAATGTAAAGTAGAAATGTAATATTTTTGAAGACAGTAGAAGCTGGTGAATTTTGACTGTAAAAAGTTAATCCTACTTTTGTTTTTAGCTTTGGAAAATTATTTAAAACTTTTGTGCAGCTTATATTGCTCACTTTTCTTTGATGTATTTTTTATTATTATTTTCTTATACTTTTTGCAGGAATAAATGAAGACGACCAGATGAAGATGTTTGGTGTTGTTAGCGCTATTCTTCATCTTGGGAATATTTTGTTAGAACCTGGTGAGGATGAATCAACATGCAATGTCTCAAAGGTTTGTTCACTTTATTAATTTTCAACAAAGTAAGCATTTTTAATCTTTTTTTAAATATCAATATATATATATATATATATATATATATAGTATATCGAGGCAGCAAGTAATTTTCTAAACATATGCTGTTAAATATAAGAGATAATGAATGTCTGTTATGTTTAATCATGAGCCGTTTTAAACGTATTTTTGCTTTAATTTCAGTTGAAAATAAAGACAAAAATTCTCCAACATTTGGATAATTATTTATTGATTTTCTTCTAAGCTTTCGGCTCACATGAGCCATCTTCAGAGACGTTGTTTAAACTGAAATATTATAACATCCACCATCACCAACAATTTTGTTTTGTGTTAACATAAAATTCCGCTTGGCAACGGCAATAGTTACCAAAAATAATAAACGCAGTTCTTAAATTTGCAATGTGGTTTTATGGCGTCACACTGCGTGATAGTGCAAAATGACAACAAAACCATGTAGTCAAATGCAATGTAATATGTTATTTCCGGTTTTAAAGTTGATTTTATTGAGTGTTGGTTGTTTAGATTTCATGTACATGACCTCCAATATCTGCAGGTTCCTCTTAATGTGTGTATGAGTATGGATCACCGTATTGTTGACCAAAATTTGTCTGATATTACCTACATGTTTATGTTGTTCAGAGAAATGTTGTTTAATAGTACTCTGATCAGAAAGATGACATGTAAGTCTACGGGAGAGCGTGGTTGTAGTAAAACCAATATATGTACTAGGTTTTTGATTAGTATCAGAGATGCAATCTCTGAATGGGCATGTAAATTGGTACACTACATTGGTTTTTTGTAAAGAATTTAGTTTAGTGCTTGTTGGGTTATTATTGACTGTTAGGTCAATTGTTTTAAACTTTTTATAATATATAATGAGTTTAATTTGATTATTACTTTCCACTGGTTTAACATTTCTACGTATTATGTTTTTGAGAGTTTTTCATCTTGTTTATAATTATTATGTATTTGGTTGCAATAGTATAAGTTTATAGTGTTATGTGTATTTTGATGTAAACCATTATTATTAATATTATCACTATTGTTAGAGCTATTGTTAATTTTGTTGAGATACATTTTAATTTGTTGATCAATAATGGAGTTGGGAAATCCATTATTGACTAGTGTTTGCTTAATGTGTAATTTTTTTATAAAATATAGATTTGGAAGAAGATATCATTTGTGTGCGTTGAATTAAGTTTTTTATAACAGCTAACTTATATCGTTGGGGGCATTCACTATTCTAATTAAGAAGACACGAATTTATGCTAGTTGGTTTCCTATATAGAGAAGTAATAAATTTATGTGTGCTAGAATCAATGAATACATCAAGGAATGGGATTTTGTTATTAATATTAAGTTCTAATGTAAATTTGAGGATGGAGTGACTTTCAAATTTGTTTTTAAGATATTTAATTTGATCGATATTCTTAGCTAAAACAAAGATGTCATCTATGTATCTTACATATATAGAGGGTATATTGTTGTCATTAATTATTTTATTTTCTAGATTTGCCATATAATAATTAGAAAAGAGGGGACCTAAAGGAGATCCCATCGCAATACCATCTATTTTTTTTATAAAATATAGATTTGGAAGAAGATATCATTTGTGTGCGTTGAATTAAGTTTTTATAACAGCTAACTTATATCGTTGGGGGCATTCACTATTCTAATTAAGAAGACACGAATTTATGCTAGTTGGTTTCCTATATAGAGAAGTAGTAAATTTATGTGTGCTAGAATCAATGAATACATCAAGGAATGGGATTTTGTTATTAATATTAAGTTCTCATGTAAATTTGAGGATGGAGTGACTTTCAAATTTGTTTTTAAGATATTTAATTTGATCGATATTCTTAGCTAAAACAAAGATGTCATCTATGTATCTTACATATATAGAGGGTTTATTGTCATTAATTATTTTACATATATAGAGGGTTTATTGTTGTCATTAATTATTTTATTTTCTAGATTTGCCATATAATAATTAGAAAAGAGGGGACCTAAAGGAGATCCCATCGCAATACCATCTATTTGTGTATAAATATTGCCTAAGGGATAATAGTTTTTTTTAATATAGTGGGTATATATATATATATATATATATATATATATATATATATATATTAAATATTAAACCCACTATATTAAAAAAACTATTATTAGCATGCACCACACAAGTACCCTTTCACGATTCTTTAGGCAATATTTATACACAATATACCTCATAGTCTATAATAACCCAACAAGCACTAAACTAAATTCTCTACAAAAAACCAATGTAGTGTACCAATTTACATGCCCATTCAGAGATTGCATCTCTGATACTAATCAAAAACCTAGTACATATATTGGTTTTACTACAACCACGCTCTCCCGTAGACTTACATGTCATCTTTCTAATCAGAGTACTATTAAACAACATTTCTCTGAACAACATAAACATGTAGGTAATATCAGACAAATTTTGGTCAACAATACGGTGATCCATACTCATACACACATTAAGAGGAACCTGCAGATATTGGAGGCCATGTACATGAAATCTAAACAACCAACACTCAATAAAATCAACTTTAAAACCGGAAATAACATATTACATTGCATTTGACTACATGGTTTTGTTGTCATTTTGCACTATCACGCAGTGTGACGCCATAAAACCACATTGCAAATTTAAGAACTGCGTTTATTATTTTTGGTAACTATTGCCGTTGCCAAGCGGAGTTTTATGTTAACACAAAACAAAATTGTTGGTGATGGTGGATGTTATAATATTTCAGTTTAAACAACGTCTCTGAAGATGGCTCATGTGAGCCGAAAGCTTAGAAGAAAATCAATAAATAATTATCCAAATGTTGGAGAATTTTTGTCTTTATTTTCAACTGAAATTAAAGCAAAAATACGTTTAAAACGGCTCATGATTAAACATAACAGACATTCATTGTCTCTTATATTTAACAGCATATATATATATATATATATATATATATATATATTGCTCTTAATGAATTTTAGTCAAGGTTTAAATTAATTGGATTAATATGTGGAGAAATGGTTTTTATGAAAAATGCAGATTTACTATTTCTAATCATTTCAGATATCTTAAAGATTGTTTTCAAACTAAAAAATACAAGCGACTGTTTGGCTTATGTTTGAACTCTGACCCTTGTTCAGTAATTTGTGTTTTTTTCTCTAAAAAGTCCAAAATAATGTTTGTAATGTTATGGTTTTTAAATTTTTCCATTATTACCAGTTTTCCTGTTTTATTTTTCTTGCTTTTTTTACTGTAAAATGCATGAAATAATGAGGTGTAGGGTTCAATTCTTACTGGAATCAGTATTTTCATTTTTAACTTTGTGCTATTGAACTTGTGGCTAAAGAGTGTTGTGATGTAATTAAGAAAAATATGATGGAGAAAATTTAATAAAAGAATTGTAATAAATTCTGTTAAAAAGAAAATGTTTGTTTTTCTTGCAAATTACTTTTTAAATTTACAGCTAATATGTTTTCCCTTTTTTCTTTCTGCAGAAAAATTCGCATTTTGATATTGTTTGTGATTTGCTTTCTTTGAATAAAGAAGAAATGCAACTGTGGTTATGCAACAGGCAAATTACTTCTGGATCTGAACGAATCATCAAACCTCTCACAGCCAAAGAGGTAACTTGTTTTCTTTCTTTCTCTCTCACCCAGTAGTTCATTAAATTTGGCAAAATAATTGTTGTTGTTCCATGAAAGTTAACCTCTCACATTCTAATTCGGCTTTTGTTCTGGTAAGGGATGTAAAGATGACCCATGTCATCAAACAACTCCAGGAAATTTCATATATCTACAATGTACCATATACAGGTTGTATACCTGCTATGTTCTGTAACAATTCGGTAATAGCTAAGACTTCTTCAGTACTGACTTGATGGAATTATTTTAGCTATGGGATTTATCGATAATGTTTATTGCAAAAGTATGAGTGAACAAGCAACCAGTTTAAAAAAAAATGAAAATTTAAAGGAAAAATTGAAGAAATATTTTAAGGATGTTTTGTTAAATGAGTCAGGTCGGTGTCCAAAATCAAAACAAAATTTCATGTATAATAATTTTTAAAAAAACGTTCAATGCCAGTACTTAAACCAAAACTGAGTTTACCATTCGCAGCATTGGATCAAATCAACGAAGAATTAGACATTAAAAATAAATTGTAATTGTAAAAATTAACCATTCAAAATTGGCAGTGCTAGCAGAAAAAAATTGTGTTTTTGCTGATTTTTCAACAGGATTAAACAAGTGTTTAGAACCCTATAACTACTCATTAACAAGTCCAGATGAAATTTATATGAAGTTAAATAGTGAAAATTTTTTTCAGAGTTGGATGTTTCTGAAGCATATTTGTAAATACAGGTTGAAGAAGAATATTCAGATGTAACAACTATAAATATGCACAAAGGGTTGTATAAGTTCGACTGACTTCCTTTTGATATAAAAGTGGTTCCAGCTATGGTTCAACAATACCATGCTTGCAAATTGTGATTTCCCAGTTGCTTATCTGGATGATATATTAATTAAAAGAGTACATAAGGAACAACATATCAGGCATGTGAAAACAGTTTTGAAAAAATAAGAGTACAGATTTAGACTCAGTGAGGTAAAATGCAAATTGTTTTGGCTTAAAATTAAGTACCTGAGACAAAACATTGACAGAATAGTTGTTAACTAGATCCATCAAGGGCAAAGTGCAATTAAGAATATGTCTCCCACTACAAGTATTCCTGAGACTAGCAAAACTGTTATCAAATTTATGTACCAATATGCAGAATTTGAGAGCTCCGCTGAACAATTTGCTTAAAAAAGACATAAAGTGGAACTGAACTGATAAGTACTAGAAGGCGTTTGAAGAAATAAAAATAAATACTAACATCGAAGTTAGCACACTATGATTCAAAAACAGAAATTGTATTGGCTTAAGATGATAATGTTATGGGAGCAGTAATTCTACATAATTATGATGAAGGCAATTTGAAAGCTATCACACATGCTTTAATCACTGTAGACAATCTCTCTTACCTCCCCTCAGCATGGATCAAAATGGTCTTCCAGAAATCAATACACTGTGCCTCCTTGGCCTCACTCTCATGGCCAACCACAAGTGGTATGAATCAATAGCTAAATCTACTACTAGGACGGTTGGGTCACTGTGACGAGTGAGGAAGTTTTTCTCGCCTGAATCCATCTTGCATATATACAAATCAACCATCCACTCATGCATTGAATATTGCTGTCCTATTTGGTTGGGCACCCCTGCTATTCATCTCAAAGTTTTTGACAAAATACAAAGAAGAATCTGCAATGTAATTGATCTCGACCTGGCAGCTCAACTCCAGTCACCTTCTCACTGACGAGATGCGGCTTCCCTCTGTCTCTTCTACAATTATTTTTACTGCTTCTGCTCTGATGAGCTTAGTTCCTTGGTACCCTCTCTACACGAATTTACTTGAGCAACTAGACTGGCAACTAGGTACCACCTTTTTACTGTCAAAATAGTTTTGGGTGAAACAAAAAAAAAAGAAAAAATGCTTTGCATCTGCTACTATCAATAGAAAAACTACAGCCAGATCAAAAAAGAGGCAGTATCAATCATATTTACAGTGAAAAAATTTCACAAATTTAAACACAGAGGAAGTTTTCAGTTGCAGACAAACCACAGATCTCTATTATCAATCTAGGGTTTGAAAAAAGGAATTCCTACACATACAGTGACTGGATTACAGCTCTGGGGTATTGTTAAATTATGATTTTAGGATGGAATATCAACTGTCCAAAAAATTTGGACATGTGGATGAGTTATCAAAATGGATACCAAAAAATACTGAGCCGTTTGAGGATGTTGTTATTGCAGCATTAAAAAGTTAAATAAAAATTAAAAATATATTATGCAATGTAGTATCTGAATTACCTTTTACCCTTGAAGAAATAAAAGGAAAAGTAGAACAAGATGTGTTTATTGCAGAATTAAAAAAACAAACTAAAAGAAAATAAAGAATGTAATCCAGGCTTGAACGCTTACTCACTATGTCACGGAATACTGATGTTTGCACAAAGATTAATAATGCCTACCATGTTACAAAAACAGATATTGAATGAATTTCATAGTTGATATCTGGAAATTTCAAGGATGGAATCTTATAAGAAGCTATGTATACTGGACCCAATTAAATGAAGACATTGGAACAGTATTAAAAACCTGCAGAGGTTGTACTCTGGCAGCAAAATGACCTCCTACAAAAATACTACCTTGGCCAAAGTTAGATACACCATGTACAAGTCTGCACATATACTTTGCAGGTCCAATAAACAGATCACATTATCTTGTGGTAGTGGATAGATTTGCTAAGTTGCCTGAAATTTGTAAGTGCAAAAAACCAAGTTCTACAGTTACATTGATTTGTGCAAATTGTTTGCAAGATATGATATTCTTGATGCCATCGTCTTGGATAATAGTACACAATTCACTGCTTACGAATTTGAAGATTTTTAAAAAATGTTCTTAATTGAACATATTATTGCCCCACTGTATCAACCAAGGGCAAACAGACAAGCCAGACAGTTTGTAGGTATTTCAAGAGAGATTTGAAAAAAGCAAGTAATAAAAGAATGACTGATGAAGCACTGCAAATATTCTTGAGATGATACCAGATAATGCTATATCCCAATATACCCTCAGGTATGTCATTGGCAGAATTAATGTTTGCAAGAAAAATTAAATCAGTGTCTGACAAGTTGTTACTAGGTCAAATAAAAATAAGAGATAACAAAAATAACTTTAATTTTTTTAAAATTGATGAAAAAGTATTTTTCAGAGTACACAAAAATAGAAATGTGGAAAGACAGCATAATGGTGTCAAGAATTAGAAAGATGATATATATATATATATATATATATATATATGATAAAAAAAAATGGGAATATAAGATATTACAAAAATGCTTACTGAAGAAAGGCCTGCAAGTGCTGCATGATACTTTGGTGTATCAACACCCCAAGAATTCATTAAACGTACTTGTACAATTTCCAGAAAAAGGAAACACATGGAAAAACTATATGTTGACCCAAAATATAAAAAGTACAAAATTAAGTACATTGGTGACCTTGTCAGAAAGAGGAGGGTGTGAATACTAATAAATAAAATAAAACAAATATTTACTAATAAAAAGAAATCTCGGGTAGGGGAGAGGTATTGTGGAGTAAATAACAGCCCTGGTGACAGAAATGGACTAGTCTAGACAAATAAAGAACTCTAGTGAGTCTAAAAAAAAATCTGTTGGCATCAATCTGGTGTATTTCTAACAGACATTGCAGCAAGTAACCTAAGCAAAACTTGTTATAACTGAGAGAAAACCAGTTCTAACAAAACATATTGTACACGTATAAAGATTTTAATACTGAATCATTTCAAACTCCATTAAGAGTACGACAAGAAGGAAATGAGTTGCAATCTATTTAATCTCTTTTGAGATTGTCCTGCGCATTTACAAACATAGTTAGAAAGAAATTGATCATTTAAGCCTTCCATATTACATCCCAAATGAATCTGCTAATAGAAAACATTGATCCTGTTTCCCCTCCCTATTTTGTTGTTGGGGGGTATGCTGATGACACAGGTATTCAGAGTTGGGAATGATCTTGAAAAAAAAAAAAAAAAAGGACTCAAGATAAACTTTAAAAAAAGAAAATAGAAACTAAGATCTTTAATGGAAATAAAAGCAGTGAATGGCATATAGCCTGAATCCAACATAAAAATTCAGGATGTGGAATCAGGAAATATTAACCACTTCAAATACTTAAAGCATACGGATCAGTTAGAACAAATTTAGTATAGGAGCAGTGATGCTGATAACTTTTTTAATTTAATGAGTCCTGGAACCCACAGATTTTATTTAATTGGTCCCCAGAAAATTCTATGAAAAACAATTTTAATAATTCCGTGTCAGTTAAACTGACAGAACAAAAGTTTTTTTTTCTAAATTAAATTCTTATATTTAAAACAAAAACAGTATTTACACTTAACCACAGTTCAATGTAGAAACTATATTTTTTGAGAATTATGACAGAACAAGTTTTTTTTTGTTTTTGTAAATTGCATTAATAAATTGGCTGTGTTGACTCTTATAAAAAACAGATTGGGCAAACTTTTCTCTAAAAACTCCGTCATCTCTCTTGAATCAGCTTAGAAATATGGGGCTAAAAATTAATCAGTGATGCTTTCCAACTTTCTGAAGGATACAAAATTCAAAGAAAATATTTTCTATAATAACATAAATAACACTGAAATAATTTATCACATAAAATAGGTGAGTATTTGTCATATGAACAAAATATTTCACAAATTCAAATAAAAACAAAATGGGGACTGTAGCACCAAAAGAAATTAATAATAAAGAATGCTGGTTTTATTACATGACCAAAACATTCTCATCACCTTGACAGCCTAAACCAAGATCTTTTAGTTTGTAAATAATCAATTAAATCAAATTTGATTTTAATTAATGAGAAAATTAACAAAGCCAAGCACTATGAAGCATTTAGCACAACAATGAAACTTAACAAAAACAGTGGAAAGTATATTGGGAAATATCAAATGATGCAGATATGTTTGTGGTGTATTCTGAGCAGATTAATGCAAAGAGCGATTGTCGATGATCACTTGTAATCCATAGTGTACAGCTTTCTCCGTTTTACTCACTTCCATTTGGCTAGTGCCACTTCAAAAGGGAAGTCTGACTTTTTGGGTTCCTGGTTGACCCTAAGAAGCTGCTCTTGATGACAGCCTGTTCCAGGGACAGATGAGGTTCTGAGCAGAGAACCCTCATTCACAGCCAGCTGTATGTATAGCCAAGGTGGTGGCCAGTTGAACAAGGATGCTGAGGCTAGGGAAGTCTTTTAGATGATATTTTGTTACCAACACCCAAAGTTTCCACATGTTGTCTCTGGTGTAGTGCTGTGCTTAGACAACTTTCTTCAGTAGGTCACACTCTAGTCAAGACTGAACAGCATTGATGAGGGGCTGCGTAGTCATTTGGCAATCTTCTCCATCCTCAATCTATTTGTGGGTTTGCTGATGTCCATAGTGGGAAATTAGAATTTCCAACACCTCTTCTCTATAAACCTTGTAGTAGTAGGAAGCTGATAGAATGTTTATTAAATTGGCCTTGTCAAACATAACCAAACTCCCTTCAACTTAAGGGTTTATCAACAGGTAGAAAGTTGGAAGAATAAGTGTTTCATTTGTAAAATAATTGAAATTTTATTAACAGAACACAATAACATCAATTGTAGGAGTTAAATATTCAATGAGAAAATGTATGTAGTTAATCAATTTGTTAGAATTAAATATTCCAAGAGAAATAGTGGTAAGGAGTTAAGTGTCCAGAATTCTAGTAAGTCGTAAATGTGTTTAATAAAGTCTATGTTCCTTTCCCTTTTTCATGATTGGTAAGAAAGTGAAAAGGAAGGTGAATCAAAGGAAAATGCGCTTATCGAAGTTAGTATTTAAGAGTCAGTTGAAGTATCTTGTTTTTGTTGTCATCATTGTCTTTGTTGACTGTGAGAATGTTGAGAATGGAGAAGAAGAGGTAAAGAAAAATAGCATGAGTGAAGGAGAACACATGTGTTACAGGACCTTACGTCTGCGTCAGGCTTGAAGTTTCTTTTGTCAAATTTTAGTGTGTCGTCTCTAATTTCTGCTCCCATCTGACTGACTGCTTCGACTTTCTTTCTGTTTTTATAGCCAAAGATAATTTTAATATAGACTTGTTAACTTTTCTCTCAGTTTTGCAAATCGATTCCTTTCATTGGTTAGAAAATTAATTTAACATCTGATCAGGAAATCCGGCTTCGTCTTTTTCTTTCAGTAAGGGGTCAATCATTTTTCCTCTTTGTTAAAATTAGGATTGCACACATAATTGAATTTTTGTAAAAGTGAAGAGAAGAGTTACTTTTAATTTTTAATTCCCTATCTGCCATAACACTCAGATGGGATGGGGACTTAACACACCAAATGCACACAACAGAGAAGTGTTTGGAAAACTGGAGTGCATTAAGTTATCAATAAATTTGAAGCACAGTTGTTCTAGATTAAATGTGACCTTTGTGATCTGATGCTTACCCTTGTACATATTGCCTTGGATGTCTCTGGCTGATACTGTCAGGTTGGGAGATGTCATTTGCTTGATTTTTTTTCCAGATCCTTTATAGCAATATCTAATTTCAATTTTATTAAAGCCACATCCACATATTCTGCTTGCAGGAATTGGGATAAGATTGTAACTGGGGCCTTGACATCCATCATGAGAGCAGTAATGCTGATCAACTTGTCTTTTGAATTTTTTTTTTCTTAGGCCATTTAACTTTTGGTCTTTGCTGAAATCCTAGGATACTTCAGTGAAGTATGTCAGCAGGCTATCAATTGTCCTATGCACAGCCTGAAGAGCATTGTAATATGATAGTCATTGGATGGAATGCAGCTCTTTGTAAGTGAGCATTGGGTCTTCCGGCAGTTTTTGTATGTTTTATTTTGGCTGACTCATTTGGGACTAGCACGGAAGTAATAAAACAGATAAGTCAGTATGTGCTGATACTCTTTGAGGTCTGCACAAGGTCACAGAGTGGGCAACACAGTGCCCATTCACCATGTCGGGGTTGAATCTAAGCAGTATGCCTGTGCAGCCTTTGTTTCTCTGTCATTACGACAGCTTCATCCAATCCAGTGCTCATCATTTTTGTTAATGGGATTTCTAGTTTTAACGTTTTTCTGGGTGGTTTGTAATTTCTACACCTGTTGTATCATAACACTCTTTATTTCCAACAAAATGAGTGCTTGGTTGAAAGGTCACAGGGTCAATAATTTGGACATATACAACAAGGTGTTTGTGGTTGATTATGTCTGTAGATTCATCTATAAACACACTAACAAATGGGAATTTTGTGACCTTTGTTTTTAGAGCTCCTGTATGGTGCCTGTCATACTAGGTAGCAATTCCTCACCTGCATATCATACTCAAAGATAAAATACTGGTGAAATCAAGATGCAGATGTTCTGTGCTACATTAAAACATTAGGAAAGAATCCCCCATCAGTATTCAAAATAGTAATGATAGTGAACTTGTGAAACCTAATTTCCTTTAAAATTGTATTAAAACAAAGATTTTATAAATTTCAACCAACAGTAGCACTGCTTGAATGAATGCTGAACATTTCCATATCTTTCCATTAGAAAAACAAGTTCTTATTAAACCAACTTCATGCTGCCAGTAATTAGTCACTATTGACATTGGATGATTCCATTTTCGAGGAACTGCATCATCTACAGCCATTTACTTTTTTTTCAAACACAGGTCATGGGAGCCAAAGAAAAGAAATTGTAGTTATATAAGCTGAAATAAATTAATGATCATCAACTCATTGTACAATGTCATTATTGCCAGAGATTTTGGAATTCAATGTTAAAGACTGAATGGGAACTTTCTGTGCACAGCACCATGACAAAGTAATGATGTGAATGTGTCATCACAAGTGATCAAAGTTGGATTTTTTTTTTCTTTCTTGGCATTTTCTTTAAATGAAAACTTTTTCTATTCTAATTAATCACACAAATTTGTTCTAATCTCTAGTTAATTTGAGCCAATGCCAAATCCCAAATGAGAAGCTTAGTACAAATTATTGCTAACTGCTCTTAACAAATTTCAAACCATCAAGAGATATAAAGTGGTAAAGTGGCTCTTTTAATATGGAAAATCTGCTTTTGGTACCAGAATCCAAGTAATTAATGGTGATTTTCCTTTCTGATGAAATCCTTTGAATAGTTTGGTGTACACTTTTTGAAAATTCATAAAATGTAAGGTTTTATGACCATTGTATTTTATGCTGAAGGTTAAACATGTAAGCAACACTTTTAAAAAATAATTTTAACAAGAGGATATTTCTTAGTTCACAGTGGAATAGACTTATCAGACAATTAAAAAAAAAAAGAAGGTATTTATCTGCATGTTCTTCTGAAAAAAATATGGTACAAGTGTGACACTATTTGATTGCTGATGATCAATAATAAATTTTATTACTTAGTTATACGGAGAGGTATACTGATAAATGTCTCATGAAAAGAGTTAACCAGTATAAAAATATTCCCAGGGATTGAAACTCCATTACAAGTCAGATGTCTGGCTGGGGACAAATTTAATTCAGGTGTTGATAGCTGTAAAGACCCTGAGTGTTGGTTAGGAGGTGAAAAGGTTACTCGATGAAGAAAATCAAGCATTCAGAGTCCAGAACCATGCGAAAGGAATTTAGCTGATAAATTTGTTTTAGTAAAAACAGATTGCAGGTATTGAATGATTCACCTAAGAAAGGGAACCAGAAAAGTTTGTGTGGAAGTAGTACAGAGGAGAGGAGGTACATGCCTGCAACCATTACCTGAGAGAGGGAAAGGCAACCAAATTGGAAATATAATCTCCACCCTTCTGTGCCAGATTGGGGCCAATACTTATAAAACAATGTGTGAAGAGACATAACGAGAAATCTGAGCCATGAGGATGAACAAAGATTGATTGCATGTGACTGCTGCATGAGTGTAACTCTGACACATCAGCCTCGAGCCAGACTTAGCAAGAAATTACTGAAAATCAACTGAAGAAACTCCACTAACTACGCAACCTTTACTACTTTAACTAAGTGTCGTGTCCAATTTGGGGAGAATTTAGATTGACAATATTAGAATTAGATTGACTGTATTTACAATACTAACAAAGTCATTGTATAATATACTTGAGATAAATCGTAAAATATTTTTTTTATTCATCATTATTCTCCAAGTATTTATTTAAATTTTTTATTATTGTTATGTGCCTTTATTCTGTTTGGATCAAATCAGTGCAGGATATTGATGACAAATCTCTGCCTGTCTGCGATCAATTAATCACAATGTGGGGCAAAATGAACTTAGGGCTAAAGAAATCAATTCATCAATCAACCAATTGTGTTGAATGTTTTGGACAACCGAGGTGATAAAAAGAAGCTATATATGGTTTTGATGAACCATAGGCTGATAGAGAGGGCATTATAGAAGACCATGTTGAAAGCAGGGAATTATGCTCACCTGTTATATGAATAGTGACAAATATTGTTCAGCTTCTTCGACACTTCCTTCTTATGACATTTTGGGCATCAGGGATAGATCCAGATCCTTCTCCTCCTTGTTCCATGAAAAAGGTACTTCTGGAGGGAGAGATACCTCAACCCAGTAGATGTGCATGTTGTAGTTTGAATCAAACCAAAGCATGAATTGTTAAAGCCAGTTGCAACAAGAGTGCAAAATGTCTGACAAAAGAAAAAAAAGATCCAGGTTGTTGGAAGTAGTAGTTCATTTGTAGACAAATAAAGTGTTTTTTTCAATGAATGACTAGGACAGATGATAAAACAACCTTTCCACAGATTGCAAAAAGTCTGACTTCATGAAGATTCCGTCTGAAGAGAATGAACCTTTTTTTAGTTTAGAAAGTTCCAGAATACAATTTCAATAATTCTAGTTTTTTCCCACATTTATTAGTATTTCGGATGAATCATTCAACATTGGATTTCTATTCATCTTTCTTTAATCAGCACATGCAATTGATTCTCATCAAACTGAACAAGTCATCCAGAACATAGAGAGTCCATCCCCACCCGGCTCTTCTTTAAATAAGAAGACCATTTCTGTGCCATTCTGTCTCAAAGTTTTGTCACCTTGAGTAAAAAGCAATGAGAAGATACCTATTCTTGTCTACTTGGCATTCCATCTTGAAATGGTGTCTAATCTGAAATATAATTTCACTAATGTTAGACAAGTTTTACAAGACGACTAGAGTTACTAAGAAGCTAAAAAAAAAAATAAATGCTACAGAAGATTGTTCTTCAAGATCATCTACGGAACATCAGAAAGAAATTCTTTATAATCATATCGCCCCAAGCAAGGCATTTTACTGCAACTTTTTTGCAGGGGGTTAAATAGGAGGAAAGTTATGAGAAAGAGCGACAAGTTATAGGGGGTGTCAGGAAGTGGGTAAAAGAAGGATGAGAATACTGATGAGTGAAGTAGACAGAGAAAGGAGCATGAAAGAGAGGATGCAGGTTAGTGAGATAGGAGATGACTATTGACTTTACATTTAAATTCTTGTCAGGGAAGCAAGTAAATGGAAGGGAATTCCACAGGTGGGAAGTGTGAGAAAAGAAGCTGCTGGAGTAGAATTTGTGTTTACATTTTATGAGTTTCACAATAAAAGGGTGGAACCTATTTGCTAATCTTGTGGTTTGAGTAAATTCATATATAGGGAGCACCAGTGAGCTAAGTTCATCAAAGCAGAAACTGTGAAAGTATTTGTAGAAGAGACACAGGAAAGCCACATTGCGCTGGTGAGAAAGTGACTATCCTGAGCTGCCAAGTCGGGATCGATCACATTACAGATTCTCTGTTGGATTTTGTCAAGGACACCTAGGTGGATAGCAGAATTTGAATTTACGCAGCAACCTAATATTAAAAAAAAAAAAAAAATGAAAAAGGATCTTGATGGTGGTTTCCATGCTTTTTTATACATCAGTTTCTCATCTTCTTTCAAGAAGGCTAACAGCCATCTTTAATGGTGAATTTTTAAGCTATCATCCCTCAGCAGTGTATTGGTTCACCTTATTCAATAAGAAAATCTGTTGATTTAAAGATAATTCCAAATAACATGAAATAAAATATGTTCACTTGCTCAATGTTTACATCCTTAACGAGGAGAAAAATGTCTCTATTTGCAGCTTTTATTTTTTATTAATCCTTTCACCTCAAAGAAGGCAATAAAGCCACTAAAATACTAGGGCTTACTAAGTGTGAAAGAATATAAAAAAGACATTAAGGATAAAAAAACAATACAAGAATTGGAATTAAGACAAAAAATAATGATTGATATTGCATTTAAATTTTTGAAGATCAAAGTTGACTGGAAAGAAAGTTCTTTCAAACAAGAGTGAAAAAAAGAAACCATTAGCATAGAACTTATTATTACATCAAGCCATTTCAACTGTAAAAGGATGAGACCTAACTCCTAATCTATTATCCTGCTTACCAGAACAATTACCATAAAAATATTTTTAGAAAAGACACGGGAAAAGCTACATTATGGTGGTGGGGAAGCGATTAAAGCTGAGATAGTATATTAGTATTTACATTCTGGCTTTTCATGGATTTGACTAATGCTTCTTGTTTCATTATTTCAGGCTGGCTATGGTCGAGATGCTTTGGCAAAGCATATTTACGCGCGGGTCTTTGACTGGATTGTAGCCAAAATCAACAGAAACCTGTTGACTCATGAAGACACCCAAAACTTTATTGGAGTCCTTGATATTTATGGGTAGGTTATGAAGAATTCTTTATTACTTTTTATCTTACCAGTAATCTTGTGCTTTTGTTTAGGAGAAAAGGCAGTGTAATCCATAATCACAAACATTTGATATATAATTTGTTAAAACTTAATCTAATATATCATTGTCTCATTTAAGTAATGTTTATAAAAATTGTTACATTTTTACTTTAGATTGAATATTTTATTTTATTTTATTTTTTTTTAGTTTTATGTTTGGTAACAAATAATATTTTTCTTATTAATAGAGAAGTGTGTTGAATATTGACTTATTGTGAAATTTTGTACGTAATTTTTTCACACAAACGTTTTCACAGATGGAAACTTTTAGAATTTACTTAGCTTTATAAGAAATTAGTGTTCATCTGCTGGTCATCACATGCAAGTATGAAATATTCCAAAATGGGACATTGTCATTTAGTGTTATCTAAGATATAGGTATATACTTTGATAAGTAACATTGCTCTTATCACAGGAATATATAATATTTAAATTTTTTTATTGTATATTTATACATCTTATATTGCCTCTCTGCTTTTTACACTATTCAAT
Source organism: Ascarosepion bandense (assembly GCA_037127315.1). Classification (NCBI taxonomy): domain Eukaryota; kingdom Metazoa; phylum Mollusca; class Cephalopoda; order Sepiida; family Sepiidae; genus Ascarosepion; species Ascarosepion bandense. The sequence continues at coordinate 231,283 of JBBBDQ010002199.1, forward strand.
CAGGGGATTAACTTCTGAGGTCCTAAATGAGGCTAGTAATAAGTATTTTTATTGATTGTTTGAGGTTTTCTGCATATAATAATTGAAAAAGCATATATGTTGCTTTGTTGAGTTTGTTAATTTCTTATTCAGCAAATTTAGCTTCTTGTAGGCAAGAAAAATATTTGTTGGATTCTAGCAATAATTTGTCTCATTGATCAGATTGACCCATTTAAAAAAAAATAACAAAGAATTCTTTGACAAGGGAGAAGATTAAGAATACTTGTAGATGAAATGGAGGCTAATTTTGTTTGTTGAAGAATATGGCACTTTCAAAGTACATGGTTACAGAAAAGTTAGTGTGTAAAATTGCTTCTGAAACTGGACTGTCATTATTAACAGTTTCTTTTGGAAAACTAAAGAAAAATCTTTGAAACAAAGTTGAGAAATATGCACTTAAGTATTTGCAGGAAATGTGTACAGTATTTAAAGAGAAAAGAAAAACTCTTGCAAATTTGAATGTTTTGAAATAATGCCATTGAAGATATTTTTATTTAATAATTTTCTTGTTAAAATCTTAGTCCAGAGCCCTTTATTCCAGGCAAAAAGAAAAAAATATGCACAGTTGATTGATGGTTTTTACTAAACAGCAAAGTTCTGATAAACACTCAATTCCTTTCAAGAGGACACATAAACTGTGATTAGTTTCCAGGTGGAGGTGTAATCATTGTTTATGGTGCTATAACAAGATCATGATTTCAAGAAATACATTGTGTCCATATCTAAACGAAATCAACAAAATCAGCAAGACAGATAAAATAATAAAAGTAAAATGTTTTGGTAAATACAAACCCAATTAGAGGTAAATTAAAATTCTTGAATCACATTGATCCTTAAATTGCAATGATAGTCAAAAGTCATTGAATGTATCCCATGGGGGTGGGTCAGGAGGATATTTGTGTTAAGTCAATCAAGTTTTTTAAGCCAACCAAGTTTTGTGAAATTTTGATGACTACCTGTTCAACTTTGACCCTTCCTAGTTTTGGAAAAGACAGTGACCCTTTAAGTATTGTGATTTAGAAAAATTGACTAAAGAAACTGAAAAGTATGAATATATATGTGTTTTATTTATTCATTTATTTAATCAAAATTAAGTTTGAAAACAAATGAATCAGCAAGAAAAAATCTTCAGAACAAATTTTGAAAATTGCTTTAAAAAATATATTTGTTCTTTTTTTGCAGTTTTGAAACTTTTAGAATAAACAGTTTTGAGCAGTTTTGCATAAATTATGCAAATGAACGGCTTCAATTACAGTTCAACACGGTAAATAAACATTGTTTATTGGAATTGTTTGATGTTGACTGTTTTATTAACTCTCTTTTGTATAAATATGAGTAACTGGTTAATGCATTGAAAATTCACAGTATTTCCCAAAATTCACTCTTCATTTAGAGAAAAATAATAAATATACATGTAATAGTAAAAAAAAAAAGTCCTTGCAAACATTCTAAAATTATCAGGTACAATTGAAGTTCTAAGGATTTCAAATATGTAAATCAATCCAGATGAGACTTTAGCCTTTAACTACTGTATATCTTTGAATGTTCTTTTTTCATCTGAAGTGATATCAGTTATTCATTTTTGATTAAGATTTTATTTTTTATTTTTGAGAGGTTTATTTTCAATTGAATAGCAACCAGTGAGTTGCAATAAAAGTAGCAGAATTTAGATGAAAGAAATGCTAATTGAAAATCAATAATAATAGACAATGCTTCATCATTACATCTGATACTATAAGTAACAAAAAAACCTGGTAGCAAGCATAAAGGAAGGTCTTGGGTATGACTGTAAACTGTATCCGGCAGCAAGACCTCTGATTGAGAGGTTGTGAGGAGCATGGAACCACCTTTTAATTGTTGTTGTTCCAAGGTCCACTCTGACCCAGGGTGGTAGCACCTTTTAAGCATCCCAGCTATGGGTAAATAGTTAACCTCCAAACTGGGGTCAAAACACTATGAAAGTATAAAAGTAGACTTTTTGTAGAAATATATACAGAAAAATGGACTTTTATTGAAAAATATACGTTTTTGAAGAAAAAAAAATTGCTTTAATACGTTTTTGAAGGAAAAAATTACCAGCAATACATTTTTTTAATACAAAACTAGAAGGCATCTTCTGTTTTCTAAAAACAAAAAAAAAATCAAAATCTGATTAAATCAACCTTCTCACTATAATTGAACATAAAAAAATACATTAAAACCCTAGCCTTTTGGTATTAAATAACCCACAGAGGTTGATATGCTGTTAGACAAAACTCAAACTCGAAACTCAAAGCATAAAGGAATTTGTAGACAAATAAAATTTAGCTGTATTACTTATATGAATGATGTCTACTAGCAAAAGCCTTTGTAGCCTAATTAACAAGTTGCTTTTAATGGTGAGACAAGCTCCCAAGGATAAAGGCTGTGAGTTCTAATCTTGCCAGAGACATTTTCTTTAGTTCTAAGTAATGACTATAGAATAATTATTCGATAATTGTTATAAAAAGCAACAAATAAGATAGAAAGAAAAAATAGAACCAGGTGAAAATGAATAACTATTCTGTATATTTTAATAGTGATTATTCAAATTGGTAAATTTGGTTCCAATTCCTATGAAGGAACCTGCATTGATAACATTTTTCTACTGATATATTTGTCAGAACAATTTTTCTGTATTTTAAAATGTTCTAATTATTTCAGCACGTATTCACGCTAGAGCAACAAGAATATCGAAAAGAAGGGCTTGAATGGCATGAAATCAGTCATTATGACAACACCCCTTGCATTGATCTAATTGAAAGTCCACAAGGTATCCTTGCCTTATTAGACGATGAATGTAAGGTAAGAAGATATTTTCTATGCTTTATGAATAATCTTTAAGAAAGGCTTACTATCAAAAAAACTATATTTTTGTTGATCAATGTTGGAAAAATCTATTTTACCAGTGAACTTTAGAGATTAAAATTATCTATAGAAACTTATTGTTACATTTTTCTGCATTCTACAAAATTGTGTAGGCATGGATGTGCAGCTTACTCTGAATGATTGCTTGTAAAATAAATTTATTTAAATTTTGAATTTTTTTTCATATTTGTGCAGTGGAGAGAGAAAAAAAAACTCTAAATATGTGTAGAGTGAGTAGCCATGGTCAAATGCAAAATAAGTAACAAAAGTGTCCAACTAGCAGAATTGACAAAATTTGCAATAACAAGGAAAAGAACAGGGCAAGAAATAATATAAAGCAAGCAAACAATTTATGGAAGACAGATTAACAATAATAAGGCAAAAAGTTCACTAACTAAAAATTGGCATTGACACACAAGTGCAAGTTTGGACAAGTGAATGTAGCATTTTAACTTCAAGACAGACCTGAACCAAGTCAGATGAAACTGAATCATTTTATTTTATTGGCTAGGTAAAGAAAATCCCAGCATATATTTATGTGCTTCTACCTATAAAAGGGGAGTGATAGGTTTGTGTTAAAAATTATCTTTGTAAAGCTGTGGGTATGGCAGTCAAGTGTTAGTCACCAGAAATTTCATAACCTCATAAAACTAATTACTAATATTGGTTTTTAAATCTATTATTAAGGATGGATCATTTTATTTTATGAAATATTTTCTTGTCTGCATTATAAATAATTTTGAAATCTAGTGGACATTAATGACCCTCAGTGTGAGAATTGCCAGTCCTTTGATTATGGCACCCAATAATTGCTTTTTCCTCATCTGGGTCTGTCTCACTCCAGTTAAATGATGCCAAAGTCAGCCTCCACTTAGTACAAGACAACAACTAACCAATTTATTATCACTACTCACATCTTCCAAACTAAAATAACCAAAAGTCACTCCAAGATAATAATACATGCAATAGACTACAATGCCAAATCTCTTAGCACTTGTCACTGATACTTGTAGATACTTCCAGGTAGAGAATTTAAAATACAACCTTCATCTTACTTGTGACAGCTCTGACATAGTTTACCTGATTTTCTGCAGTGTTTGTGACAGCAGCAACTATGTGGGTGAGACTGGCTCTGAATGTTGTTTTCAATTTAACAATCACAAAATGATGATTATGGGCAACTCTAATTATTTTATGCCACAGCAGTTCAACTTAGTTAATCAGAATATAGACAAATACTCGATTAGTCCTCCTAGTTTCATCCTTTAATTCACAACAAAAGTTGAAAGCTCTTTTATTTTCAAACTTGATAGCTGCGATTTAGGATTAAACAAAAACCTGGGAATTCTCAATGATTATACTTAGAAAAATAACAAACAGTTGACTATCTCCTTTACACTTTCACACCCTGATTGAGCACTGTGGAGGAATGATAGACTTTGAAAAAACAGTAGCTACTCAAGCATCTACGCATTGTTCATTCAGTAATGAATCTGAACACTCTCAGCTACTGGCATATGTTACATTGTATATGATATGCTAAAAGTCCACCTTTTTCTACCGAGCACCTATAGCTCAGTGGTAGTATTGCTGACTGATGTCAATTTGGTTGGGTTTCAATCCTGGCTAGAAGCAATCGGATGTCTAACCGTACTGATGAGCTGTGATACAGCGAAACAGATCTGTCTGTGAATGACTATATATATATATAAGTGTTTATAGCTGAACAAGACCTGACTGTATTCATTCATATACAGGGTGTGGCAGAAATACCTTCCACATAATAGTAAGGCATTGGTGGCAATTTGGTCTTCCTCTAGCTAATGTTTCCCCATTAGGTGGGAAGTATTGCTGCTGCACTCTGTATACTCCTCTATGTGTCTGTTTTAATTACTATTTTCTGGCCATTTATATGCATCCATATAGATGTTTAATTTAGCATATAATTATTTAGGGATCTTTTTACTTCTATTTTTTTTTCTATTTAACTACTATTATTATCATCATCATCATCGTTCTATTGTCACAGTTAATATCTCCCTTACAAGCAAGCCCCTATTGTTTTCATCATTTTTATTATTATTATTATTAATACTCAGGTTCTTACATGTACACCTCTTATCAACACACTATTTATATCAACTGAAGAACAAATTTTAGCCACACACCTTCCTGCTTACAGTTGGTGTCATCTGGCCAGAGTGAGAGACAGACTCATATGAGGGAAAAGGATGTGGAAGAGGTTATAAAAAATTTGTGTCTTGATATGGTTTAAGATGACAAGTTTTTCCAAATGTTTTTTAGAAAAACTTGTCATCTTAAACTATATCAATAATCGTAATTAAAAAAAAACAAAAAACATATCAATAATCCTAATTTTAAAAAAAATTGTCATCTTAATCCATGTCAATAATCCTAATTTACTTAACAAAAAAGTGATTTAATGACCCCATGCTGTCATAGAAAAAAATACTTAAATCCTTAGACCCAGATTGATATAAATTCTCCTATACACTTAGCCCTTTCTTTCCCTCTTTCTTTCTTACTTTCACCCCGCAAATATTACTTTTAACAATTAAGAATTTTAATTTTTGCTCACTGCATTGTTTAATTTTTAATTCTAAGTTTTTACTTTTTTATTTTAATTTTTATTTACAATTTTAATTTTTTATCTGCATGCAATATTGGAATTTTTAAATTTTATGAATAATGCCCCATTGATTTGGTTTCACTGCATTTTAATATTTTATATTTTAATTTTTATCTACATGTAATTTTAGAATTTTTAAATTTTTAATATTATTAAAAAAGCAGTACCTTAACTTTATAAGATTTAATTCCCATGAACATTGAGTGAACTTGAATTCAAATCTGTTAAAATGTCAGTTTGAAATATGCACTTGATGAGTGCATAATGCATGAAACTCCGAGTTGTGCAATAGATGTAGGATAATACATATATTTATTAATATATATATATATATATATATATATATATATATATACACACACACACACATACATGGTAGACTCTTTTGTTGCTGATGACAAATCAGAACTCCATAAAATAAAGAGGTGTTTAATATTTATGGACACGCATGTCCCTCAAAGTCTGCTGGTGTTTTGCAAACTTTTACACAAATGGATCATGTGGTTGTACCATTTTATTTTATAGAATTTGGGATGACGGGTAAGACTCAGTATGCCAGCTGAGTGATTGAGGTAGGTTGGTAGAAAATTTGAAATGATCTAAAATTATCACTGGATTAGTCATGGAATAAAATTTAGGTTAGCTTATCATAGTTCATCTGAAATTTTAAAACCTTTGTAAAATGCACATCTCATTGTTTTCACAGCCTCAAAATGAAAATTAAGGGACAAAAATTATTTTAAAGTAAATCCTGAAACTAAATGATTTGTAATTTTTATAACAAAAATAACTTGTACACTTATAGATGCTGAGTGGCAATGATGCCAATTGGTGCACATCACTCTTCAAGAAACTATCTGGAACTCAGTGCTTTGAGAAACCTCGTACCTCACAGACATCATTCACAGTGTGTCATTTTGCTGAAAAGGTAACATACATGTGCCAGGGTTTCATGGAGAAGAACTTAGATACAGTTTCTGATTTACAAGTGGAAACTTTGAAAGGAAGTTCAGTAAGTATGGTTTTGTTTTCTTTTGTATCTGTAAATTTTTCTGCTTGCTATTTTCTTTTTTTGTAAGGCCACTTTAGTTGTGACCAAGTAATGGTTGTGGGGTAAGTAAATCTCTTTTTTGATAAGAATTCAGAAAATTACTAGAAATGTCTTAATTTTACAAAACATTTGTGTTCTTAATGCCTCTATAGGGACATGGGGCTTAGGAGTTAAAATAGTTGATTTACCCACACGAAGAAAATTAATGAAGGATGATAATAATGAAAAGACATAGGGGAAATTTAAACAGAACAAGATTTATATACTTGAAATAGCTTTCAAAAAAATAAATCTGAATTGTTAAAGTTTGTAGTTTTAACATAGTCATGAAGAGGAAATGTTCATGCAACAGATTAAATGATATGACACAAAATATTAAAAAATCTTTAAGATAAACATAAGAGTTTGTTGCTCACTGCATATGTTCTAAGTTAGACAGAGAGATAGTTTGAAATAATTAGCTTATTTTGATGTGTTGCATGTTAGTTAGGGGCCAATAATTTTATGTTGACGAGTATTTCGGTACTGACGTTAGACGCTCTTCTACTTAATTTACATTTTTTCTCATTTTATAGCATGAAGAATTTCATGTAGGCTTACTACTTTTTTTTCTTGGCTCATTTCTGTGAAGGATTTATTGGTCCCCAAAGTATTTTCACATTGGCCCACAAATTTTTCTTTTTCCTCAGTCCTCTGAGTAGGTGAAGGAGGTTATTTTGCACTTTCTGCATCTCCAATTTGATCTAATTTATTTGACTGATTTTTCTAGACTGATTTAAACATTTTTCAATAGCTCACTTATTTCTATCAATCCTGATATTATTCTTTGAAACCCATTTCTTTTTCTACTCTCTCATCAATACTATGCCACCTAAAATTGTAGGACAAAAATGTAAAACTCTCTGCTGCTCTTAGTTATTTAAAAGGTAGTGTTAGAAATTATCTGCAATGCAGATAGCAACACTTCAAAAGTGGTATAAAATTGAATTGATGGGGCTTCAATGAGTTCAATCTACTGAAATTAACTTCACTAACATTTTATTGAAAATTTTGTATTAGGTATTTGAAATAAATCACCAGCCACTTTTTAATTGATCATTATTAATTTGTTTTATGATTACTAAAACTGTAAACCAAAGCAGATACAAACAATTTAATAAAACTAAAAGGTTATTTCATGACGCATGTCATTCCAGCATTGAATTGCTAGTTCAATATTTTCAACTCTAAATTTAGGACATGTTTCAGTTTCTTATAAATTCTGAAAATGAATTTATGCAATTCCAGTCAGAAAATTTTTCTCCAAGTTCTCTCTAGTAGAATGTCAAAATAATCCATTTCAAATATTATTTAGTAAAGATATCTTTAGTGAGTGACTGTCAAAGCTTTTTCTTGATAGCCATAACTACTACTTTCTTTCAGAACCCTCTCATCATAGAATTGTTCCAGGAAAAAAAACTTGAGAGAAAGATGTCAAACATGTCAGAAGAGTCCTATATCAGCCAACCAAAAAAATCCAAGAAACACAAACAAACTGTAGGATCTCAGGTTTGTATCTTTTCATAAATTATTAAATAGAATATTCAAAAGGGGTTCATGTTCAGCAGTTTTAAAAAGTATTTTCTTAATTTTAGTATATTTTATTAAGAAATTTCCTATTAAATGCCAACTTGTATCCAAATCATAATTCAGATTTTTACAGCAACTATAAGAGAATATGTAACTTTGTTAGATATAAAAAGCCTTTTAATGTCTTATAAAATGATTATCACAAAAAAAAAAAAACTTTGTTGTTAATTTTGATCTGATTATTTGTTATTGTAGCTGGAAATAATCTTTAAGATTATCAAGAATTCTTTTACACTTAAGATATTTAAATTATTTAAATATTAGTTTGCCAAAGTTATCTATCTATCTATCTATATATATATATATATAAAAGGCAATCTGTGAGTCTGTGTGTGACTGTATGCCATGCACACCTACATTTTTTAAACTATGCCATTCAAACTTTCTAGGGACACATATTTACAGGGAAGTCAGGTTTTTGAGTTCAGCAATTTTCCTTTTTGCACTTTTTGGCCAATGAAGCAGATTGTTTACATTTGCTCCGTAAAACATCTAAGATGGTTGCTAAATTACAACACAAAAATCAAATCACATGCGTCAAATGCAACTAAAATGTTTTTTTATTAAAAAAAAAAATAAGAGCCTTTATATTTAATTTTTTCCTCTAAAATTAAATGTCTATATTTTTAAATATTCTTTGAAAATTTCTGAACTGAGAGCATAATAGTTTTTATATTTCTAATTTCAGTAAAACAAAATAAATAATTATTTTTGTATTAAATTCATTTAGTCAACAAAAAATGTAAATATTTTCCCCCATAATTTTGAAACAAAAACAAATGCAATGTTGTTTACAATATCACATCAAATCACCTTTATGCAAAACAAAAGAAAATAGATTTTTTTAATGGAATTTTTTAACAATTTTTAAACAACAATTTTTTATATAATTAATTTTTTATATAACCGAGTCCTACTACTAAAATGTTCTGAGTTGCATGGGCAACACCGGGCTATGATGCTAGTCAGTTATATTTGAGCAAGTTTTGGTATGCAGGTGTTAACCACAGTCTGGTTTACAATATTGGTTCAAACAGATTTATTGCTAAAAGTGTATGAATATATAAAAGTCTACAATTAAATCAATAAAAATAAATAATGTCTGTCTGTCTGTCTGTCTGAATAAATATTTTATGCACACACATATCCTCATATTAGTTTTTATATTTTGATGAAAATGCTTTTCTTATTCTTGGTCATTTTTTTCTCAATTGCTTTTTTTTTAAGTTCAAAGAATCATTGAACAGTTTGATGAAGACTCTCTCGGATACTAACCCTCATTATGTACGCTGCATCAAACCCAATGATGACAAGAAACCCTTCAGGTATCCATTCTCTTCAGTCCTCAGTTTCTCTCTTTTTAGTGTTTAGTAATCAGAGGACAATTTAAATGAAGTGTTTACTTACATTAACAGTAAAATGGCTGTTTATATATTTTTATTTTTCCTAAAGAACATTAGCTCTGAGCTAAAATGAATTTATTAAGTAATTGGCATGTCTTTTTCTTCATTGCTCTTTTCACTTGCTAGGGTGACTTTAGAGATCTGTAATGAAAAGAAGTAATTTCTAATTAGTTCTTTCATTCTACAGATGTGCAGATGGATAGTTGGTACCTTAGACACTTATATGTATAATAACCCAAACACTTAGATTAATTCCTGATAATTCTTTTTCTATCAGTCTACATGTTGTACATTAAAAATAGTAATGAAATTAACTAAAACAAATTTCAGATTAAACAAGAAAAATAAAATTTAATTAAAATATTCTTTTCACATTTTTTATTTATTTATTTACCAGAAATATGTCATTCATGCAGAAAACAAAAAAGTAAACTAAAGGAGAGCATTGTAAGATTGGTGATAATATCAATCAGTATTCAACAATAATGACTTTGTATATTGTATTCAAATGTTGCAAAAAAGTGACTTTTGTTTACTGCCTCCTCACTGCCAGAATTTACGGTGTAATCATTTTTGTGAATAAGTTTTAATGATTAATGAATTCTGCTTGTAATATTGTGGATTGCATCAACAGTGAGTTCAATTCATTCTACCCTCTGCTCATATTAGGATAATAAATCAGTTTTATAAAGAGAAATAAATTTGTCATTTTAAAGCTGTTTTTATGCACAAGAATAATTAGGTTAAAAAAAAATGAAGTGTCCCTAAGTTAGGCATTTATTTTTAAAAGGAAACAATTAGGTTTAGATTTCAATAGATTAGCACAAGCAACAAAAATTGATTATTTTCTTTTTTTTTCTTTTTTTCTAAAGTTTACTTCTTAAAATTCCAAGAATATTTAATTAGTAATTGACTTGTTTTTATTTCCTGCTTTTCTTCAGATTCAACTGTAAACGAGTTGTGGAGCAACTGAGGGCATGTGGTGTTCTGGAGACAATTCGTATTAGTGCTGCTGGATTCCCAGCAAGGTAATCAACAATCCTTTCAGATGCTACTCCTGACCCAATCTATAATAGATTAGTCTTTCTTGTTTGCCCACTTACTAAGAGAACAAAATGTCACTTTGATCTTTCAGTGTTAGAAATTTTTAACAGCTTATTCACTTAGATTAGTTTGTTTCTGTAACAACCAATGACTGCAAAAAACCTTTTGCTGTCTTTCTATAAAATTGAGACGAAAAAACAAAATTTTAAATTTTTTCCTTCTTTATGAAAAAAAATATTTCTCAATGAAAAAAATTTAAAAATAACATTTTTTAAAATCGTTTTTACCATGTTTATATTTTTAAAATCGTTTTTACCATGTTTATATTTTTAAAATCGTTTTTACCATGTTTTTTTTTCCTGACAGTGCTGAGCTCATTTTAACATTGCCAGATTTTATTATTCAATGCAGTGTATTTCACAGTAAAATTAGCATTTAGGATATAACTATATGATATTCAGTTCCTCTTTTATTTTATTAATATTTCCATTATTTGGTAGTGTGAGATGTTTATGTAACTTGAGGGTTATTTATTTTATACACACACGCGCATGTGTGTGTTGCTGATATTTTTCACTTTCAGTGTATATGGATTGTCCTGTGATATAAGATTTAACCTTAGAAGAGAAACAAGATATAAAATTATTGAGTGATGGGAATATAGGGCTGGAAATTGAACAAGTAGATTATTAATAATAATAATAAAAAAAAAAGAAATTGTAAGCTTTGCAAAATGAGAAGAAAAATAAACTACAATAGATCTGAAAATAAGGGTAATAATAAAGAAAATGGGGATGTGTGTGGGTGGTACAGTGGATATCAGCTCGAAACGAGAAATCGGGGAGCTGCATTCAAATTCCAGTTGACTTCGTTGCATTCACTTATATGCAAATACCCTTGGAGAAAAGTATTAATCCGTCTGTTTCCTCCAGCTATGGGTTAAATAGCAGTACAGATTGGGTTCTATAGCCTTGGTTGGCAACCAATCTATCGCAGAAAGTAATGGCAACCTATTACAGGAAAATCTTCTGCCCAGTCAGTCATGTCTCTTTTGAGACATGATCGCCCAAGCGTGTATCACATATAGACTGACTGAATAAAGAAAAGAAGATTGACAAGCAAGAAATTATTTGTTGCAAATGTAAAGTGAAAAGATATACAATATGAAGAACATTGAGTAAATGAAAGCAATTGAACTATCAGGTTTTAAGTGGCTGTTACTGGCAGGGAGGATACAAAAAACATAGGTTGACTGAAGAAGTACATGAAAATTGACTTCGACCATTCATAGAAAAAAAATCAACAAATATGACTTAAAAAATCACCTGGGGAAATACTGTAATACTTTTTGCTAGTATTGTCGTCATTGAAATTATAGGCCCTTACAAAATTGATTATTGGTGTGAAGAAGGTTTAATCTAAAAAGTATTTGTCTGCACTCTTTAGATTTGCAAAGCTTGATTATTGCTTCTTCTTCTATGTGCCCTGTCCTTTCAAGACGTAGGCGATCATGGTTCTCCACATCTCCCTATCCCTTGTGGCTCTCAGTATTGCTTACATTGCTAAAATAATAGATTGCTTCTCAGCCTGAACAAATTTTAATAAAAAAAGAAATCTTATAATTCATCATTAAATGACATACAAATAAAAATCTTTGGGAAATGATAAAAAAATGTAAATTTACTGCTTCTTCCCACAAACCACTGCCATATGGAACAGATTTCCAAGAAGATTCTTCCTCGATCACTACAATCTTGGCCTGTTCTAATCTGGATTCAACCATTATCTTTCCCTCCTTTCCATATAAACTACTTCATAATCTAACCATCTACCTTGATTGGCCTCCAGGCCTTGTACACAGTAATAAAAAAAAAAAGAAATTGTCTTCAAGTAGAAAGAGTAAAAAAAAAAAAAAAACCTTAGCAAGTCAGTGATTGAAAGGCTGATGAATGTTATAGAACATCAATCAGCCCATAGTAACATATACAATCATAAAATAATTTATTTAGAATCATGATATATTGTTTTAATAAGATATTTCTGTAGCTTTTTAGGATTTATTTATAAGAAAAAAATATATTATGCTTGATTTGTTTGTATTCTAAAGCTTGATAACACCAAAGGAACTTAATATTTTACATATAAATATATCCTGTCAATTTTGTCAACATTGGTTGGTTAATGGTAAACAGATTGAAAACATTGACTATAAAACGTGATGTACATTCTTTAAATGTAAGTAAGCAATACTGATTAAACACACACATTCTCCAAATGCTTAATTTAAAACATTCACTTATCGGCAAATAAATTTGGGAAAGGTATGAATCCATCTCCTCCCTCCAACTATGGGTAAAATAGTAGGACTTGTATTTGGAAAAAAATCATTGTTATTCTGGAAAAAATTGTTAATGCAATATTCACTTGTAAAAAAAAAAAAAAACAGAATTGCAACTCCAAAACATGTTTTGGTTTTAAATAACACACAACGGATTATTCAGCTGTAAAAAAAAAAAAAATTGATCATTTAAAAAGAATTATGATTACAAACTAATTTGGCTTCTGGCCATATCAAGTTGAATACAGTGGTTCTCGCTCGATCACCGAAATTAAGCAACGTTGAGTATGGTCAGTACTTAGATGGGTGACCGCTTGGGAACACGAGGTGCTGTAAGCGTTTAGTGACAGATGTACGTTGTGGTTCAGTGGATATTGGCTTGGAAAGAGAAATTGGTGAGCCAACTTTGAATTCCAGTTGAATACCCTGCATTCACTTAAGCACTTGTACCCTTAGAAAAGGTATTAATCCGTCCCTTCCCTCCAGTTATGAGTTAAATAACAGGGTAGGACTTGGGGACCCTGCCCTGAAAAACAAATCCCAATGAATCTTGATACTCGAAAAGAAAAAGTATTACTAGACACAAAACTTCTATAAAAAAACAACAATAAATTGTTGAAAGCAAAAGGTATTACCAGCAATAAATAAATAAATATTTCGTTGGCAATAAATTACCTGCTGAGATTGATATGCCATAAAACAAAACAACCAACAAGCTAATTTATATTTTTTAAATCATGTGTTAGAATTGTTAATTTGACTTTATCTTTTTTTTCCTTTTTCTCATATTCACAATGTTTAAATTTTTTTTCCCCTCAGAGAAACTTATGAAAATATATTCAATATGTTTCAACAATTATTGGATGTGAAGGAAGTTGACAAATCTGATCCAAAGTCAAGCTGTGAGAGATTAATGCAGAAATATATTGAAGTAAGCATAGTTGACATATTCCTTCATTTACTATTGTTCAGTGAATGGCATAAAAATGATAAAGACAAAAATATTTTGCTCTTCAACCAGGGAAAATATTGTGTAGAAATTTAGATTCTTTAAAATAAATTCAATTGAAACAATTTTCATATTATAAATATGTCCCTGAACTAACATAATGAAAAAAAAAAAAGTTTGGATGTGTTAGAAAAAAGTACTAAGTCCATGAAAAGAGATCATAGATACTGAAATTTATTACATGACTTTATATTCTTATAATAAACTATTCAGTTATGTACATTGATGAACTGTAACTTTTACATAGGGTCTCTCTCTGTATCTAACCAAATACCTCCTTCGTACACATGAGGTTTAGCCATAAGAGGGCCACCTCCTTTCACTCTCTTGTCATATGTGGACAGACCTGCAATTGATTGTCATAAAATATGTCTTCTGTATTCAATTCAGTCAAATTCCTCAAAATTGATTTTTCAGATCATTACTTGATAATTTTATATGGACAAATATTTGTTCAGTGATGGCATAAAAATGATGAAATTTGCTGAACTCTGTATTCTGAATCTCTGTTGCTTTTCTTTTATTTATTCTTCTCTAGGACCCTGATAAATACAGATTTGGTAAGACGAAAATCTTTTTCCGAGCAGGCCAGCTGGCATTGTTGGATAAGTTGTTGAGTGACCGTCGTGTTAGATGGTCAATTATGGTGCAAAAACAAGTCAGGACATTCCTGTGCAAGAGACGCTTCAACAAGATCAGACGTAGCATCTTCCTGTTGCAAGTCTATGGACGAGGCCATCTTGCACGTTTGTACGTTGGTTATTTGAATTTCAATTACTTTTTCAATAAATTTAAGATTTTTTTTTCTTTTTGTGGGAGTGGGGACATGTAAAAGATTTCTGTTGCATTCTGTGGGATTTTTATTAATTTTGATTTTTGAAAAGATGAAATCAGGCTGAGGTCATTCTAAAAATATTTTTATTTATTCCATGTAAATTAAAGCATTTGAACATATTCATTATGTGATATTAGTTTCAAAATTTGGGCTGTGGTCAGATTTGATATTACTGTTTTATGGCCACAAATTTAAATTCAGCTGTTCTTTCTTAACAGAATCTATGTACATATATGTGGATGTTTCTTTAATGTCTTTTCAGAGATTCTTTTCTACTACTTTAAAAATTCTGTTGTCTACTTTTGTTGGCACATTTCTTTCTTGGGGAATAGTTTTCTTTTTGATGTTTAACATAAAATGCTAAGAATATTACCAAAAAAGTTAATGTATAATTTGCATGCCAAGCAATTTGAAAAGGCATGTAAATCATGTAAAGCTCAAAGTAACAAAGTGTGTTGTCAATATTGAGCGATTGGCTAAAACCATGTAAATAAATTAAAAAAAACTAGACAAACTTAAAAACGGTTTATTTTTTTATTAATGAGGTTTACATATTATTGTATATGTTACTATATAAGATATATTGTAGAATAGGTATATTGGTGCTGACTTGTATAAAAATATGTATGCTTTTGGCACAGTGAATAATTTTAAAGCCCTAAGTCATCACATAGTTAGCAAAAGGCTGCTGAGCTCTGGGTTAGACCAGTAGATGGTTATTTAAATAAAAGTGTTCAATGCACAATCAAAAGAACTGAATATACAGAATATATTAAAGGATGAAATGTTCACTATTTAGCTGCTACCCAGGTTTCAACCATATGGTACTCGTCAAGCCCTTACAGCCTGATGACACCAATATGGTTGCAACCTGGGTAGCAAGTAAGTGGTGAACATTTTATTTAAAATATATATGTACTCATAATTGTAAATGTTTATACAGTGACAAAAATGTATGGTAAGAAGGTCCCGGTACAACTCACCAAATTATTATTTCAATGACCAAATATCACAAGATTAACTTTTGTGAAATGTATTCGACAACTTTCCATCAGCCTCTTGCTGTTGTTGGCATTTATATGCTTTTCTTACCTCAATACAATGTACAAGACACTTATATCAGTTCGTCATAGCTATGATCTTTGGTGATCACCCATATGAACATGTGGTTAGTCTTGCAAGTTCAAACATGATATATATAGATGAAACCTTTTAGTAAATGTTGAAATACCAAGTATTGCTAAATATATTCACTTAATGTTTCTAGAGCATTCCAAGAGAGACGGAGGAAATTTGCTGCTATTCGCATCCAAGCTTATTTCCGTGGTTACCAATGCCGCAAAATATTCCAACAGAAAAAACTGGCTTCAATTGTTGTACAGGTAAGACTTGAATGTCACAAAGACATTTTGGCTTTGTGTTATTCACTTTACCATGAAGAGATTGGTTCTTACTGAAAAAGAAATTTACTTTTATGCCTGAACTTAAAATATGTTCATAACTATTTATAATGAACCTTTTTCCAAGTGGAATTATCAACTTTTACAAACAGATGATGCCTGTTAAAATTAAACAAAATATTTGATAAAACAATTGCCACATTTTAAAATAAGCACTTTGTTATTTTAGAAACAAATTTGTAATAAATTCTTTTAATGCTGGTTTGAAATTTGTATGTTTTAGGCTAAGTAAATTTGCTGTCAAGAATTTTAGGATATCTTTGAATTATATGAATGTAAATATTTGAGAATGTTCCATCGTAACTGTCTTCCAGCTTAAAAAAACATTGAAATTAAGACTAGAAAAATTGACAAAGTTTCTTGAAAGCTCATGTTTCTTTGAGAAAATATTTCTTTTAAAATCTTTAAAGCATAATTTGTGTAAAGCATAATTTAAAATTATATAAATATTTTTAATTTTTTAATGCAAGTCATATTAAAAAGTTTTTGTATCTTCTGTATTGAATTTCTTTTCTTTTGTAGAGATATGCAAGAAAAGCATTGGCTCAGAAGCTTTTCCGCCAGTTGGTGGAAGACTACAGAGCAACCATTATCCAGACCAAAGTACGAGCTTATTTGGCTCGCACAAAATTCGAGAAAGTGCGTCGTGGCATAGTACTGCTGCAGGCCCATGTACGACGTCGAGCTGCCAAAAAAGTTTTCAAAGAACTCAAGGTGAAGTTTATAATAATAATAGTAGTAATAATTATAAAAAAAAAGATCCTGTTGTAGATTTTAATGACTATCACCCCTTCCCTCCCTGCATATTATTTTAAAAATTAACAGAAACACATAATTGGGTATCTATTAAAAAATAAATAAATGATACATGACCAATATGAATGTTGATGTTCGACATAGTGCTAAATGGTTTACTTACTTTTTGTTTTTGTTTTTTTTCTTCACTGAGTGGGAGAATTGTTTAGCTGAATATCTTTGGTGTTGACCAGTCTGTGTGAAGGCAGTTTTTTGTTTAGTTTAGAGTTACCTTAGAATCAGTGTCATCATCATAATGCATCATATCTTCACTGAATTCACTTTTGTCAGTTGGTGCAGTCATGACGCTTCTGTTCATGTATTCACTTATATGCATCCATGAGCATTTGAAAAAAAGTAATTTTCAGTTCATACAATTCACTTTCATTAGCCTTCTTGGAGCTACATGCTTAATTTGTTAAAGAATAGAGGTTAGGGGTAGATTTATTCTTGTAGACTTTTCTTATTTTGTTCTCCCCAAAAGAATTGCGAAAAGAAATTGAGCAAGGAAATAGATAAAATTTGAAGTGTGTGTTTTTTTGTTTTTTTTAAAACAAGCAAATGTACTTATCATTTGAACCTTTCTGTTCAGCTTTGCTGTTTTTATTTTATTAAACTATCACAATAGATTAATTGAAATTGTTGGATATATTGCCATATTTTGTTTTAACATGGATTTCTCAATCAGCCATTTTGATCTGTGTTCAGACAGATGCTGATAATGACTTAAGATTTTTCGAAAATATTATTCAAAATATCATAGAATTTGTACAAAAGCAACTATATTTAGTTGTCCCTCCCAGTAAGGGCAATATGTGACACATGGTCAGTTTTGACTGGGATTTCTGGAAATATATTTTTTGTACAAAAGCAACAGTAGAGAATGAAATTGTTTTTTATTAAAAAATATTTTGTATAGGCCTGTCCTCATTTTTATTCTCTAATTTAAACAGGGCTTCAGGTGATTTTTTTTGTTTTTTCTTTTTCCTCAAGTTTAATTAGTGGAGGAATGTTTGGTGCAGAAAAATTCTACCAGAAAATAAGGCCACAGGATGAGATCTGAAACGTTGGTTTTACCAAGGGTGGATAGAATAAATGAAAATTAACCCTGAAAAATTAATAATGATGCATCTTGGTTTTAAACAAGAAATTTTTGAATCAAGAACTTGTTAATGCCCAGACACCAATTTAGAGCAATGAAGACACTATTGCTACTAAGTATTTGCAAATACTTTTTAGTTACCTGTTAAGTTTCTTTTTTATAAAGAAATAGATATGTTGAAAAAAAATTGGAGTATATAAGAATATTTGCAGTAATTTTATTGGTTTCACAGTTCTATGATTTTTCAAAAGTGAAATTGATGTGAAGGAATGTGACTGTTGTGATATGTCTTGCTTCAAAAAACAATCTTTTTTTTTTTCCTTAAATTAATTTGAAGTCAAGTCCAGGAGCAAGCTTCTTTCTTTGTTTCTTTTTTTATATGTAATGCCCAATTATAAATTTTGTATTAGATTATTCTGTTATTTTGTTATTGAATTGAAAATATTGTTTTTATGAATGTGAATAGTTTTCTGAAGATTTACCACCGATTGACAGTTGTTTTTTTTTTCTTTCTTTTTATTCTTGCAGAGGAAAGCCAAAGACACCGATGAGCTGAAACTCTCTAACAGGAGGTTATGTAATAAGATCATTGAGCTATCAAATCTTTTGAAAGAAAAGGTGAGGGCATCAATGATTTGTTGACATTTAATTTGAAATTGCTTCTTCCAAAGGGCAGCTAAAAAGTATAAAGAAATTTCATAAGAAATAAAATATTTTGTTCTATTTATATTTGTGTAAATTGACATTTTAAGAGCATTAACAAACCATTTTCCTGTAGATATTCAATACTTATGATTATTAAATGATTCTGTGGCAGCCATCATGCAAATCCACAGAGAAAGAGAGTATGGGTCGTGTTGTGTGTCATCCATCAGGGAGAGACCCGAGATTGAAATTAGAGTGGACTACTTGCAAGAGAGAATCTTTTTCTGTTTTATTTTATTTGTTGGCCGATCACGAGAATTCGCTTATGCATATAATCACTATTTTGCATAAGCGAATTCTCGGTGTTACACAATGAGGAAGAATTTTTTTGTCTGGAAGAGAAATGTTTTGATGCAGCAACATTGACCCATGTGCGGATAGAGAGAGACATCTCAGACACCAAGGAGAAATTCTTACAAGCTATTTCGACCTTTTAATGTGCAGCTGATTTTGTTTATTATTTTAGTACATAATGGCAGATGCAAAGTTCGACCTGAAACTCATCCCTGAGTTTGACAGCTCCACATCTGTGGTGGACTGGGTTGAGAGGGTGGAGCTAACCTGTTGCTTGTGTGGGGTCAAGAAGGTCAAGTTAGTTGTAGGGGAATAACGGGAGGTGCCCTGGATATTTACCAACAGTTAAGTGACAGGGATAAGGCCAATGTTGAGCTAACTAAGGCTGCGCTGTACAGGGCCTTTTCTGGCAATTTTTGTATGAATTTGATAAAAATTTAATTATAAACTAATTTCCAGGTATTATTTTTTATTATATAGTTCCAATGTAACATTTCATAATGACTGAAGACTAATACTAACTCATTATTTGTAATAATCTAATGCCAAGTGAGTGGAAGTGTTGTTAATCTTAGAGATTCCCCCCCCCCCCTGCTGTTGTTCAATTGGCAGAGCAGCTGTTGCTGTTCATAAGGCTTTTGGAACAAAAAAAGATGCGAGTTTGTTTCACTAAGAACTGATTCTTTATTTCTAATCTGTGCTACTTACTGATGGCCTGAATAGTTGTGATAAAAAGTTAAGATCAAAAAAGTACAAATTAAAGATTAATCCTTAACATGTCTTCCTATGTTTACTACCACTTTCTTCACATTTTGAATTAATGGAGTACCCACTACAGAATTGCATGAAACCTATTACTCTAGATACTTATTTTAAAAATGCATTTAGTATATAGTTTTTTTTTTTAATTTTAGAAAAAATAAAGAAAAATATTGGAAATTTATCATTTTTTTTCTTTTAATTTTTTAAAGGAAGGGGAACTCAAAAAGTTCCGTGTCATTCAGACAAGCGCCAATCAAATGCAAGAACAATATGAAAAATTGGTATCTGAGCATGATAATTGTCGCATGCTGAAGGTAAAGATCGAAGAATATGAATCTATGATTGGGAAACTGGAAAGTGACATCAAGCAGAAGACAGAAGAGTATACTGTCCTCATCGCTGAGAAAATGAAGATGAAGACTTCATATGCAGAAGTAAGTGGTTAGATATTTTTCTTTCTCATTTCTCCATAAACTCTTGTCTTTACCTTTCCATTCAGTTTAATAAAGTTTTCTCTCATCCTCCTCCATATTGGTTTGTAGCAGTCGTTCCTCTCTCACTCTCCACCCCTTTTTCTCTTGCCTCATCACATGTGCCTCTTTCTTTTCTCTTATCTCTCTTCTTTAGTAAATATCTTATATATGATACAATAAATCATTTTCCCCCTCAAACCTATTATTGCGTTTTTCTGCCATTACCACCCCTATTTTCCTTGGTATTATTGCCCCCCTCTTTTCCTTGGCGTTATCCCCCCCATCTTTTCCTTGGCGTTATCCCCCCCCATCTTTTCCTTGGCGTTATCCCCCCCCCCCATCTTTTCCTTGGCGTTATCCCCCCCCCATCTTTTCCTTGGCGTTATCCCCCCCATCTTTTCCTTGGCGTTATCCCCCCATCTTTTCCTTGGCGTTATTTCTCCCCCGTCTTTTCCTTGGCGTTTCTGCACCATTTTTTTTTAAGGCTATGAATTTCCTCCATTTCAGCAACTTTTTTTAATATTCATTTTGACCTTTCTAACCTTATTACATTTGTGTACTGATTTAATATCATTAAGTCTGAATATTTTTAAGAGAAAGAAAGATTAAGGAGAAATAAATCTAACACAATATTAACTATAAATCTACAACTGGCTCCAGCTGAAAGATTATATTACTGTAATGTTACGGACAATGCAATGAATCCTTTTTCTCTTCAAATCTGATTTATAGGTTGAAAGTATATTTTCATTATGCATATCTTTATTAGATGAAGGACTTTTCATCATGAGAGAAGAAATATGTGTTGGCTCCTGATTAATTCTTTATCTGAACTTTTTTCAGGATTTGCAGTCAATGGAGATGAGGAACAAAGAATTACATCAGGAACTTGTTAATGCCCAAACACTAATTAAGAGCAATGAAGAAACTATTGCTAGTAAGTATTTGCAAATGCTTTTTAGTGACCTGTTAAGTTTCTTTTTTATAAAGAAATAGATATGTTGAAAATAAAATTGGAGTATATAAGAATATTTGCAGTAATTTTATTGGTTTCACAGTTCTATGATTTTTCAAAAGTGAAATTGATGTGAAGGAATGTGACTGTTGTGATATGTCTTACTTTAAAAAACAATCTTTTTTTTTTTCCTTAAATTAATTTGAAGTCAAGTCCAGGAGCAAGCTTCTTTCTTTGTTTCTTTTTTTATATGTAATGCCCAATTATAAATTTTGTATTAGATTATTCTGTCGTTTTGTTATTTACTTGCAAATATTGTTTTGGTGTCTCTTTTCCTTTAGTATTTACTAGTGGAGAACAAAAAATGCAACAATCCTAAAAATAATTTATTATTCTTTTAGGAAAATTTTCATAAAATTTGTAAAGTCAGTCATAAAAGTTAAGAAGCATTTTGCTTCATTCTTCTAAATTCATACTATGAGGTACTATTATGGAAATAGAAAAGCTTTTTGTTTTCATTCCAAAAGTGTTTGGATTATTGAATTTGTTCTTTGTTGCTACAACAATCTTTTGGCTGATCGATTCTACAACCATCTTCAAGTTTGCTTATTCCCAAAAATAGTCACCAAGAAGAATGAGTTCAGTACTCCAAGCATGTTTTTGTTAAGTAACAAATATGGACCAATTCATGGATAAGTAGAGCATTGTTGTAGTAACTGAGTTTCAACACAGAATTTATTAAAAAGGGCAGAGGAAAAGAATTAAGAGGTTTACTAAAGTCAAGAGTTTATACCATTGTGTCATATCTTTCTGCTAATAATCTAGATATCTCCATTCTTAGAGGTAAGTTTATAAATAAAATAAATGAGAAAACTGGACAGTAAAAAGGAAATTATGAATTTACATTAAATTACATAAAAATGTGAATGAAGTGAAGATTTGAAATGACTAATGAGAATCTGAATAAGCAAAATCTTGTGATGAAAATAAATTTAGTTATGTTGCTTGAAACTGGTTCTATTGGAACATAATATTGGATTGTTATTAATTTCTGTACATTTCTATTGAATGTGTTGTCTACTTGGCTAGTGAAAATATTTCACAAGGCATATTTACAATCGCTAAAGAATTGGCACAACTCTACCCAACTGGTTATCTGCTTTAAGTAAAAATTTTTTTGATTATTTTCTTTTACTTCAAAGGAGGCAAAAATCCTTTTCTATGTTTGTATTTTATGAAAGTTAAAGACAGTTTTAACATTTTGTTAAAGGTAAGTAAATGACTTATGTATAGACCAAAAGAGGATTCAGTCATTAAATTTTGTACACTAACTTCAGTTGCCTTAATTCAATTATAATCTTATTTTGATGGTTTTTTTCTTATATCTTAGCTTCTCTTGTTAAATCCTACACTATATTGCACTATTACATTGAGTTGGTAACAGTCAAATGTGGTTGGTGTTTGCAATATATATAATGACCAAATGTAACTCTTTGCCAAAATCGTTTTTAAACCTCTTAATAGATTAACTGAATTTTATTTTTGTCATGTTAACTTGTTGATACACTTTCTTCTCTGATTTTGTATTCAACAGTTGGACTCATTAGTATTTGACTTATTTTACTAAGCAGGAAGCCAATTTCCTCCTCAAGGCAATGTAGTCATTATGTAATATTTGTTAATTATTAAGCAATCAAATTCTGTTTGAGCCACTTATCAGTATCTTACAACAACACTCTCCAGTGATTTTTACATTTTTTAAACAGATGTAGTTGCATGTGTTTATAGTCAATGTCAGTCATTTTACTCCTTCTCTGAGGCTCTAGATGATGTTGACTGAAAGCAGTAAACAGAGAAGTGTATTTACTTGTCATTATTATGCCAACAAAAAGCCTGTCATCTGCTGTAGGTAACTTTTTCTTTTTATTCTTTGAGAAGGGCAATGTTTTTTAGTGTTTCTTTTAATTTTGTACTTCTCAAAGCCATTCAGAAAAGGAGAAATGTCTATTGTTTTTTCATGTTCCATAATTGTATAGTTTTTTGATTGAGAGTATAATTTTAGTACAAATCCTTTGAAATAGGCTCTGTGTTGCATTAACTCCCTCATTAAGGCTACTTATTTTAACAAGCAGTTTTAATTTATTTTTCTACCATCATTCTACAAATGAAGTTTCTTGTGTATGAGACATTATCCCAAATGAGGGTAGTGTAATTCCTTTTCTATCATGGATGGTGTACCATATCAGATTTACGTGCTTGTCTTAAACTGTTGATGGTTCAAACATCACTGGGTGCTCTATAAATCTAGCTTTGTGCCGTTGTTGCATTAATCTCCATTTGTTTGTTTGTTTTTTTTTTTCTGCTATGGGTATTAATGAAAAGATACTGTTAGCATTTTTCTTAGATTTTATTAGTAAAATGTCCTGTTGGAATTATTTTCTGATCTGAAAAGCATGTGAAATGTCAAAAAGAAACTGGGCTTAAATGTTCATTAAGAAACATTAATTAAAAAAAGAAATTTCTATGAAAGCAAACTTGATAGCCTGTTGCAAAATAAGTGCCCCGCACTTCCCTCTCCAACACATTCTATGATAAGAATGATTCAGTTATTCTAAAGTTCATGCTGATTTTTAGTTGTTCATGTTCCAACACATTAGAACATCTCAAATTTACTGATAGATACAATATGCTTACATTTTCAATTAGAGCACACTTCAAACTATCAGCTAAGAAAGAAAGTTTAAAATTAGGTAATTCGTGTCAGTTTTGCATCCCTGTGAAAATGGAAGAATATAAGGTGCATTTTAGACACTTGATGCTTTTTTTTTTATTACCATCAAGGCAAAAAAAGACATGATGTGCGTTGTGGTACAGTGGATATTGGCTTGGAATGAGAAATCAGGGAGCCGAGTTCGAATTCCAGTTGAATCCATTGTATTCACTTACGTGCAAATACCCTTGGGAAAGGTATTAATCCGTCTCTTCCTTCCAGTCATGGGTTAAATAGTAGGACAGACTGGGTTCTATAGTCTTGGTCAGCAACCAGTCTACCGCAGAAAGCAATGGTAACCTACTGCGGGATAATCTTCTGCCCAGTCAGTCATGTCTCTTAAGAGACATGATCGCCCAAGTGTGTATCACATATGGCACTTAACTGACTGACTGTGTATGGTATAAGTGATTTAGCTGACAGAACTGTATGGGTGTGGGATGCTAAGTTTAGAGTTGGTGATTGTAGCCTTATTGATGAAGAATGCTCACACAGAGCCCCCCCCCCTCCCACACTACAGGATCAAAACATTGATTGAGAATAACCCGCATTACACAATGCAGGAATTGTCAGAAACACTAAGTTTATCATTCACGTGCACTTAGTGAAGCTTGGGTACTTAAATTGCTATGATGTTTGGATACCACATGATCTGAGTGAAAAGATTCTTTTGGATTGCATTTCTGTATGGGATTTGCTGTATAAATGCAATGAAAATGAACACTTTTTGAAGAAAATTGTGGTGGGTGATGAGAAATGAATTGTTTATAACAATGTTCAGCAAAAATATCCTGTGATAAGTGACATGAGTCAACTTTAGCTTCTCCAAAGGCTGGTCTTTATTCTAAGAAAGTCGTGTTTTATATCTAGTGCTTTTTATATCTAACTGCTTTCTTGTGAGACATCTGAACAGGCCATATATATATATATATATGTGTGTGTGTGTGTGTGTGTGTGTTAATTATTATTATAATAATTGCATACTGCAACTTGATAGCGACAATGTTTTAGTGCTAAAACACCATCAGACAGTAAAATTGGTTTATTTTGTAATATGTAGATAAGATTTTACAAATAAATAAAATTGAAGAAATAAAAACAAGGTCATCCAATGAGAAGAATTAAGTTGGTTGGGAAGTAATAAGACTTCAAAGAACGGTGTATGTAAGATTCGCTAGCTAGATGGTAGTGTAGTGAATGTTTGAACATGGAAATCCAGACATGTCAAGTTTTAAACTGGAAGAAAAGAAAAAAAAAGACAACTTAAAACATTGGAAAAAATAAAAGAAAAAATCAAAACTAATAGAAAGATAAGACTAATGAATTGAGATATTAAAATAGATGCTTAATGAGATTTTTTCATAAGTACAAATAAAATAATAATATTAATTAAAAAAATTCAGTCAGTTGTCATACGTGATACACGCTTGGGCGATCATGTTTCGAAAGAGACATGACTGACTGGGCAGAAGATTATCCCGCAGTAGGTTGCCATTGCTTTCTGCGGTAGACTGGTTGCCGACCAAGGTTATAGAACCCAATCTGTCCTGCTATTTAACCCATGACTGGAAGAAAGAGACGGATTAATACCTTTCCCAAGGGTATTTGCACGTAAGTGAATATAATGGATTCAACTGGAATTCGAACTCGGCTCCCTGGCTTCTCGTTCCGAGCTGATATCCACTGTACCACAACGCACAAGTACAAATAAAATAAGCTAAATTTTAAGTCATATGGGGATTTGTTCATATGTACAAATAAAATAATAATGAAAAAATTGCCAGTTAAATAAGCTGAATCTTTTTAAAATTATTTCATAAGTGCAAATAAAAAAAATAAAATAATAATAGTAATTAAAATATTTCCAGTTCAATATGCTAAAATTATTTAAGTAATAAAATGAGGAAAAATATATAACTAAATTTGAGACAATTTCAGATACAGTACTGTGCAAAAGTATTAGGACAAGGACTATTTTATCTTTTATGAGGCATCAAAATAAAGTTTAAACTCACCCTTGTCCTAACACTTTTGCACACTACCGGTAGAATTTGTTTTTCTCTTTGTATATAAGATGTGAATATCTGACATTCTCACTTGTCATTTCAATAATGAACAAACTCTTTCTTCTCTTTCATCAAATCTTGTGTTACTTTTACTATTTTGTAAAGTTGTGAGATAATTTTTGATTTGGTTGGGCTGTTGAATTATTATTTTTTTTTGTTTTTTTTCAGGACCTTGACATGGTTGTTATTTTTATTTTGTTTGCAGAAAATCTATAAAAGTTACTGAATCTTGTATGACTTAAAGGTGCTGAATGCACACTTTGAAAGAGAAAGAAACAATGCTCTTCTGTTTGATCAGTATTTCCAAGTTATTATTCTTCTGTTGACAACTGATCTGATTTAGAAATTCTCTAGTCAAATAGATGTAATTTGTATGGAAATTTTGAATTGAGATTTACCTAGCACTGAGACTGGTTTTGAATCAAGTTTCTAACCTCTGAAGTACATTTATCATTTTTAGAGTTTTAACAAATTGATTTCGATTTAAAAATGCTGTCTTTTATTATTTGGATATTCAAAAAATTGCTAATCTGCCTTCAAATAAAACTGAAGATGTTTTGAAACTGTTCTATTCAAACATTCGGAAATCTTTTTGGAATTCTTTTTGAAACATTGAAAAGAAACATCAATTAACTGAATTGCAAGGTTTAAAAATGAATGTAGGCAAAAAATACATTGAATCCATGAGAGTTGCATAATATCTTGATTATATCAGTGAGTGCTGAAAAGTTCTTGACCTAATCAAGAAGCTTCTATCCCCTTCCCTTGCTATACTGTAATGGCTTGTCTCATTTGTTCAATTCTTGGGTAGTGAATTAGGACTAGAACTTCTCAGCACTCTCATTTCCCTTCATATAACTTTCCCTCATGCAACATGGCATTGTATTAAAAGCAATGTAAACACGTTATGTAATGTGTTATCTTGAAAAGAGTTTCAAATTGATTTAAACGTCAACTGTCTTAAAAGCCTTTAGCTGCTACTCACTGTTTTTCTGTTAACTCTGATTCATTAGCAAAATAATCTGATTGCACATTTAGATGATTCTTATTCATAAGCACTAAACATTTTTTTTTTCTGGTGAAGCAAGAAAGTGGTTAAAACAAAACTAAAGTCAAAAGAATAAAGGTAAAAGCTGTTTTAGATCAGAGTATCTATTTAAGTCTCTTAATTTAGACAAATCATAATCTTGTAGATTTAACATCCAATTATGTTTGATTGAGATAAACCTTTTTTCATTTTTAAATTCGTGTTGGGAATCCAGATGAAGTAAATAAGAATAAATGGTTAGAATAGAAACAAATGATTTCAAAATTTAAAAAAATAACTGCTTTTTTTTTTCCAAATAGAAAGAAACCAAAATGTTTATAAAAAGTTTAAATATTTTTTTTTTTTCATTATCTTGTTATAGTTTTGAGCAATCTATCATAACTGAGTCTTCAGAAGATTTTTTTTTTCATTCTGTAATCTTTGACATAAAAAAGTCTCCTAATTCAATGTATTCATGACATTGTCTATCTGTGATTGCTATCATCTTGTAATTCAAAATTATTTTGATTTTGCTAAGAGAAGTTTCAAGTCATTTTTTTTTTCTGGGAAATTGAATTTACTTTAATGTTTTTATCTTTTTCAATAATATAACTTTTAGGAATGTAAATGATAGTGTCCATTACATTTTTTTATTTTTATGAAAAATATTAAATATTTGGTTTGAATCTAAAATTTAGTCTCAAGATTTGCATTAATATTTTGTGTATTTATGTTTTAAATCTCATTTATAGTATCCTTCTTTGAAACTAAAGCAATCAGGTTTTTGATATATTTTCTAAAATTATAAAATATTTAAAAAAAAAAATTCATAAATATTATAAGCATACAATAAATTAAAATTATAAATAGACAACACTCTTTTCTTTTAATCTCAATCTGTTGTCTTAAGTCCCTTTGTTTCATTTGTTTGAACTCAATATTGGATATTTTAATGACATTCTTCTGTATAAATCTGCTAATATAACTTGTGAAACCATTTGAACTTACTAAATATTTTTTTATTCAGTCATAATTGTAATTTACAACTTCATTTTAAGCTTATTTATAAAGATGTAAATTGTCTTGATTAATATGAAGTAAAGGAAGCAAGATAGATTATTTGTATAAAGAAAACTTCACCTATATGCTGTCAGGTTATACAAAAAGTCTACAACATGTCCATTTATATCTACAGTGGTGCCATCAGGGAAAGTGTAGTTTTTCCATACAATCTATTAAAAAAAAAAAGATATATACTTTTAAATTACTAACAAATTGTTTGCACAAAATGTTACACCTATACTACCCATCCATATAAAAATACCTATAAAATTGCAATGTATAAAGCACACATTTACAAAAATTGATTACTAAAAACTACAATCTCCTCACCCTCAATGGAGCCACCTGTTTGCTGTGGGTAGTGACCTGTGACCTCTGGAGATGGAATCCTGATGACTGAGTGACTCCTGATATGGTATAAAATAGCCAGGAGTTTCCATAACATACCACTTGGTCTCAATCTGGGATAGACAGGTGGATGGAATAGCCCACTCTGATCCAATCCAATCAGCTAGTCACATAGTGGCAACGGCTAGTTGGGATGAAAGAAAATAGCTATGACATGGCACTGCAAATCCTTACACCATACTATACTTGGGGAAACGCAGGTACTTGTGACCACTTTCAGCTCGACTGGTGAATCGGGGCAAATGGAATTACTCTCCTGATAGAATCTCTTAAGAAGGAACTGAGACAGGTGAGAAGCACTGACAGTGAATACAAAAACAATTACATGGCTCTTATAAACAATCCAAAAGACAGTATGAAAAATCTGAAATGGAAAGTGACAATGAAATATCAGGAGTAAAATAATTTCCAAATTTCTTAACTTTTCTAAATGATTAATAAAATGTGCAGAAGTATTAAGTTTTGACATGGGAAACTTATTAAAATATAAATTACCAAATGGGATTGAAACTATTTATTGATGAAAGATGCTTCACTAGTCTTATGCTGGATACTGAGCCACATTCGCATACAAGGAAATGGAAAAAGCTGACAAAATGGCAGAGGAATCATTGAACATTGCCCCCTCAAATGTAAAGGTTCCACACATCAACTTCCGACCCACTATAAACAGGACCATTAAAGAAAAATCGTAGCACCTAAGTAACAACTCTTAAAACAACAAATTATACTGCGTCTATTAGTGAAAGACAGCTGATTTATGGAATAATAAAAAAAAGATGTGGGACTACCCAGAATCCATATAGGACACATATATATAACCCTCAATTGTAAAGTTTCCACACACCAACTTCCAACCCACCATAAATAGGACCATTAAAGAAAAATGGTAATAATTATGGAACAACAAATTACTCAACATATTATGAACATGACAAGAAAGATGAGGACAACAGTCTGAACAATGCAAATTGTGTAAAGTTATAATACCTCATTTCAGAAATATAGACAAATGTTATGTTTTTTTTGTTTGTTTTTTTTTTTATATCATTTATTACAGTTTGTTTAGTTGAGTACAAAACTACCTATTGGGAAATGAAATTAAGAAGACATTATTATGTCAAGTGAGGAATGTATGTCATCTTTGAAAATCAACATTTGGAATCTTGACTTGAAGACTAATCTCTGGCATTAGTAGACAAGAGCAACTAAGGCACAGATCATCTTCTTTATTCCTGAGATTTCTTTGATCTCTTGTATAAACTTTGTACTTAGTTATACAAATCTGATTATCAATGTCACTTTCCTGGCAGAATCTTAGTTGGTTTTTAATTTTTATAAATTCTGTCTTTAAGCAAGATGTCTTTCTATGAAAAATAAATGATTTTATTATTTTCTTCTTTTTTCTTTAAGGTTATGTTAAAAAAGAGGAAGATCACAATGTGTTAGACACCCAGAAAGAGCGTGAAATTGAGAAAGCTCACCATAACAAGATCCTACATGACTATGAGGTACTGAAGAATCACTATGATAACCTTCGCCATGAGATGACAGTCCTGAAACAGACCCACCGGCGCACACCATCTGATAATAGTACAGTTAGTTTTGAATCTGCTGAAGGTGAACCTGCTGCAGTTGAAGAAGTGGGAGCAGGAGAAGATGAAGAGCGTCAAGCAGCTCATGTTGTTGCACAGGTGGTAGCTGAAGCTGATGATAAAGAGGTGAGTCTCTCTCTCTGTTTTTCAGTTGTCATCTTCTGCTGACATCACTGAGGATACATAAATTGATGAAATGGATATTTTACAAATCAAAGGACCTAATACTTAACAGCATATGGTTAGATATTGGTCAGATACATAAATATATTTATTTGATAAGTGGAAAAATAATTTGTTTTACTTAAGTGCCGTTTGTTTTTTTAAAGTTAATGATTGTCTGTTATAATCCATGTGTGAACAGTTCGCCGAAAGACAATTTACTGACAGACAATTCACAGACAGAACAATTGGTCAATGCTTTAAGTCTTCAAGTTCAAGCTCACATCTAGTATTTTTTTTTTTAATTTTGTTTGAGAACATTTTTTCTAAGCTCTTCAGTCATCATCATGGAGTTTGTCAAGACAGAATAAAGAGGCAAAAAGCTTTTATTTGAAGGATATGCCTATATTGTTGATAAAACTAGAGAATCTAAAAGTTACTGGAGGTGTGAACACCCAAAATTTGGTAATGCAAGACTGACAACAATCGATAATGTAATTAGCAGAACACCTTTGAAACACTTGCATCCACCCACACCTGGACAGTTTTTCAACAGTTTTTTTTTTTTTTTTTTGAAAAAAAAAAAAAAAGATAAAACTGGATGAGTGCTTGAACTTGAAAAGACAGTGTTGACTAATTGGCCTGTCTGTGAATTGTCTGTTGGCAAATTGTCTGGTTGTCACTACAACCCTGGTATGTTGTGGTGGCCATTGTTTACATCATATTGATTGGATTTAAAAATGTGGCATTCTGTGGACCATGAAAATGCATTCATTTAGACTTTTGTTTGGTTACAAAATTTTAAAAGTATTCAAACAGTTATTTACATTAAAATTGAATGGTTATTTGAATGACTACACCAAACTCTAGAAGTGTAAATGATTATTGGTTTGAAAAATATAATTGGCAAACATTTGAAATTTTGGGAGGGGCTGTTTACAGTCACTCCATGCAAAGGCATGAACCTGCTTCTTAAGTTCTTTCCTCATTTTGGCAGGAGCTAACAAAAGTATCTTCCTACAATTTGACCATCTTCAAAATAATCTAATGAAATTCATTGATAAATGGGATAATTTAATTTTTTTATGAAACTGTAGAGAGGATTAAATAATTGTCAGTATGTGTCTTTTTAAATATTTGTTTGGTACAATAAAATGGACTGACAATTGACTATTGAGAAATTGGCATCTCTCAATGGGTCAATACAAAAGTCATTTCAACTAACTTTGATAAAGGACACTCATAGCCAGTATCTTGACATTAAAAGTATTTAATTCATTTTATGAAGTTTTACTTGGATCTTTTCTTAGAAAGGAGAAACATTTCAATCCAATGAGATACAGTCCCCCTCCTCCATTGCCCATAATTTCTTAACTTCTTTATTTGGTTCTACAGTCTGTTTGCTGTCTGAGGTGTGCTTGATGATCTTTCAATTTACTTGTTCAAAAATGATAGCATCTGTGAAGATTCATAATTTATTTGAATTGGACAGAATGAAGTTAATTAAGAATTTTTTGTGAGTACTTTTCTTGTGACTCTTGAAATATCATTGTGGATGGTAAACAAAGAGTTAACCCTCAATGAGGCTTATAAGGATACACATTTCTCTTTAGAGGTTTATTTATTTTATAGATGATCCACATTGTTTATAAATGAATATGGAAGAATAGTCTGGGTTGTAATTAAAAGAAATATGATGAAAGGGATATTAGTTTAAAATTAATGATTGGCAATATATTTCACCTAACAAATTTAAAGATTGGTTGAAAATATATTGTTTAATCCTTACTTGCAATTGTAGATTTTTGTTTCATGCCAATTAGGTGAAATAAATATTAAGTTTGATTGTGAAGAGTCAAGTATAAAATTGTGTGACACAACTGGGTATTTTTGTTTTTGTTTTGTGGTGATAAAAATGACAACCAACTTACGTAAAATAATTGGTGCAATACTTCACTTGAATAAAACCTCAACATAATTGTAATTAACTAGTGAGACTCTATGAGCCATTTTTGGTGGTCAAGGAATTATGTGATCATCTTTGGCAGATTATATACTTTGTCTAGGCTAGTTTTTCTCAAGCAGTGTACTTGAGCATTCTGATGTGTCCTGAAAGATTGACAGTTGCATTCTAAGTTAATTGAAGAGTAATTTATGAATTTTAATTTTTATAATAATCATGAGCTGATAAAATTTTATGATCTCACAGAGACTTAATCTCATTTATAAGATCTAAACTTTGACATTTGGGAAGAACATTTATATTCTTTTTTTATATACTAAAAATACAAAAAATCTTCAACTCTGCTGAAATATCCAATGCTTCTTAAGTAAATAGTCACTGAACTATTCTTTTGTTTTTTCCCTAATTTGCAAAATCACAAATATGTGTACGATTATCATTATTCTATAATATTGAAAAATGTAATTTCAGGAACATAAAAAAATAGTATACATATGCATATACAAAGAATGACTTGTTTATTCCACAAGAAAGGTTGGCAGTGAAGATCTTACAGAGTGACTTCTTCTTCTATGTGCCCTGTCTCCTCAGGATGTAGGCAATCATGGCTTTCCATGTCTCCCTATCCCTGGTGGCTTAGTATCATAACATGGCCAAATGGACAAAAGCAATGCTTTGATTGGACATATTAACTGTCCACAATGTTATTTGTGCCACTACACATGTTCTGAGTCTAAAGTTGACCCTTCAGGCGAATAAACTTGTGACTTTACATATCAAAATCAGTTTGTTTTTCTGATGGCTAAAAAATTGTATATGTATAGATAAGTAGTGAGCAGGTCAGAAAGTTCATATGTGTGTGTGTTTGTTGTTTTTTTTTCTCACTCGCATGTTAAATCTCTTCCGTTTTGGAAGTCAGTCACCTTTTGTTGACCATAAAAATTTTTTACACTAAATTTGATTTCATCTTTATACTTCAAAATTGTTTTCAGCGATTTTGATTCAATTCAATTTTCTTATATATATATATATATATATATATATATATATATATATATATGGCTTGCTAAAGATTCATAAAATTTATTCTTTTGAGACCTATAATCAGCTGCAGGGTCTCAATATGCTACCCACTGAACAGATTCTTTGTGGATATAGTCAACTCACTAATGGAGAAATCTTTGTTCTTGTAAAAAAACTCTGAAAACTTTGTTGAATTAATCCAAGAGGTTCCCATCCATAGCAATCAGTTTGTAAGCTTGGATTTGTTAGGCCTTTTTAACAGAGATCAGAGTTCCTACAGATGAGGCTCTACTAGTGGTTCGAAACAAATTGGAATCGGACCCTTCCCTAGGAAAACATACTAATATTTCAATAGATACTCTGATAGACATGTTAATGTTCTGTACACATCCTTTCAAGAGTCTGAATAATACCAACAGGAGGAAGGTTTGGCTATGAGTTTTTGCCGTTGTGACCAGTGATGGAAAACATACAGATAGAATACTTTCAGGAAATGACTTTAGGAATGGCACCACTAAAGCCAACAGTATGACTGAGATATGTAGGTGACATCTTCATACTCTGGCCTCAATAAGAAGCTGTATAAATACTGTTGGACCATGTGAACTGAATGTGACCTTTGATCCAATTTGAAATGGAAGAAAATAATCAGCTAGCCTTTCTGGGTCTACTGATAACTTTCACAAGGAATGGGTTCAAGGCATTCGTATATCCCAAGCCAACCTTTACCAGACAATACTTCAAGTTCAGCTCCCACCATCCATACAGTATGAAGGATGGTATTGTCTGATACCTACAATTCCAGGCAAAAATCATAAATGGCAAACCAGACACATAGCATCAAGTGTACCCTTCAGAATAACAACTCCCTTCTAAGCATAACATCAGCATCTGCAGGTGGAAATGGAAGGATCAAAAAGTAAGAACAGAAAATTGCTATATTCTATCTGCTTAATGTCAAGGAAAAGATCTGGTAGATTTGCAGTCTATACAACATCAGGTTGATATTCAGGAGCCGCTCCCGTCTATTTAGAAATTTCTGCCACATAAAGTGTCACACATAGGGAGAACATGACAAAGAACTATGTGTACTCCATTCTTTGCAGTCGTGGCCAAAAATATAAAGGTAAAAATGTTGTCCCTTAAAAGGTAAGGTGGGAGGAGCATTGAAAGCCCCTGTAGAATGAAGTGAAAATACTGGACAAGGAAGAACACTAGAGAGTTAGACATCTGAAAGAATTGGTGCATATGCTAGGCTATGAGGATCTCCTTAGTAGGCCTAGCATAGAATACAATATCATATGGGAGCCACTAATAATGGATGACAAATGGCAGCAGCAGCAGCAGCAGCAGCAGAGTGATGTGTCAGTAAGTGCAGTCGAGCATGACAAGTAGCAGCAAGTTAGGTTTAAAGGTAGGTTACCTAGATCAAACATACATCTGATGAAAGTTGGAGAGCATAATGGGTACAACATGATAACAACAAAGATGAGGACAACAATTCATATGTAGTGTAGATAATATTACTTTTATTTCCAATCTAATAGTTCTCTGTAAATGATCAAGTCCCAAGTGACTGAGAAAATATCAAGTCTGCAACAAGCAGTGTAAATATTGTTAATAAGAGATGCTCTCATTGAAGAAATATGTTACTGTCATATATGGCTGATTTGAATCCACACTTAGTTATACTTAAAAATTGTCTTTGTTTTTATTTAGGATCAAGGATATGGCACAGGAAAACGCCAAGAAAGACCGGTTCCTGCTGAAAGAAAATCTCGAGCTGTCCAACGCCAGGCTACATTAGAAGAAGTAAGTATTGCATTAATTTGGTATAAAAATAAAGTATAGGACATAGTTTTTATTTCAAGGCTGTTGTCTTATTGTAATAGTGAGTATGTGGGAGTATGGGACCAAAATGTTTTTTAAAAACGTTTGTTCCTTTTCTAGAATTTTTGACATATAAAAAGTTAACTTTATAAAAGATTGTAGATTGTGAACCAGGTAATCAAAAACAGTCTGCCCAAAGTTCCATGTGCTTGGTGATTGTCACACTCTATACATGAGGAAAGATGTAAGTACTTAGAGTTCATCTTACAAGAGAGGGTTACTGAAAAGTTTTTGGTCTGACCGAGAAGGAATTTCTGAAAGAAATTCTGATGTTTTAGTTGTTTAATGAGATTTTGGGAAGTGGAAATTGGTTGAGAAATTTTTAACAGTCCCCTCTCATATATTGAAAGACTAAAGAACTGATTTGATTAGCCTGTATTATTAGTTTTAAAAGATTTAAGATATACTTAAATATTTACGAGATTGTACCGTTTTGAATAAAAGAAAAAAATTATGAAAATTCAACTGAATTTTTGTAGTCTTTGTAGATGTCAACTTGTTTAAAAGATGTCTTAATAAATGAATGTTTTTTTTTCTCTTCCAGCCTGAAAAAGTCGATCTTGCCTTGATTATGAAGTTACAAAATCGTATCAAAGAATTAGAGAAGGAAATCAATCGTCTCAACACAGAACGAGAACGTGAAGAAGAAGAAAACAAAGACAAGGAACACACTGTGTACAATTCTCTTAAGGTTTCTCTTCCTTATTTTTTTGCCTCTTTTGTCAATGAACCATTTCTATTGATCTTTAATAATAGTCTTTTTTTTTTATTTATTTTTAATTCATTTATAGGCACAGTGATGGAAATGTCTGTAGTCTATCAATATTATTTAATATCAACTTTACAATAGTTTTTTTAAATACTGTAAATAGTACTCTAAGAATTTAGCATTCTTACAATGTTTGATAAAACATTTGTATTCTGCCTGCATGTTGGTGTATCAGTCATAATTCTTACATTTTTTTTTTTTATATAATCATATCACCCCAAGCGAGGCATTTTACTGCCACTGTTTTGCAGGGGGTTACATAGGAGGAAAGTTATGAGAAAGAGTGACAAGTTATAGGGGGTGTCAGGAAGTGGGTAAGAGAAGGATGAGAATACTGATGAGAGTGAGGTAGACAGAGAAAGGAGCATGAAAGAGAGGATGCAGGTTAGTGAGATAGGAGATGACTATTGACATTTAAATTCTTAGAGAGTGTAGCTGTCGGGAAAGCAAGTAAATGGAAGAAAATTCCACAGGTGGGAATTGCGAGAAAAGAAGCTGATGGAGTAGAATTTGTTTACATTTTATTGATTTCACAGTAAAAGGGTGGGACCTAGTTACTAATCTTGTGGCTCAAGTAAATTCATATATATGGGGGCACCAGTGAGCTAAATTTATCGGAGCAGAAGCCGTGAAAGTATTTGTAGACGAGACACCGGGAAGCCACATTGCACTGGTGAGAAAGTGGCTGTATCTGAGTTGCCAAGTCCGGATCTATTACATTACAGATTCTCTATTGGATTTGTCAAGGACGCCTAGGGGAATAGCAGGAGCACCCAACCAGATATGGCAGCAGTATTCAATGCATGGGCAGATGGTAGATTTATATATGTGCAGGATGGTTTCAGATGGGAAAAACTTCCTTGCCCTACACAGAAAACTGACCTTCTTAGCAGCAGATTTAGCTATGGATTCTATATAGTCATTCAACTCGAGGTACTTGGATATATTTTGAGACAGGAATCCACGCATTTAAAAACTTAATGCGAACATATTTCAAACTGAATATAATAAGCATAAGAAATATTTGTAAACTGGGATATACATTTTTTAAATTAGGGATCCTTTGAAATAATCTGTAATTGCATAGAGAGGAGTTTGCTGGGATTACTATAAAAAAAACTTTTAGGGTTTCTATAGTCTCAGATAAATTTTACTTTTTGATATTTTTTCTTTTGGATGTGTGGGTGGTGTAATGGATAGTGGCTTGGAATAGAAAGTCAGAGTGCTGAGTTCAAATTCCAGTAAAGTTTGATACTCCAACTTATATGCAAACTAGCAGTATAGCCCGGCGTTGCTCGGGTGTAATGAAAGCTTTAAAACTAATCCATGGTCCTGGATCTCAGACTCTTTGGACACTGGCACGAAAGACTAAAAACAATAGTTGTTTTCAGTTAAAGCGAAACCGTAGACTGAAAGAAAAATGAATGGATGTAAGTCAAATTTTGATTTCCTGGTATCAATATCAAATTTTCTGCACCATTGTAAAAACTGTAACCTTGAAACTTCTGAATATCGTTTCTTATGTCTTTGTCTATGAGTGTATCAAATTTGATTAAAATCAGACCATTCCTTCTATAACCCGATTATCGATTTTTGATATTTATTGGGGGTACCTCAACACAAAACCTAGCTAAGAACACTCGCAGACACTTATAAAACAACTGTGTAAATTTTCAAGAAAATCGGTTCAACCGTTTTGGAGTCTATAGTTAACGGATACACACACACAAAGTTCCA
This sequence comes from Ascarosepion bandense, assembly GCA_037127315.1. Lineage (NCBI taxonomy): Eukaryota > Metazoa > Mollusca > Cephalopoda > Sepiida > Sepiidae > Ascarosepion > Ascarosepion bandense. The sequence continues at coordinate 269,185 of JBBBDQ010002199.1, forward strand.
TTTATAAATAAGTTTAGATACTCTTGAGAAAGGAATAAATTCACCTCTTCTCCCCTCCCCCAAGCTGTGAGTTAATTAGTAAAATAGATTGGGCTCTTCAACTTTGGTTGGCAGCCAATCTAGGAGAAAGACAACTGAGTTCAAAACCTTATATAACCTTAGCAAAGAACATGCAGCTAAGAAAATGATCATAGTTTCCAATGTGACTCCATGATTACAGTCAGCCTCCTTTTTTTAAATGCTGATAATGTTAAACTGATAAAGACAAAATACATTCATAGCAAAATTCCAAGAATATTTTAGATTATTTTTAATGATCATCCTGCTCACGAGGGTGAATTAAGTGCACTGACTAGGAAAGAGATGACGTTAAAAATATCGTGTGAAAGTCTTTCTTCCTCATTAAACAACAAAATATGTGTTGATGTATTGTATTTTAATGAGTTTCTTTGATGAAAATTTCAATCATAGTTTGAACTCTGAACTTTAGTGATTTAATCTTTTTAAGGAAGTGTTAAAATTCGATAAGGATCAAATTTCTTGCATTAATGAATTGGATGTTCATATCCTGTTTGTCTTATTTTTTTTAAATATAGATGCAGGAATTGGAGAATGATAATGATAGAATGAAGAGAGAGATAAACAATTTGATGACTGCCCTTTCAAAGAGTCCCAAATATGAAGAAGGAATCACAGATGCAGGAAAAGCCTTCAAAGGTAACATTTCTTTCTCCTTAAACTGTTATCACTAGCTGACTTTCTTCTACTTCAAGGGTTTTTTTTTTCTTGAGACTAAGTTTAATTTGTGGGAAAATTTATCGACCCAGGATTTTATTTTTGTTGATAAAATATTTTATACTGAAACACTATAACGTTACTTATTTTATTCGTTTATTTTTCTCTCTTCCACTAATAGGAATATCTCCTCCATTAATTGGAGTAGATAGATTCACCTGTCATCTGATTCACACTCCTCCCCAATCTTTTGAATAGGAGTAAAGGTTTATCTTTTGTTTCCTGTTCAGGATTGTTTTTGGTTCCTTCTAAAATCTTCCTCAGCTCTATACTCCTAATGCTTGTCCTTTCCTATGCTCATACAACTCTACACATTTTTCCTCTATATTGAGTGGCTCGTGGACATTGTATTGGATGAATATTAGTATAAAAAGAAAGAAAATGGTGTGTAGTGGGGGGGGGCGTCATTATTCTTTGCAGTAGAATCTGAAATTCAGAATCAGTTAGATAAATAGGCACTTTTTTAAAAATCCAATATGCATTTGTTTGGGCCCATTGCTTCATTCTGTACATAAACACTAGTCCAGTACAAAGCTGTTGAATCTTTTTGGAAGATTTTCACCAACTTTCAGTTTCAATTGTAGAAAAAAACAAAAATAATCATTTGGATTTTATTTTGTCTGAAATACTGATTTGGGAATTGGAAGGAATTTTATTTGTTATGTATTAAAATTTCTCTAGACATTGTCAAGTGCAGTACAGTGTATATGGCACTTGTTTTAGCAAATAGTATCAGTCAAAAATAGTTTCTAAGTAAATGACAAATTTTTATAAGTACTTGAATTTGGATCAAACTGAAATATTTAAAGATTTCAAAACATTCACTTGACCAATTGTATCATAATTATGCATCTTTGTACATTGAGTGTTTATCAAAAAAACTTAGCCAAATATAATTTTGTAAACATTGAGATATAAGCATATAAAATGATATTCTCACCTATTACTTTTGAGCCTGTGAAATAGTATGAATATGGCCACTTGTCATGTGACTGTTTGTTCTCTGACTTGTTGCTAAATAAGAAAATCTTTGTAATTATTCTAAAAAAAATTTTTAAAATGACAGCTGATAATTTTATGGATCAATTGTTTATTTTTCTCTGTTTGGATTAAAAAAATAATAAAAAGGATTATGTCAAAAAACAAATTGGGTAACAAAAGCTCTTGTTAGTAATTTTATGGATATTAAAAACAAAAAAAACAAATGTACAAACTTCCAATGGAGGGAGGCTTATGCTTATATTAGTACTTATACTAAATAGCATATGACTGATGAAATATGATTTTATTTTTAATCAAATAGATTTAGAAAGTCAAACTTTAATTTTGCAGAACAGTACGACACAATGGTGGAAGAGCTTGAACGAAGACGTTCTGAGATCTTGTATATTAAAGCCATCTGGCTGGAGACAAAATTTGAGAAGAAGGATGATTTACATGCCAAACATGGTGGAGAGGATGTCAGTGAGGAGGAGGAACTGAAGACAGCTCTGCAATTCCATCAAAAACTTAACAGGTCAGTCAGTTCAAATTCTTCTTTGGATTTGGTGGTATGCAATATCTACTTTGTGACGTTTCCATGGTGCTCTGTCCCACAGTAAACATCTCCCCCTCAGTGTTGATAAAAAGAAGAGTTAGAAACGCTTTCTTTTTTATTGAGGTAATCAGGTTGGGGAAGAGAAAAATTGTCACATTTTATGCATTGTAACTTCAAAATATCATATACTGGTGAAATTCCCTGTTTAATAATTGGACATTACTCTATAATAGTTTTGTATTCAGGAGTATCAGATGATACAGCTGAACGGTTTGCTTGAATGTGTCTTGATTCACTTTGTTACATGATATTTAGTGTTGCTGTAATATTTTTATTTCATATTTTTATGTTTTTGCAATGAACTTGTTTACTTTTTTGACTTGTTGTATTTGTTACAATCTATACATTCAGTTAAGAAAAGAAATTTCATTTTTCAGTTATATGATTAATTGTTTGCAAACCTCAATCTCATAATTCCTGTCAAAGAAAGACAGGACATTTGTTGTAGAAAAAGCTGAATTTTGCATTCTCTTACTACATTGCTGAAATTGATACATGTGGCTTAAAATGCACTTTGCTTTGTCAACCAAGAGAGATTATAAAGTGATTGTAGCAAACGATCTTTAAACTAAGACTCTCTCTCTTTTTCTCTCCCCCCCCCCCCCACTAGATTTTTGGTGTTGAGTGATGCTGCCATTATAAAATGAATTTCCTCTCTTCTTTTTATATAACAAATGTTATAGACTCTTTTTGTGTCTTGTGTCTACCAAATTCACCAAGTTTTAGGGAATTTCAAATCCTTTACTTGATGCATCAAGAAATATTGTTTTATTGTCTGTCCTTATTTGTTATATCAAGTAGTGAAGGACATTTCCTAGGATACTGGATATGACTGGAAAGGAAAGAGAACCTTATACTCTTGTCTATCAGAGATGAATGGTTCCATTCAAAATTTCTATTGATATATTTGAATTGACAAATATCTTGTCTTGAGCTCTCTTTGGAATTATTTCATTTGCTATGAAAAATTAACTGAAATTGCTTCAACACAGGTTTATTATTTAAAAAAAAAATTTAGAAAGAAAATGTACAGTATCTATTTTTATTTTGATAAATAAAATGTAATATTTATTTTACTAAAGTTTTCAGTCTGACCAAAGAGCTACTTCCAAAATAAAGAAATTAAAAAAAAAACAAAAAAAAAAAAAAGAAAATCGTAATGCTTGGTTATATTTTGTTGAAAGGTGGGTTGACACTATTTACATTATTCAGACTATTGTCCTCATCTTGGTTTCCATTTGTACAACTTTGCTTCTGTTGTATGCTTCAGCCTCCTTCAGGTGCTAGGAATTTCAAACCAAACACTAGCACCTGGAGAAGGCCAGAATATACAATGGCCGAAACATTGTAAAAATGGCAACCAAGATGAGTACAATAGTCTGAATAATGTAGTGTAAATACTACCTCATCCCAGAAATATAGACAAAAACTGAAGGTAGGTTGAGTTGAAAACTTTTCAGTACTCCTTAATTTATTCATTTATATTTATATATAAGTGTTTTAACTAATAAATATATATTCCACAGTTTAATATTTACTTTTTATAAAAAGTGCTTAATACAAGAGTAGCTATCAAGTTTTGGCGTTCAATACATCATCATGATGAGTCGTAATACTGCCTGATGACAGCATACTGAACACTGAAATTTAATAGTGTTTGAGTTGCTGTATATTATTATCATAATAATTGTAAGTGTGTGTGTGTATATATATATATATATATATATATATATATATATATATATATATAGCATATTGATTGCTGGTGAATAAAAATGTGATTAATGTAATATAGCAATGCTATTATGTATATATTAATGTATATACATATACCTTTATTACACAGATATACACACACTGGGTGAGGCAGAGAGAACAGATGTTTTTGAAAAATTCACTAACTTTTTATTCTTCACAAAAGTATCATAGATAAACATGTTGCTCCATCGTCAACAGTGGCATGGTTTTAACTGAAAAGAAAAAAATGCTTAGACACCTTGGTACCTGTTGGATGTATGACAAATAGCTATTTCAAAAACGTTTGTCCACTCTGCCTCACTCTCTCTCTCTCTCTCTCACACACACATATATTAAAAATACTTTTAAGAAATAATGCTGGATTAAAAATAAAATCATGTACACACACACACACACACACACATATATTGTTGCTATTTTAACTTAGGAATTTAAAAAAATACATTTAGAATAAAATTATTCAATTTTTAAATTTTTTTTTTGTTTTTAAATTTTCTTTCATTTGTATTGTTCACTTGTTTCGATATTTGATGCTTTGTTAGGCCTTGCAAATTTTTTGTATTTGCTTTTCTTTTTATGGTGTGCTGTTCATCTGTGTGTCTGTGTCTGTGTGTCTTAACTCATTCTGCCTTCAGAGCTGTGGTAATATGAAAACAAAAGTTAAATTCCCACAAGCCCATTCTACTTCTCATTAAAGAGAAATTAAAATATCCTGGAATTTTAGGATTGATTAAAATTCACCTGCTTGAAAACACTTTGCAAGAAAAACTGCATCAAATTATAAGTCCTAACAACTTTTAGTGAAACGGTTGATATTCAATATCACAATGAGGTTAATTAATTTGTTATTGGTTTGTCTTTTATTCATGCTCAGCTTGCAGTGCAGAAATATAAAAAGTGTACCTTGTTTGGTAGAATGGGTTAATGTTTGCTTTTCATTGTTTTCTTTGGTTAACATGCACACTGGTTTGAAGGAGTAACAAAGCTGATTCACTAAAACTAATTCATGTCTGCACCATTTTCATTTATTTATTTTGCTTACCTATCAATTTTTCCAACAGTTTATGATCTTATCTCACCAACTATATAATTACCTTTCAAAACTGGTTTGACTAAACAGTAAAAAATATCAAACTGTTTGTTTTTCACATTTACAATTTACCATTGGTCGTTTGTTGAAGGTTAATTTGGATCTTGTGCTATACCATAAAATAAACATTTTGGTTAGTTATCTCCCCCTGTACTGTTGTAGTTCTAAATGAGAAGCAGTCACATAAATTAGTTTTCACTCTCCAAATTAAATTTTTCAGCTATTTTAATTAAAATAGCTGAAAGGTTTTCTTTTCTGTTTTACAAAGTTAAGTTACTTAAATTGATGTAATTTCAATAAAACTTTTAAATATAGAAAAATATTTTCGCATAAAATTTGTAATATATTTTTAATGATATATAAAAACATTTTAAATATAATTAACTACCATTTCAATTTATTTTAAGTCACCTTCCCTGTACAATAGGAAAATTCATTTACTTAAATTTATAATCGTTCTCGTACTTTTTTTTTAAGTATTTATTAAATGTGGTACTTAAAATTTTGATGTTTTTAAATGCAGAATGAATTATATTTTATTAAAACTATTTTTGTTGATGCTGATTAATGCTGGGAAATAATTGGAATGATTGCTTATATTTTTATTTTAAAATCCAAATTGATAGATATTGATAAATAAAGGATTTTCAAATTTGATGAAACTTATTTGCTCAATTAATGCCAGTGTTTAACATAAATATGGAATCTTAAAATGTTGTCAGAACCATGATATAATTGTCATCTCACTTTATTAATTTTAATTCAAAGAAAATAAGATTTTCTATATAAAAACAACAGAAAGAAATTACCTTGCAAAATATTGCTGTAAATAATTTGATTACTGTTATGGAGGAACACACCTATTCCTCAGATAATGGACTCTTCCTCCGATATTAATAAGAGTTAACAAGAAGTTAATGGGTGTTCTTTAGACTTCTATTTGAGTTCAATAGAACTACTAGGCAGTTGATATTAGTCGGCAGTTAGCCGAATACTAAGGAGTCAGCTTTCAGTGGAAGATTACCAAGTTCCTAACATTTTGGGGGCGTTAAGTTGATTAGCAACCGACATAGCACGGTTATAACCTTCAGTGCAAAAACTACTCCACAACGATTACTATCACAAGCACAGTAGACCAAAGAACTTCAATTTCCTTCCAACAGTAAATTTGGATCTCCACATATAAAAAAAATATGTTGTGCCAAGCCACAGTAAATTTCTGTAAATTTAACTCTTAAATCTTATTTAAAGATAACCAAATTTTATATTGAAGAGTTTGATAGATCTTGCAGACATACAATTTTGGTTTGATTAATAAAATATTTTTCTTTATTCTTGATATTCAGAGAAAAAAAAAATGTCATGCAAAAGACAATGAGAAAATGAATGACTAAATGTTGTATGTTTTCAGTTGTCAGCTAACACTCTTGCATTTATACAGTGTGTTGTTGTTTCTGTCTCTGTGTATTGCAATCCAATTTCACACAGTCTTCATTTTAAATCTAAGTTATCAGAGGTTCCTTTCTGGTTAACAATGGCTTCCCCATTAACAGACCTTCCCTGTTGCATGCCATTCTATTGTAGGGGAAAGACACGGTTATCACCAGCCCAAGACCAGCAGCAAGAGAGTTTTCAGCAAACCTTAAATATGCACATGAATGAAATTACTGCACTCACTGAAAAAAACAGGTGACTGGTTACAAAAAAAAACCAACCCTTTACCTCCCCCATCACAAGCTCTACCCATCATTGCTTACCCTTAAATATTCTTTCGGACCCATCATTGCTACCCTTAATTATTCTTTCATACTTAAATTTTTTCCTTCTTTGCATCATCAGCAAAAAACTTGCTTTTATTTATCCTATTGTCTTTTTTTTTTCTTGCCTTTAAACTTGGTTAATAAAGCTTTTTAATTTTTTTAAATTTTTACTTTCTAAGCTTTTAAGTTGCTTGCTACTTTGCACTTTGCATTTAAAAATTTGAAACAAAATCTCAATGAATGTGGATTTTTTTTTTCCTTAAGCATTTTACTCCAAGCAAAGCAGAACCACCACTGGTGTGCAGAGGGGGGTGTTACAGTAAGAGAAAAAGCAAGGTACTGAGTATGTTTGAAAAAAAATATAAGAGATGGATGGGGATCAAGTAGATAAAAGATGGCAATTGATGTTGCATTTAAATTTTTGGAGATTGTAGCTATCGAAAAAAGCAAGCAAACAGAAGGGAGTTCCATAAACGAGAAGTGCAAGAAAATTCTGTATGTAGAAAAAGTGCTATATACAAAATTAAGGTAAAAAGTTGAAATTTGAAATGAAGCATTTTAACAAGCACTTATGTTGCTTGACTATCTGGCAGTACATAAAATGTTTCTTCCTTTTGGCTCATGTTAAATTAGACATTTCTGAAACCCTGTAGTGGTTTAGTTTCTTTGACTGTTTTGCTCTCATTGTTGTATCTTTAAATATCCACCTGAATCTTGCCAAACTGACGAAACAAATTATGAAAAGCTTTTGTTTGAACTAGGAAATATATTTTGGTTTTTATATTCATGATGTTTCAAGTGTACTCACTGGCTTTCTTCAGGTGTCTGTTGGACTTTGTAACCTTCACTAAATTATGAACTGATTCTTTCTACTTTTATTTAATTCCTCAGATCAGTTTGTTCCTATTCCACATTTTATATTGGTATCAGATTAATATTCCTCTGTATTGTCTATTTCATTCACTGAACCAGAGAATTATTTTTTCACATTACCTGACTCAGGGATTGAATTTTCTACTGTTAGGAAGTTGGATAGGTTTTAATTAATGCTTTGTAAGTTTGTTTTTTTTTCCCCGCAACCCTCCCCCTCGGTAAGGAGCTTGATGGATAACAGGTGTCATCTGACTGTCATCCAACAACTGTTAGCATAAACAGTGTAAAGGGAACAAAATTCCTCATAACTGATCTCTTGCCAAGAATGGAATGATATAAGTGACAGATATCACTGGACTGTTATCCTGCAACTGTTTGCATCAAACAAAAAATAACTCTTGGGATGTGGAATGTTAGAACATTGAACAACTGTGGACAGCTGGAAAATGTAAAGCAGTAGATAATTAGATTTAATATTAACATTTTAGGTATATGCAAAACAAAGTGGCTGAATAATGGAGAGTTTGTCAGTGACAACTAGAGACTTATATACACAGACGGAGAAAATAATGGAAAAAAATATGGTTTAATACCGTATGAAGGCAAGAAATGCATTCTGGGACACTGCCAGTTATCTGAAAATTCTTGTGGTTAAACTGAAATGGAAGTCCCGCAATATATCTATTATAGTGGTATATGCACTGACAACACCAAGTACAAAATAAGAATTCAAATCTTTCTACTCCATGTTAGACAATGCTAAAGCTCAGTGCAAGTCATAAGAAATTAAAATTATCATGGAAGACCTGAATACCATTGTTGGAAATTTCGAATGAAGAAACTGCAATGGCCGTGGAGAGAAATAGGTCCAACAGTACACAGTGAATGACCAGGTAATAGCCAATACCTGTTTTCAAGAACACCCAAGATAATTATGGACCCAAGAGGAAAAAAAAGCCAAATCAACTACATAACTACCAAGAAGATTCAGGAGTGCAGTTCTTCACTGCAAAACTTATCTAAGTGCTGACTGCAGAAGCAATCACTTCCTGCATATATGCAAATTAAGAATGAAACTTTGAAGATTGAAAAAGCCTAACATGCACCCAGACTGCAATACAATAAACTTAGAGCTGACCAAAACTGCAGGAAAAATGTGTAGACGGCATGAAAAGAAAATATGAAGGACAAATTGGAAATGGAAACTTGAAATGGGACACACTAAAAAAAGCTCTAGTGGCATCAGCAAATGACATCATTCCAAAAGAAAACTGATGTAGGAAGATAAATGAGTGAATCACTGATGAGATTCTTGACATGATGCAAAAGAAACAAAAAATGCCAACGCATGGAACTGAATACAAGAAAGTACACAAGGAAATAAAAAGCAAACACAGACAGGCTAAAGAAAAATAGCTCAACGACAAATGTGCAGGAATAGATTGGGCACAACAAATAAAGGAAATATTTATGGAAAAAGAACAGGACAAAAGACATGCTCAGCAAGAGAATGTGTAAAATCCAGTGATAGGACTAATATATTGGAGATCTCTTCCACAACAAGAGAGAACAACCTGCAATACACAGCGATATCAACAGACTAGAAATATTAAAATCAAAGTAGAAGCTGCACTGGCCGAATTGAATAGAAACAAAGCAGGAGGACCAGACAGGATTGTAATGGATGCTTGTCAGCCTTAGACAATTTAGGTATAGACAGAATTACAGAAATAATAAATGAAATCTACAACAGTGGCAATATACTGGAAGTCATAAGCAGATCAATTTTCATAGCACTATTTGAGACGCCGGGCACAAAAGAATGTTAACTCTGAACAATCAGCTTAATGATCTACATAACAAAACTCATCATCCAGATTCTGATGAACAGTGTGTGCAGCAGAATTGGGTCAGAGTTAGAATAAGAACAGTGTGGTTTCGTCAAAGACGCTAGAACAAGGAACACAATATTTATACTCAGAATATTATCAGAAAAAGCAATACCAATGCAAGATGCATACTTGTGTTTTATAGACTACACAAAGGCATTCAACAAAGTACTCAACAAAGACTTGTTAGAAATGCTTGGCAACCTCAAAATATTTGGGAAAGACATTAGAATGATCAAGAACCTATACTGGCAACAAACCATCTGCATATGAACAGGAAATTAATTCAGCAGTTACAACAAAAATAGATAGGGGTATAAGACAAGGATGTATCTTCTCACCAGATCTATTCAACTGGTATAGTGAAACAATTCTGAGAGAGCTAGAAGTCCTGCCAAGATTTGTCATTGGTGGCCACAATTTCAACAATATAAGATATGCAGATGACGCAGTGCTGATAGCAGACACTGAAAGGAAAATACAGGACCTCCTCCAAAAGGTAGCAAGGGAAAGCGAGAAGAAAAGACATGAACTTCAAGAAAACTGAATACATAATCACTGGCAGAAAAGAGGACCCCAAAATGCCAACTACAGATTGGGAATACTATAATCAAACAGGTGCAGAAATTTAAATACCTGAGAAGTGTTTTGACAGAGAATAGAAAGTGTGACTGAGTTCAGAAGGTGCATGGGTATGACCAAGAACGCATTTCCAAAGCTAAGGAGAGTATTGAGAGATAGGAATATTTTTAAAAGGTGAAGAGACTTGAAGCAACAGAAATGTGGTTCTACAGAACAATGCTGAAGACACGACACCCTGGACAGAACATGTGAGCAATGGCAAGGTTTTAGAGAGGATGTTATATTTAGTCTCAGGAAGAGACAACTAAAGTTTCTGGAACACATAATGAGGAAGGAGAGCTTGGAGAATCTAATACTCATGGGATGGATAGAAGGAAAGAGAGGCCTTTTTCTTTCTTCTTATTCAACTTAGTATTGACTGTTTAATCCTAATCGAAGTCCTTTACTGCTTCCTTGCTTTTCATTTGTTTCTACTTTGTTTTTCATCTCTTGACCCTTTCATCTTGTAATCTTTGTTGATTTGTGTTTTACTATTTCTTTTGATCTCTGCTTTTTCATCAGATTTACATTTTCTTCTAGGTTCTTTTTCTTTTTCAAAAATATTTTTAGTATCCAATTTCTTTTAGATTCTATTTTATTAGCTTGTTCTTTCTTGATATTTCATGATAGCGGTTCTTGCATTTTGGAATAGTCCATTTTATTTAGTTTATATTTTCTTTCCTCCTCATTATCCTTAAGTCTTCTACTCCATTTCAGAGGTTTCTATTCATAAGTTTTTTTAATTCTTTATTTACTCAAGAAAATATCTTTAAAATTTGTACATGTAACAAAATGAACAAAACAGTTTGGTATAATTTTGGCATCTGTCACATTTTTTTGTGCAATGATTTGTCACGTGCAAAACTCATTTAAATTACAGTTGGTAGCAGAGTGTAGTTTATCAAAATGGCTTTCAAGAATGTTCTTCTCCCTTGCTCTTGAGCCTGAGAATTATAAAAGCATAAAAAAATAAATTTCTGATAGTTGGCCAGTAAAAGGAAAAAAAAAGACCTCCCATTTTGATTGGAAAAGTTAAAGTGATTCTGGAGATAATCCTTGATTTAAAACAGACTAAAACCTGGCAAACATGTATGATGAACTAATATTGTCACTGAAGAAATAAGCAAATGTTGCTGTTTCTGAGAATGTAAATGTAGATAATGGTGCCAAGAGCCCTTTGGAAGCTCACAAAAAAGCCATCTTAGCAATTAGCTTTTGTTGTCCTGATGGTGCTCTTATGAAATGGAAAAGGACAGAAAAGTGTGCGCCAGTCAATTTCTATGGTGGTAGAAGTCAACAAAATTAGTGGTTGATTAAGGGCATTAATATTTCTAGAGCTGACAGTAATTTTCTGTAGGTACGTCCAATAAATTTTTAGATACCTAAATTTAAAATGAAAATTTTAAAATAAATACGCTATCTTGTGCATTGTGGTACAGTGGATATCGGCTCAGAACGAGAAACCGGGGAGCCGTGTTCGAATTCCAGTTGAATCCATTGTATTCACTTACGTGCAAATACCCTTGGGAAAGGTATTAATCCGTCTCTTCCTTCCAGTTATGGGTTAAATATCAGGACAGATTGGGTTCTGTAGCCTTGGTCGGCAACCAGTCTACCGCAGAAAGCAATGGGAACCTACTGCGGGATAATCTTCTGCCCAGTCAGTCATGTCTCTTGCGAGACATGATCGCCCAAGTGTGTATCACGTATGGCACTTAACTGACTGACTCTATCTTCAAGCTTTAAAATTAGGTCTATTTGAAAGCCAAGAGATTAAAGTTAGTAATTCCAGTAATCAAAATACACTGGTGTATTTTAAACTGAAATTATATCGATTGGAATCTGAAATATTTTGAAAAAAAAACAAACTTTAAATTTTCCGCCATTTGTTCAAATTTTTTATTTATTGACAGGTTATGTCAACAGTAGCCAACTTTCTGTTTAAAAAATCTTTAAAAAAAAATACATCGCAGATGATTAGTAAGATAACTAGGTAAAAATATCTAATTTAATTTTTACATAACTGTAGATGTTATAAATAAGTATCTATATTTTTTGTATATGTCATACTGTATTTATGCAATATCTTGAAGAGAAAGGAATTTCGGGAATATTTTGTGGCCCTGAAAAGGGCCGTGGTGTTTTCTTAATTGGCTCTCCAATCCTCCTCACTGTTTAGCTGCTTTTCCAGGTACAGGTATGTAGGTATCTCTCTTAATTTGATAACTAAGAGTAAAATAATTTTATAACATGTGTTTTGTACAATCATTTACAATTTAAAAAAGAACATGAAAGTAGGAGTTAATCAATAAAAATGCATAAATTCAATAGTAGGATTAGGCTATGAAATAAAATAGAAAAAAAATGTCTTTTTCATTCAATTGAAAATAAAAAAAATGAAACCTTTTCCAATTTGTTTTAATCTTAGTTTAGGCACCATAAAATTGTAGTCCATATTTGTTTCTTAAAAACATTCTGCAAACACAAATTGAAATTAAACATTTTTTTTTTAAATTCCAACTTTCCTCTTGATTTTTTCCATTGTGAATGTAGGTATCTCCCTTAATTTGATAACTAAGGGTAAAAATAATTTTATAACGTGTTTTGTACATTCATTTACAATTAAAAATAAACTTTAAAGTATTAGGTTAACAATGAAAATGCATAATTTCATTAGTAGGATTAGGCTATGAAATACAAAAGAAAAAATTGTTTTTTCATTCAATTGAAAAGAAAAAAAATGAAACCTTTTCCAATTTGTTTTAATCTTAGTTTAGGCACCATAAAATTGCAGTACATATTTGTTTCTTAGACACATTTTGCAAACACACATTGAAATTAAACATTTTTTAAAATTCCAACTTTTCTCCTTTGTCTTTTTTTTTTGTCCACTAAAAAAAAAAATAAAAAAGAGAATTTCATTTAGTTAGAATTTCATTTTTTCTTTTCAATTGAAAGAAAAAGCCATTTTTTTCTATTTTATTTCATAACCTAATCCTACTATTGAAATTAAGCATTTTTATTGTTTAACTCCTATTTTCCCTTTTTTATTTTAATTGTAAATGAATTTAAAAAGGAAAAACATGTTATAATATTATTTTTACCCTTAGGTATCAAATTATGGGAGATACCTAGGCATCTCCCATAATTTGATGCATAGGGGTTAAAAAAATTTTTATAACATGTTTTTTTTTTTTTTTGGTACATTCATTTGCAATTAAAAAAATTAAAAGTAGGAGGATAACAATACAAATGCATACTTTCAATAGTAGGATTAGGGTATGAAATAAAGAAAATAAAAGATGGCTTTTTCATTCAATTGAAAAGAAAAAAAATGAAACCTTTTCCAAATTGTTTTAATCTTAGCCTATGCACCATAACATTGTAGTACATATTTATTTCTTAGTTACATTTTGCAAGCACACATTGAAAGTAAACATTTTTACCCCTAATAATTTCTTGTAGGAATCATTACCACATATGCCATTGGAATGAACAGCCCAAAAAAGCAAAACAAATAAAAAAGAAGTTTTGATGTATTTTCTAAATTCTGTCAGGTAGATAGATTCACAATTAATATTAAAAATGATTAAACTAATAAGTAAAAAATATAAAAGTTACTTTAAATATTTAAATTCTGACTAGAAATGACTTCTTTCTTGAGCGATTCAGAGACACGCATGAAAAGAGTAGCAGCAAGGACCTTCTGGGTTTATATACAGGGAAAATTTTATGTAAGGGCAGACAACCCTTAAGTCACGTGACCTTTTACAGATTTATATTGTTTATGGGCACCGGTACATACCAAAAATGGTAAATTAACATGCAAAAATAAACAGTTTTAATTAAATTACAAAAAAAAGCTACTCTTTTAGAGTAACTGTTTAAATTTTTCGATTAATAAATATATTTGCCACACATTAATTAAAAAACATCTAAGGAGAAAATTGTAAAAGATTTATGAAACTTTTTAAATTACATAATAAAATAAATGAAAAATAAAAACAATTCTTGTAAAAATTCATTACTAACGGAAAATTTTTTTTTATTCAGACGATGACACAATTTTAATTTATGTTTATAAAAGCAATTAAAAGTTTACCCAAATAAAAATTGGCATAGTTTTATTGGATTTTTGTTTTCCTAATTCAGAGCTGATTTTCTAAAAGGTAGCTTGTTTTGAAGAAAAAAAGACAGTTGATTAGCTTTCCTTAATGACTCCTGAATTTAATGAAAACTATCTATATGTTGTGACCTAGTCACATTTTTCGACATTTCTGGAAATTAATTTTTTTTTTGGGGGGGGGGTAACAAATTAAAAAAAAATATTTTTCACCAATATTTTATAAAAATAATTATTTCAAAAATCATTTCAGTCATTTGTGAATAAGTCCTGAAATTTTCATCAAAATCAGACGATTATTTGAGTTTTGCAAGAATTTCCAAATTAAGGTGTCTTTCACAGTCAAAAAATGCCTTCGCGTAATATTACGTTGTTGACGTAATAAACTCTAGCATCAATTTACCCCTTTTGACAAGAAAAAGATTTTCTACCACTAAATGAGCCTTTCAGAACCTGTTAGAACAATTTTAAAAATTTGTAAAAATAATTAAAAAAATACTTTGATCTATCCTCTTTATGATAGCATAAACATTTTGCCGAGAAAACCTTGTTTTTATTTAGTTTGAGGCCTTTTACTTCAGACTATGCTGATTTTCCCACGGTAAAATTGGACGTACCTAATTTTCTGTATTGCTTCACTTGTATATTCAAATATCATTTGGCTAGAAAGTGAGATAAAAAATTTAAGGCTCACCTATTTGAAGATTTAAATATCGCATTTATGTCTTTGATGGAAGAAGACAACATTTTGTTGTCTCAGGAAAAACTGAACTCAAAAAAAGTTATTGCTGAATAAAATAACTGCAACAGTTGATGAATTCAAGAACAAGTAGAACAATTGTTGGTGTTAAAAGGTAAGATTGTTTCATAGAAACTTTGCCTCTCATTTGAGTGGAAAGTGAAACCAGATATTTGTATTTAAATTTGGCAATGTCAAAAGATTGCTTTCCATGAAACAAGTTGTTCTTTCTGCAAGGCAATTGTTTAACAATCTGAGCACGTGCAGATTGGAGATCATTTGAGTCTAAAGTGTTTACGAAGGTGTTTGTAGGATCACTAATGATAGCAACATTATGCTTCCATTCATCTTCCCACAAGACCTCAGACTAAAGTGCCTTGATTTGGGTCAAGAGGGTGGCTGCTGGAATGTCCTATGTCTAGCAACAAGACTCTGTACCATCCCACACAAGCAGGAGAACCCAGTCATAGCTGCCAGATAATTTCTGTGGCTGCATCACCCCCTTACATGTGGCCACTTTACTCTCCAGACTGCAACCCTCTTGATCATTATGTGTGGGGCACGGTTGAGTGAGAGACCAACAAAACTTCTTGTGATGCCAAATATGAAGTGAAGGCAAGAATTATGGCAGCATTCACCAACTTAAACAAGGAAACAGTCCAGAGAAGTTGCAAGAGATACCAAAGTTGTCTGGAGCGATTTTATTGAATAAATTTTCACTTTAGTATTTCAGGTTATTTTTGTGTAATTTTGATAAATATATGTTAACATGAGATGTCAGTGTTATTTTCATTTTTGCATAATTTAGAAAACAATTTATCCAATTCTCTCTCACGCACACACATGTATGTATGTGTGTATGTATGTATAACTTATCCACAAAACTTTTATATTTTATTTCTTATATTTTTCTTAATTTCATGCTTTTTTTGCTTTGCCAAATCCAATCGGTCATTTTCAGCTGAAGGCATTGACTTTTGTTCTCCCCCATAACATTCTTTACCTGCCTCAAATAACACGCTCACCTAATTCTCTTCAATTTTTAATTTTTAACACTATAAGCTCTTTTTCTCATTCTTGAACACAAAAGATTCTTAAAACTGTTCTACCTCTAATTAATCTCTCAAATATTTCTCACATATTTCCCCACTTAAGTGTCTTCCTCGAAGAATGTCTTGTTCTTATGAGACCACTACTCATAAGAGATAGCATGCTGGTTGTGGGCATCTATTGCATGTTTTGACCAAAACTGATTGGTTCATGAAAATGTGTGTTTTATGCGTCTTATACATTTGATCATTGATTTAATTTGGGATTTGCATCATTTCAGTAAAAAAAAATTTCGATAATAAAATGACATATTTTTTATGTGGCTGTTGTCAAATATTTGTTGTCTATTTTATATTGTATTGATTTCTGTTGTCTCTTTCATGTCTTTATTTCTTTTCACTAAGAAAACAAAGAAACTCATTTAACTCTCAAATAGAAGTGCTAATTCAGTTATTTTTGTACACTATTTGTAGCTCTATTAGTAAAGCACAGGTTGGAATTGGCTTGTTTAGCTATGGCTGAGCTTTTCATGTAGATTTGAATCTTCATGGCAAAACCATGGACAAAACAACTTGCCTTTAGAAATAAAAATTGAACCTGAATAAGTAATTTAAAAATATTTTAAAAAGGTGAAAGAAATGAAGTTAAATAAAATCTCACTTTTAAAATGTCTATGAAAAAGATTGAAGTTTTTTTTTTTGCTTAAATTTGCCATTTAATAGCAATAGAACACTGTTAATTTTTAGCAGTAATGAAAAAAAATGTACCACTCCATATTTGTAGTTGTAGTGTGTAATAGCTTTAAATCGGAAAAAAAATGTATGGATGTGGTTGAAAGAATTGCTCTGAGTTCTTGGCCTGATGACTCACTTCCTGAAATCTGTCCCTAAATATCAGGACAGGAAATCCGATCTTGATTGGCTTGAGAACTTTTTAGAACCCTATTTTGTTATATATATAATTGATGCACTTTTGAAAAAATTGCTGCAAAATAATCGTAGTCACACTAATATTTTAATTAACTTTATTTTTTAAAGTAAGAACAATATGAAAGTAAAATTTCTCATATGATGAATGCAAGTTCATCTCTCCAAACAAAATCCAAATATTCTTTCTATTTTGAATATATCTTGTAAAATTATCACTTAAATAGGGTGATGTAAATATTTCTAAGTTAAAATTTCTTAAACTTCTGTTATTGTTACATCCAGATTTATTCAAATATTGTATTTGCCAAATATAAATATTGAACCTTTTTCTTATGCAATTCTGCATGCTAATATCGATTTGTTGACACGCATTAAGAAGTGTTTAATATTTGGAATACTACACCAGCCAGGATGTGCGTTGTGGTGCAGTAGATATTGGCTCGGAAAGAGAAATCAGGGTAGCCGAGTTCAAATTCCAGTTAAATTCTTTGCATTCACTTACATGCAAATACCCTTGGGAAAAGTATTCCGTCTCTTCCCTCTAGTTATGGATTAAATAACAGGACAGATTGGGTTCTATAGCCTTGGCTGGCAACCACCATACTACAGAAATTAATGGCAACCTACAGCGGGATAATCTTTTGCCCAGTCAGTCATGTCTCTAAAGAGATATGATCACCCAGGCGTATATCACGTATGGCACTTCTGACTGACACCAGCCATTGCCATTGTCTAGTTTCATTTGTCTATTGTCTGACCTTTAATGATTCATTGATTGGTAGGCAAACGAAAAAGTCTTTTAAAAATATTTCCTTAAAATTAATAAAATTGTTCTTCTGGATTTTTAAATTATAAATATACTGTAATTTTTATTTATTTTTTTGGTTCTGCCCACGATGGAAGGAATATTACTTGATGACCGCAAAATGAACAAATTTTGAGTTGTCTCCCCTTGTATTTCAAATACTTGTAAAGTTTTACGCAAAAATCAGTTATTTATTCCTTTATAATTTTTGTTAGAAGAAACTTTATTACAATTTAACTTTTCTTTCCACTCGATTAAATGATTTCTTTTATTTTTCTTTCCTTATTTTCAATATTTGTTTTATCTTTTGTATTTTTATTTTGAAGTTTTAAACAAAAGGTAAGTTTTATTAATTGCATTTTATATTTTCATTATTTTCATTTATAATTTAACAAAATAATTTTTTCTCTTTAAACTTTTACAAATTTAGTGCATTCTAAATCCATGTTATGTTAAATTGCTGGGATTGTTCCTCCAGCTACATCGGAGAAACAAGTAGAAATCTAAAAAAATGTATATATGAACACAAAAGAGACATCACTAATAATAATCTAACAAATGCATTAGTGATTCACAGAAATAAATTCAACCACAATTTCAATTTTAAAAATGCCACACTAATAAAAAGAGTAAACAATTTATTCAGAAGAAAAGTTCTCAAGAGTGCCACTATCCAGTACTACCAAAACATCAATTTGCCCCGGATTTTTCCCAATCTCACCTTTATTTATGGAAATTATATTAAAACAGGATAACATACATAATAAAAGTTTCAAAGAAAACAGATGAATTCCCTTCATTTTAATATCTCATGACTTTGCACTACACATGAAGAAATTCTAAAAACTAAAATATTCTATTAATAATTTGAAATGATTTGTGAGTGTCTTTGTGGTTGCCAACACTGTTTGTTTATAGATACGTAATTTAGAATAAAGCTCATTTTGTCTTTTTGCCTTGATAAAGTCCATGACAGGATAAAACGAGTAGGTGATTCAAAATACAGTTTTCCTCTTGTCTTTATTTTATTTAACCATATATATATTTTCTAACTATATACTGTTAAATATAAGAGACAATGAATGTCTATTATGTTTAATCATGAGCCGTTCTAAACATCGTATTTTGGCTTTAATTTTGGTTGAAAATAAAAATAAAAATTCTTCAACATTTGGATAATTTTTTATTAAGTTGGTTTATGCTTTTGGCTCACATGAGCCATCTTCAGAGAGGTTACTAGGACGTTAACACAAAAACATCATCTTTGAAGATGGCTCATGTGGGCCGAAAGCTTAGAACCAACTTAATAAAAAATTATCCAAATGTTGGAGAATTGTCTTTATTTTCTACTGAAATTAAAGCCAAAATACGATGTTTAGAATGGTGCATGATTAAGCATAATAGACACTCATTGTCTCTTATATTTAACAGTATATGTTTAGAAAATTATCTGCTGCCTCGATACAATATATATATATATATATATATATATATATATATATATATATTTATTTTATTTACTTATTTTTTTTTCTCTCTTTTTATTCTATTTTTATTTCCATTTTGAAAGATGTACGGTTGCTGAGGAGATGTAAAATCTCTCTTAGGGATTTTATGTCGAAATGTTCATTCAACATTTTTGAATATTGAAAATTTATTTTACTTTATATATATATATATATATATAATGGAGCATGAAAAATACTATGGAGGCTGGTTCTTGGCATTAAAACAAGGGCAACAGTTCATATAAACATATGTCCACAAATCCTTCCTTTTGAGTTAAGTTTAAAGAAAGTTTACAGTAGAAGATACTTTATTGCCATGCAGACTGTTACATTTGTCCTTCATGTACATTTTTGGTGAGTCTGTCTTCAACATTTAATGTGTAGTAGTGAATTAAGTGTTTTGTTTAACAATAAGCAGGATATTCCTATTGTGAGCAGGCAGACATGATTTTTACATGCAGCCACTAGGCTGCATGTCTGTATCAGATTGCATTTCCAGACTGTAGGAAGCAGAGTTGTTCAACCTTTGTTGCTGTTTATCTTTGTGTTGCTGAGACAGTATCCATTGCATCACAAACTTTAGATCAGAAGGAAGAACTGAGATCTATTTGTATGCCTGATCATGAAGAACACCATCTATAGGCTGTTGGAGTTGATCCTAGTATCAGCACATGTCAAGTGACCCTAGCATTTTCTACATCTCATAGCACAGCATGGAAGGTACTTCAAGAGCAGCTCCTGTGTCTGTACCATTTGCAATGTGCACAGTTTCTTTCTTCCTCTGATCACTTGCCTCAGAAGAACTTTTGCTGATGACTTATTTCACAAACTGCCGATTTGTTGTTTGTCTTTTCAATCTTGTTTAGCGATGCGGCAACATTCGGAGAAAAAAGTAAATAAAACATTTACACAATCAACAGTTGTGGTGGATCAGAACCCCCATAGTTAAAGGTTACTGTCTGCTAGATCCATATGTTCTCCCAGCACGTCTTACAGGAGCTGTCTGCAGTGAACACACTTCTAGACCTGCTAGAGGATGTGCCCCTGCTAATACAAAGATGCATGTGATTTATGCATGATGGAGCTCCAGCACATTTTAGTTATGTTGTTCAAGATGTACTGATTGTACATTTAACAGCATCTACCATAAACTTTGAACTTAATAATTCAAAATCAAAGGATTTGTGGACAAGTTCAAATGAACTTTTGTCCTTGTTTTGGTTTGAGAAATCCACCTCCAAAATTTATAAAAATATTTTTGGTGCACTCTTTGTGTGTGTGTGTGTGTTGAATATATATATATATATATATATATATATATATATATATATATCACCTGGTGAGAGACAATAGAAGATATATAAAAATCTACTAAATCTGATTCTCATTCCTTTGTTACTTTGTTTCAATAAGGAAGAAGCTTTGAGAATTGCCGCATTTTACAACCATGTACTAATGTCATTGAACCAAGAGCTTCTTTATATTTCTTTGTCTATTAAAACTGACTTTTTTAATCATTTCATCCCAAGCAAGACAAAACCCCTAAGGCACAAGGAATAATTGGGTCTGAAAAAATGAGAAAAATAATAGCATAATTAAGGAGAGAAAACAATAAAAGAGGAGGAATTAAACAAAAACAGCAATTGACATTGCGTTTAAATTTTTGAAATTTTGGAAAGCAAGAAGCTGTAAGAGAATTACATACGTGAGAAGTGTGTGAGAGGAAAATATAGATGTAGAACTCACAGTTACATCTAGCCATTTCAACTGTAAATTAGTGAAACCTAACTGCCAATATAGTATTGTGCTTATACTCATAAAGTTGATATACCAAACAGGAAAGCTCCTTAGAAAAATTTCAAGAAAGTATTTCTAGAAAAGTTGGAGGGAAGCTGTGTTATGGTGGTAAAGAAATGGACTGAAGCTGATTTTCAGAATAGCATTTTCATAATATGTCACAAGATACATGTCATATTATGCCTTGCTTCAGTTTCTATTTCTTTTAATAATCATAAGTAATATTATTTTTGTCTCACTTTCATGTGTAGTTATTTTTTCTTTTCTTTATAAAGAAAAATGTGACCCTGAATCTTAAATGTCACATGGCACTGTAGAAACAAAAAGAAACAAATCCAGTGGTGAGAGCAAGTGTTTGCACAATTCTTGACAGTTTTGGTATATATTAGATTTTGATGAATAAGCCATCTTTTGTAGCAATTATTGTAATTCTGGCAAAAAACACAGCTGACATATGTACAAATCCAAATATCCATGTTAGATTGGGAAGGTTACATAAATGGATATTTAAATAATATTATCCCTGTCTTCATCAGACCTGATTTACAAATGTTTTCATTTATTTTTCACTTGTCAAATATAACAGGTTTTATGGTTCATTTTTTTTTTTTTTTTTTAATAAAGTTTAGTTTGAATTTAAGATTGCTTTTCTGTAAAACGTGTTCTAAAAGGGAAAAAAATCCCTCTGAAAGGATCTCCAAGATATCCCACTTTGTGTTTATTTATATATATATATATAACAAAAAATATAACAAAGCTAAATGTCCATTTTTGAAGATACCTACTTTCCTAGTTTCTTCTGTTTGGTCCTTTCTTGAGCCATTCATTCAGGATTCTTATATTCTTACTGGGAAACAATTGCTGATTTTTAATGTAAATTTTATTCAAAGGATGCTAATGATTGGAGAGGAAATATTCTGTTTCCCTTTCAAATCATTTTGGAAATAAAGAAATTGTACTTTTAAAAGAAAGAAAATAAATATACAAGACTGGATGTGTTTATATGTGAAGATGCATGGCTTGATATAGTGTGTGAAGAATTACACATTATTCTGTTTCTCGCTACTCCCCATGTCCATTTTGTTGGGAAATAGCTTCTTTTTTACAATGTGAACAAATCACTCAAAACACTTTTAAGACAGTTCTTTTGAATTTTCTGATTGGGTCTACCTTTGTGTAAGTGTGTATGTATGTGCATGCATATGTATGTATGTGCAGGGTGTTTATATTAAGTATGTGTACTGTAGTATGAGGGTTAAAATGACTTTATAAACGTGAACATTTGTATTTTTAACTTGTGTGAGTTTATTAATTTTATAAAAATGCAAAACCTAATTGTGCATAATACATATTGAGTGGGGTGCGTATACGTGATGGAAATTAGGTAACAATCACTGAAGCATTGACTTGTTAATTTTGTGACCCCCCCCCCTCCATCCCCGACCACAAATTGTTTTCTTCCGCGAAAGATCCAGTCCGTTTGTTCTTATCTCTTTTTGTTGCACTCGAAAATTGACAAATCTCCCCCCCCCCCCCTCTTATTCTTAACGGCTGCCAACACACAACTTGACACCCTTCCTTACATTGCTTCATGTCATTGGGCTCTCATTGTCACCCTCTTCTCTTTACCACTTTTTTTAATTTTTTTTTTTAGTTTTTCTCACTCTTAAATAAACATATATGTCGTCAGGGTGTAGAGAGAGTGAGGTGTCCCTCGTTAGTGGTTAGGTGCAGTTTCATTTTAAATCCAAATTCTTTTCTCTTCTCAAAGCGAACTCGGTGGCCATGTAGCCAGAAAAGGTAGTGTGCTTTATTTAATTAAACAATCAAAACTAGTGGAGGAATTCACCTGGACAAAACGATGAAACGAAGAAGCAGCTACGGAAAGGAAAACGTGTTGCGCCCATCGTCGTCGTCGTCGTCGTCGTGTTCGGATTTTTCTTTCTCTCTCTCTCAGCTGCTGCTTCTGTTTATATCGCTTCTTGACGGCTGCTGTCAGATGAGAAAGACGGAAAGAATAAATATAATGAAACACAAACACTTCAAACAGTAAACATAAGGTTTTATTTCGTTACTGGAATCGGACCAGTGTCTTTTTTTTTTTTTAAATTTTTTATTCCAACTGCAAACGGATTTTAAAGTCTCTCTTTCTACCTGGCCGCTTTGTTGTTCTTCTCATGGAGGAACCAGAGGTCTGTCATTTAGTTGTGGAACCTGTGTTGGACTCTGACTGCGAGTGCCAACAACTGCCAAATTTTAGTAACAACAATAATGCCAACAACAACAGTCTGAACAACAATAACAACAATGAAGAGGACAAGGCTGACCACCATCTTCTTAGGGAAACATTGGAAACACGTAGACAGGAATTCAAATTGCAAAAAGAAGAATTTGAACAACAGCAGCAACATCAACGGATAGTCATTGAGTATGATCACATTTTGACCTTTTGCCTCCTCAATAGTTCTTCTTGTTGTTTAGATTTTACAGTAAAAAAAAAAAAAAAATGGGATGAGAGGTTGGGGAGATTATTTATTTCACTTTGAAAAATGAACGTTATTTTAAAAATCAAATTGCTTCGGTCAAAAATTTAAAATGATGAGGGTGATTAAAATTTCAGTTAGAAATAATTATGAAATTGGTTCGCATGTGTTTAAAAATTGAATTGTAACAATTCCTTGATTTCTGAGAAAAAAACTGAATATGAATCTTTCTTTTTAATATTTTATGATGAAAGGAAAGCTACATTTAGCTATAGGAAAAGGAAGATTATTAAATTATTTAATTTTACTTTTCCTTTAATTTACATAACATTCCATTGATGAAAGCTTGTCTTACAGACCATTGTTCCCTTTTAAGTACCTTGTGCCAGACTCAATTTATTAATATTAAAATAATAAATGAATCAAAAAAGAAATTGATCTATAAAGAATATCTGATTTTTATTTTTTTTAATTTTCCTCTATTGTTTTATAGAAAGGACTTTAAAACGAAATCTGAGAAAACCGAATTATCCAATAAAACTAAATGTCATATTTTTACTTAAGGGAGAACATGCTTTTAGCATTTTTTTTTTTTTTTTGACAAATATTATGGTTTAATTGTATAATAACAAGTAATGTCTGTTAATGATTACTTACCTTTTTACACTACACTAAGGCTCAGTTTTGATGCCATTCTTTTCTTTTTAAATCCCTTTACAGCAAATACTTACATATCCGTCACAAAGAGATTAAGATAAATGTAAAGCGCACATCCTCTCAATCGGATGTGCCTTTGTACCTATTATTACAAACATTTGATAACTGGAAATTAAGCCTCATTGAACGGTATTTAAATATTATGAATAACCAAGATATGTAGGTTTTCATTTTTTTCCCCCTGCAATTAATATGGTAGATTCTTTCCTAATTTGAAAACTAAAAAAAATTACAATCTTTTTGTGTGTGTGTGTGTGTGTGTGTGTGAGAGAGAAACTTAAGGTATATGGTTTATGTATTTTATAAGGGATTTAGAATCCTGGAAATATAATTTTTCTAATGTGTTTATTGTTCAACCACAGTGTAAAGAAGTCCTATTTTCTTTTGAATTTATTTTTCATTATACAAATTTTTTCTGAGTTATTGAGAAATAAAAGGCAAGTATTTGATGAAATAACTTCCAAAAGGTATCTACGCTGTATACCTTGTGTATTTTATATATATATATATATAAAGATTTATCCTTGTCAGTTTAAATTTTGCTAAAAATATTAAAACATTTCTTAGCATTAAATAGCCTTATTCCTGTAAAACTTATAAGATATTTCTTGAAGGGCAGTTTTGTTTTTTACTCTCTGCCCAATTCTGTTTGTATTTGCCACCTGTTATGCTACTACAAATGTTGATATACAATGTGCACTTTTTAGGACAAAGGTTAAATTTTGTAACCAAATTGATAAGCATTTGTAGCAGACATTTGGAAGCTCCTTGAAAGCAAACAGAAAATGGATGCTTTTTTCTTTGTCTTTTTTTTCATCAGATTTGAATTTCAGTTTGAGGCTCGAAATGATCTAAAATCTAGACCATTCTTTTTTTGTTAAATGATGATAGATTTTAATCTCAGTTTTGTTTTTTATCATTTTTATGATGTAAAAAAAAAAAAAAGTTGAAATTTATGAATTCCATTTTGGCCAGATTATCAACTAGTAAAATTATACAATAGATTTGCAAGTAAAATTGTTAGAGGCCAGATTTAGTGCGACTCATCTGTTGAACTAAACCATGAAGCTCTTAAAGATTTGAGAAGACTGTTATGGCTTCCATTTGAAGAAATGTCCAGTCAAACAGATTTTTTAACAAGTTTAGTTTAATGCTGGAAAAAACTTCTCCATATGTCACTACAGTATTCTACAAAGTGTAGATCAAATTATGAAATGCACATATTAATTTGGGATAGTATGTAAATACTAATTGAGTAAAAATAATGCTAATTAAATAAAAATAAACTTTATTTTACTTTCTACGATTTGTTTTTGTAGACAAAAGTTTTAACTTTCAAAAAATATTCATCAGGTGGTTATTAAAGAAAATTTTAAAATTCAATTATAAAACCTATCCTTTGTCGGTCTGGATCTTGTCTGACATACTAAATTGTTTTTCTTTCTCTCTCTATCTGTTTATTTGTTTATCTAAGGTTCCTCATTATCTATCTTAGCGACATCAAATGATAGAAACACACTTTATGAATAACAACCAAAGTTCAAGTTTTTTATTTGTGTAATAATTTAAAATAAATTTTATTGTAAAAAAATTATTATTTTTAATTTCAAGAGTCACTTATACACGAAGTACATAATAAATAAACGCCCTATTATTCGGGTTTGAACATGTGATTTTTTTTTACATCTGACGGAAATTTATAACCTAAATCCATATTCTGAAAGATGACATTACAACATCGCCGGTTCATACTCCACCCACGTCTATTGAACAGGTGTAGAGGCTCATCCCTTGTTCCCTGTTTAGAATGTGGTTTCCGGCTTTCTCTTTTCCAATCTTTTCACTCTTACATAGCCCCCTGCACACCAGTGGCATTACCGCCTTGCCCGGGGTGATATGATTTAAAAAAAAAAAACGTCTTCCTGTATCGTGTGTAGATTCTGAATTTAAATCTTTTATCCGTTAAAAGTGAAAATGGAGGAAAGTGCGAAGCATTTTTGTCATTAGACACTCTTTTATTTCCGGAAATGAACAGACTGTACAAACAGCAAAAAAATATATGTGCCATTTACAGGGATGGTGCTTTAGCCAAGATTAGTGTTTGTAAGTGAGTCTTTCGATTCAAAAGTGCAAATTTTGATCTAGTAAACTGATGTTCCGTCAGACTTGCAGTCCTTGATTGCCAAATCGAAACCCTGATTTAAAATAATAAAGGTCACACGATAACACACATAATACGGAGATACTCCACATATATCATATGAACATTACAGAAACACATTCAACAAATTACAGATTGATAAACAAGCTGGCTATTTGAGAAGACTTTTTTTTTTTTTTTTCAAAGCAAGGTAAAAAAGCCACTAAGGCAGGGAGGTTACAAAGTGTAAAAGAATATAAGAAAAGAGAAACATTATTAAGGAGAGAGAAAAATAAAATAACAAAAATGATGAAGTTAACTATTGACATTGCATTTAAATTTCTAAAGTTCTAACTTGATTGGAAAGCAAGAAGACGGACGACAGGTCCAAAAATGATAAATGCAAGAGAAGAAAATTTTAACATAGAACTTACGATAGTATTTAGCTATTTCAACTGTAAAACGATGAGACCTTCCCACCAATCTAGTACTGCGTTTAAACTGATAAAGTCTAACTACCATAGTGGAGAGTTCATCCGAACAATTACCATGAAATTGTTTATAGAAAAGACACAGGAATTCTGCATTACAGTGATGGGAAAAATGACTGAAGATGAGATGTTCAGGTCAGGACCAATTACATTGCAGGTTCTTTGGATTTTATCGCGAAACTCATAGACTAAGCTATCGCCTGGTTCACACTCCAGCCACGTCTATTGAACAGTTGAGGAGGCTCATCCCTTGTTCCCTGTTTAGGATGTGGTTTCCGGCTTTCTCTTCAATCTTTTTACTCTTTTCTTTTTCAATTTTTTCAATTGGAGTAGATAGACTAAACTATCGCCCAGTTCACACTCCACCCACATCTACTGAACAGGTGAAGGGGCTCATCCCTTGTTCCCTGTTTAGGATGTGGTTTCAGGCTTTCTCTTCTTCAATCTTTTTACTCTCACGAAGCCCCCTGCGCATCAGTGGTGTTACTGCCTTGCTCGGGGTGATATGATTAAAAAAAAAAAAATGTTGACTAGTATAGTTCTGCTTTGGCTCTTTGGTGTTAGAATAAAAGCTAAGTTTTTCTTAATCTTTATTGTCCTGACACACAATTTTCCTTCAGCCTAATAAGACAGTCATATTCTGAACACATTGTTTTCTTAATAGAAGTTGATTTCATTTGTTTTTCTTCATTGTTGGTCATAGTATACAAGTCAGTCCACACTTCTTTTTTCTTTTGTTTTGATTGGGTCTCTAGTTTCAGTTATCCACAAACAAGTTAGTTCTTAAGAAAATAAAGATGTATTGTAATTTGAACTTAAGTTTTTACCATATTAGCTTTATCTGTTTGTGCCCTTTTTTATTAAGGCTCTACCGCTGTTAAAATGATGAGGCAAATGGTGTTCACTGAAACAATGTTTAAACTTTTCTGTGTGCACACGCACATATTGTAGTGTTTGAAGGAAAAAGTTTTCATAAAGCCAACAAATTAAACAGATTGAAATTTATGACAGGCACGTTATTAGACCATATTCTATTAATCAGTTTCAGACAAAAACATTTTTTATTGAAAGTTAGTAATGGGATACAATATTCCAACTTCAATAAAGTTATAATTAATGGAAAAAGATAAAATTTCAATCATATATCAAATTGGCAATGTTTCAGCTTTTATGCATATATTGCTTTTTAATGAGGTGAAATTTGCTATTCTTCAAGTAACACATCTTCAGATGAAGCCGGACCTTTTTTCTGTTAAATATTAATATGCTTATCATGTCTGCCATTATGTCCACCCGCTTAGGTATAATTAAAAACTAAATGTAATCAGGTAATCAGTCCAGACAGTTCCTGGGATGATATAAGAAACAGCCAGAAGTAACTGTCCAATTTGAAGTCATTAAGAGCTCTTCCTTTGTTTAGTCTTTTCAATGTTGAAAGAAACTGGATTTATAGAAAAATTAAAAAAATATATTTTTGTAAATTAAATAATTATTTCAATAATAGAAAAGTTTCAGATTTACACCTTATCTGCTTTTTCCTTGCCTTTGTTGATGTATGAAAAATTTTACATTTTCCCCTTCAACCTTCTACACACACACACACACATACACACATGGTGGGCTCTCCTGTTGATTTCAACGTATGAAGATCCAACAAGTTCATTTAGTTATGTTTGTGTCGGATGTGACATTTCAGTCCAATTAGTGACCTGCATACAAACCCACATATTGTTCTACAGCAAGCATCTCAGAACATAGCAACAGGTATATTTCTTGATGCTTTTTGCTGTTGCTTTTTGTCTCTTAGCTGGTCAATACAACTAATTTAAAAATTTTGGATACCACTCTGGCACAAATATCTCCAGTTGTTTTTATCCAGGACAACTTGGTCAAAGTTAGTATGAGGTACATTAACACCTGAGAGATTACTCTTTAGCTTGAACCATGGTTGCCCAAAGGTTTCAGTGAGATTTCCATTTTTTTTATATATTTATTTATTTTTACTATTATATATTTATAAATAACCTGTATTAATGCAACTGGTTCTTCACCATTCAAAGCAATAACCAAATTGAAAACAATTGTTTGTTTTCCTTTGTCTTTCTTTGAGAACCTAAAAGTATTAATGAGGTATATACAAAGAATAGATTATTCTTTTTCATATGCTCACTTTGTAAGTATCGTATGCAATTCTGAATTGGTAAAGAAAGTCATTATTTTTGGTTCTGAAGTTTTGAAAACTGAATCTTTTCTTTTCTCAGTTATTCACACAGCTGTGTGTGTGCATGTGTTTTGTTCTCTTGTATAAAAAGTTAATGCAGTACATGCTGTTTTGAGAAGTGTTAGCTTGTTGTAGCTGGTCTAGAATTGGATCAATTTTTTAACACAATGTCATGAATGGAATAAAGTCAAGATCTCTTATGAAGATTTGATAGTTTTAATGTTCTTATTTTACTGAAACAAATGCAATCGAGTAAGAAGATAGGGACTGAGATTTTGACACGCTAGTCTGTTATAACTATTTCTTATGTCTTTCTGGCTGCATATTGCTAATCACACTGACCTCGGTTGATTGTAGCCTATTAGAAAATTTAATTTCTACACTACACCTATTTTGAAAGAAAATCTGCTATTTTATAGTGTTTCTGCTGTCTATAAAAAATATACTCCAATATAAAACTCAAATCCAGCATAGTTGAATTTTTTGTTTTTTGTCTGTTTATTTGTTTAGGATTTAATCCTCAAATATCAGTCATCTACTTTCCTTTCATGGATCTGTTTTGATTAATCTCAGTTTTAATACCATCGATAACATTTATTGTCATATTTTCTCTTTTGCTCTATTTTTTTCTTATGCCATTTGAAGATATCAACTAAAAAAATTAAAATGAAGGCATTTCTTTTTTACAGGGTTTCACATTTTTACATGATACATTTTTAAAAATCTTTAATTGCAACTGCATAAATCTGAAAATAAAAAATGTTTCAGTTAATACCAAAATATATAATTCTTTTACTGCTCCACCTTGTTTTTTAAAACTCGATATTTGCTTTACATGATACATTTTTGATCCAAACAACTGTACAGAAAATTTATATAAGGAATGTAGTTTTCTATGCTTCAGCTTCACCTCTGTGTGTGTGTCTCAATATTCTGAGCTCATGTAAAACTTTTAAACTTTCTGTGAGAGTTTTTGCATTAGACCCAAATGGCAGGACTGTTGAAAAAAGCAAATTTGGATAGGAAGACTGTGTTAGATGAATCTTTAAAATTGGCTTACAGAGAGAATAATCATTTTGAAACCTAAACCTGTTACTTGGCATCTCACTTACTGACGAACATTTTAATCACAATGTCAGCTAGTGATAAAGGAAAACATTAATAAAAAAGAAAGAAAAAAAACTAAAAGAAGCACAATTGATGCCTTTTTTGCTTGAACATCACTTCTACAATCCTAACAATAGGTCTATATAATTGGCTGGTTTTCATTTTTATTAAACCTCTTATCTGTTTTGCTCTGTATATACCTTTTCTCTCTTTATATTTTTCATCATTGTGAAGTATGGAAAGTTGAAATGGTCAGTGGGTGAAGAATTCTTTTGACCTGTTGCAATTTACAAAGCCCATATTACTTGGCTTTTCTTTTTCCAAATCTTAATTTGTAGGTGTGCGCTATACTTTCTTTGCAATCTGGAAAATAATTACATCTAAGTGGATGGTAATATAAAATGGTTGATAGATATGAAATTGGTTTAAGTTTTTTTTTTGTTAAATCAAAAACTGCACAGTCATATTTTGATTTTACATGTATGCATAATATATATATATATATACTAGCAGTATAGCCCGGTGTTGCTCGGGTGTAATGAAAGCTTTAAGACTAATCCATGGTCCTGGAGTTCAGACTCTTTGGATGTTGGCACGAAAGACTAAAAAGCAATAGTTGTTTCCACTTAAAGCAAAACTGTAGCCTGAAAGAAAAATGAATGGATATAAGTCAAATTTTGATTTCCTGGTATCGATTTATATATGTATCTATATTATTGATTTTCTGCATTATTGTAAGAACTGCAACCTTGAAACTTCTGAATATTGTTTCTTATGTCTTTGTCTATGAGTGTATCAAATATGATTAAAATCAGACCATTCCTTCTATAACCCGATTTTTTTCGATAATTATCGGAGGTACCTCGACACAAAACCTAGCTAAGAACACTCGCAGACGCTTATAGTACAACTGTGTAAGTTTTCAAGAAAATTGGTTCAGCTGTTTTGGAGTCTATAGGTAACAGATACACACACACAGACAAAGTTCCATTTATAAATAAGTTTAGATATAATCTCAAGACACACTAAAGCAATTTCCTGTGCATGCAATATCATTTCTAAATATATCACGTGTGTGTGTGTGTGTACATCCATACTAATTAACTGAGCAAGCAGTAATTACAGATCCTGCTTATTCCTATAAATAAACAATTGTTTCTATACAAGTTGGAATTTAATATACAAATGATTGCTTATATTTACTCTTGCTTTCTCATTTTGCTTTGTTTTTTTTATAATGAGTGGCCAATAGTTTGTTTGGGGAAATGTCTGGATGGTTTGGCAGCAACTTGTGGGATCCACCTTATTATTTCACTCATGTTAAACTGAAGATTCAACAAAAATCATATTTTGATGCTCTTGCGTTAGGATTATTGTTTTGGTTTTGCTATGTGGTAAGGTGTTAGAAAAGAGGAATTCAGATTCCACAGGTATTGCCATGTGACGTAATGGCATTATTGATTTTATTTCCTATTATGGAATTTGAAAGCTGATCATATGGCAACAAACAAAAAATTGATAAATTCAAGCATTGATTGTTTACTATTCTTTCAAGAAATATGACAAGTTGAAAATTATTTGAAAAGGCAAGTGTTTAATCTACCTATTAGGCTTATGTCCCAAAGGGACACAGCACTTAAAAGAAGACTGGGTAATTGAAACATGTAAAAAAATGGAGAATTTCAACTGCTGCTATCTCTGGGCTATTTTGAATAAATTAGTAGATAAACAAGATTTACTCTTTATTCTTTACATATAGGATTCTTTCTTGTGTGTGATGATTAGTACTTATGCCACATCTCTTTAGATTATATCATTATTTCAATGATGGCTGTTTCTTTTTCCACATTTTCAAAGCTGACAATTTCCTACTAGTGTTTTTCAAACTTGTGCTCAGATTTGTCTCTCTATACATATTAAAATAGTTTCATCCTAGAAATTTTCTTTTAAGTTGAAAACTTTATGGAATAAAATATCAGAAACTCAAATCTTTAAAAAAAAAAATGAAAATTACACTTTCTTTTGAAGCAATTTCTCATTTTTCATAATCAGTTGGTTTCATATCTTTGTGCCAATACAACTCAAGGCACACATGAACCAAAAAGACGGTATACTGCATTCATTTAGTTCAAAACCATTAGATCCTTCATTGATGAATATTATGCAGTTAAAATTTTTTCCTTCTGTTTTATTTCGTTATGCATTTTAAAACTAAAGTACTTATTCATTGCATTTTGTCCAAACAATCATGCTCAAATCCCTTTTGCCTCACCTGTTGTTTTTGTGCATTTTCTTAAATGTTAAACAGAATTTATATTTAAATTTATAAGATAAGAAAAATATATAAACTGGATATATTTTTAGTTCTTTAAATTTCACACTCATATTTTTATGTAAAAAAAAAAAAATGAATTTTAATGAAATGTTTTGAAAAGTATCTAGTTTTCTTTTTAATGGTTGTTCACTTTTGTAACCAGCAGTTTTTTCTCTAATTCTTGGGACTTGGGGATTCAATTAAAAGTTTGTTTACCTTCTTTTTTAAAAGGATGTAACTCAATATATTTTATAAAAAAATTAAATATATAACAAAGTGGATACATATTTTAGTGTAAATGTTGGGGCATGGGTCCATAGATCATTAAAATGTAATTATGTATGATTTTACTTTTTCTACTTTTTTAATGTTTATTGTTTCTTTACTAATTTTAGGGATTATGTCCCATTTTAGAGGTTAAAATGAAAATCATTACATTTTCTTAAAAAATGGCTTGTTACAAGTGCCAAGGTCAATTGTTTTCAGTATACTTTAGATTGACCAAATAAATTAATATTAAATCTCTTCTCAGTAATGTAATCTAAATTTTAATTTCAAGCAAAGGAGAAATTATTTTCAATGGCTTTTGTTGGATGATATTGCACAAGTGACATCAACATGTTGTTTTTACATCAGACTTTGAGATAATACTACTTGCAAGTGATGATAGTGCATTGTATGAATATTGTTTATAGCAGAGGCTTATAAACAAATTCAGACTGAAAATTACCATTAAAAGAGGAAATGAATATTCTAAAAGTCTAGAAAGTCTCTCTCATCAGTTCCAATAAATTTATTCATTTCTTTTTTTTTTTTTTTAGTTTGAAGTAAACATAATCTTTACAATGAGCATTTGTTTGAAAGATAAGCCAATCAATCATTCATTTCATTAAATGAACTTCTAAGTTTTGTAGTTATTACAGACCCTTAATTTTTTAAAATGACATGTCTTTGACAAAAGATATTCATATTACAGAGAAAAGAGCTGTTTTGTTGGATTCCTTATCCAAAAATTAGAAAGGTTCCAAAGTTTCCGGCATATATCTTCAATTAATATATTTTTATGAAAGTTCAAATTGATATATTTTTGACCTATTGTCAAATTGTGCTTCTGGTTGACTGACATGTTGTAAATGCTCTTTTTTTATGCATTACTTCAAAAATTAGCTTTATTTTCTGTTTTATTGCAATTTTATTTTACAATTCAGAGCAGAGTTTTGGTAACTGATGTTCCTGCTCAACAAAATGATTAGTAAAATCCTCCAAGGACTCCTGCTTTTAACTAATATAGATATAAAGTGGGTGAAATTTTAATTTCTTGAAATTTCATACAGTTAAATAAGTGGGGTAATGGATACAAAAAATGTTTTTCATTCTTTTGTTAATTAATCCTGAAAGTTTAATTAAAATTTGACAATTATTTGATTTTTGTAAGAATTTCTGATTCAGCATGTCTTTTGTTGGAAAAAAGGTACTAAAACTCTGATAATAATTTTTGGCTGACTGTTGATGCCAAAAAAAAAATCAAAATTTCAAGCATACTAGAAAGGATTAAGAAATTTAATAAAATAATCACAAAGTACTTTAGTATTTCTTCTTAATAATAAACATTTTAACAATAAAACTTTGTTTTTATTAAGTTTGAGGCCTTTTTTCTTCATGTTATGTTTTTTTAGTGCATTAGTGGAGGTATTTAAACTTATTTGAGTAATTAAAATTAGTTCTCTGTGCTTTTTTTTTTAATCCCATTTTCAAGAACACAATTTTTTCCCAATGTTAAGGCTTTTCAAAATTTTACTTTAGGGTACCTACTCATGTTCCTCCACAAAACAAAAAAAAAAAAACCTGGGTCTTATTTTCTTTTTGTAATCATTGAAAACAGATATTAACAATGCTAACATATTGATATTGTATAAGTTTCTTCACATATTTAAATTTGTGTGCATGAGAGAGAGAGAAATATAGATCTTTCATTGGGTTGAAATGAAGTTCTATTCAAACTATTTCTTACAATTTTGAACTCTCAGATCTTGATTTAATTAAAATAATTTTATCTGTAATTGTAAAGTGTAAAAAATCTTTTTTTAATTGGTGCAATCTTGTGTTTGTACATTGTCCAATCACGGTTCAAAAGAGTAGATAACATAGTCTGATGCTCACTTGTTTAATCCTGAAATTGGAATGGAGATTTATGATTGAAAATATTGTAGTATCTGTCAAAAATGATGAGCTTATTTCTATAGGGGACACTACATCTGCATATTTCTTAGCCCTCTGCCTAGCATCAGCATAGTATCTGCAGTCTACCTATGTTCCAAATAGTACCTGTACTGGGAGGGAAAAATGTTGTATATATGCATACACGCACACACACACACACACACTGTATTATGAGTATGGCTATGGCTAATGAGGATTCTTATTGAAAGGAATATAAATTTGAAAAAATTAAATTTCCAGTTTGTAGCTCTTAGGAAATATTGAATGTAAAAATAACATGAACCAGCATAACTTTGTACATAATTTTTTTTCTCATTAAAACCTTTTAAATATCATGTCATGCTTTTTCTATTTGTTAATTAAATATCAGCTATTTTATAAGTTTTTTTTTTTTTTTTAATGGTTGGTTTTAAAATGTTTAAACTTATATGATCAATATATTCGTAAAATACCAATTCTTCTACATGTATGTGTCATTTCCCTGCAGGACTTTGCAGATCATGGCTCTTCACAATTTCTCGTCTTTTGTAACTCTTAGCTTTTTCTTTTTGTTATCTCTCTTAAATTTTGTACAAAATGATCGGCATAGTGAGTCCTAGTCGTGAATGTCAGACTTGGCATAACCAAGGAATGCACTTTGACATTTTCTATGGACAAGTAGCAACAGAGCAGTGATAGGCTTGCCACATCCTCTGCTTGTAGAAGAGAGGTTGGAAAATAACTTGTCACCCACAAGGGTGCAGACAAACTTTTGTTTTATTATTATTATTATTATTATATATTTCCTACATTGGTTTTAGTATTTTTGTTTTTATGGTGAATATATATATATATATATATGTATGAGAGTGAGATAATGTGATCTTGACGTAGGATGATAAATGTAGGTTCTTCAAAGTTGTAAACTTTCTGTTGAAGTTTCCATTTCCAGCCGTATTACAAAATCTGTCCGTAGAGTTGTGGCATCCTTTCAGAGTGGTGATTTAACAGTATATATTTAATTTAATACTGAAGAATTAATTTTAGTGTATATATCACACACACAATAAATCTATAGCAATTAGGGGTAAAAACTATTATGTTGACTTATCATACTAATCAAAACAGCATCATCCTATAAATCTGTTTCAGTTGCAAAACCTGTTAGCATAAACTTCTTTCAAAAGTTGTCCTATATTTACTATTCTGTTAAATCATCAGCCAAAATTATGTCTTTACCTATTCTCAACAAAGCTTCTTGCTTTGAACATTGATTGGGGTTCAAGTGGAACTCGTATATACAATCCATCACTAAAGAAGCTGGGAAAATGGTCTGTTCTTTGCCTGACTCTAGGAAGTAGATGACTTCTGCTGCCTTGTTTATCTTGACATGAATCAGATCAAACAAAAATGGAGTATTGCTATTATATCTGAGCTGGAGCTGTACAGTTTCACTCACCATACTTCACTTCAAAAGTGGCTAGCTGGTCTTGTGGTTGATGAACTATTTTCCACTCTAAGCCTCCCCCCTCTACAGATGACATTTTGTTAGCCTCTCACTACTCACTGCCAAGCTGCAGTCCTTAATCCCAACAGTTTTAGCTAAGATCTGCCATGTCAGGTACACAGGTTCAAAATATCTTTGTTTTTTTTTGTATTCCATTTGAGCTGCTACTTTGGGAAACACACTCTCGAGAGGATACGTCCCTGATCACTACAATATACTTCAATCTATTCAATTCTTGGGTGAATTGTTATCTACTTTCAACAAACTCATTTGCTCTCTACCTTGAATGGCTTATGTGCCTTGTATTGTAGGGAACAATAGTAAAGATGTGTGTGCTGAAAAGTTCTTGGACCCATCAAAAAGGGGTTCCAAATTAGATTTTGAGGTTTAGACAAATTTAGGGAAGTGGCTTAGGCAGACAAATTTCTTTTTCTCCCCACCCACAAGTACATTTCTCCTATTTGCATATCACACCAAATGGACGTATTTGCATGAAAACAGATTAAAAAACCTGGAGTTGTTTTTTTATTAAGGGGTGTGTACAGTTGTTTGTAAATTTACTAGTGTTGTGGAAGGAGTATGCTGAAAACTTAATGATTTTAATTTTAGAATTTCCTTATTCATTAAGATTGTTTCACAACATTTTGAATTGCTGGTTCTCAATCAGGCGGATGGTTTAAATGATCCATTTTAATCTCAAATATAGTCAGTTCTGCTACCCCTAAATATTTGTTATCCTCTGCTGTCTTGTTTCTTCTACATTTTGCAATAAATGATGAAGTTCTTCATAAATCCTATCACTAATCCTATATCTATTTCTCTGTCTTTTATATTTCTTAAATTCCTCCTTAAAACAATCTATTTGTTTATACTACTTCTAATAGGTAGTATTTACATTATTCAGACTGTTATCTTCATTTTTATTGCCATATTCTTAACAGTTTGGATGATGTACACTCTGGCCTTCTTCAGGTGCTTAGAGAGTTGTTAAAGGGAGATAACTAAATGGCATCCAGAGGTGGTATGGCACATGGATTGAGAATGATGTACCCCAGTGATCAAAATGAAGTGTTCAATTTGAAATTCCAATCCCCTGAAGAAGGCAGGAGTTTACAACAACTGAAACATCGTGAATATGTCAATAAAAATGAGGGCAACAGTCTGGACAATGTAAATAATGTAAAATTTGTCAATCTTGCTTACTGAATACAATTTCTATCAAGTCCCTGGATTAATAAACTTTAACCTTTATTGGGTTTAGTATTCTACAGGATTGCTGGAAACAAGAGGAAAGAAAACAAAATTCCAAAAGAATTTAGATTTTTTAATTTTTTCTTATGTTTATTATCTTACTGAGTTTCTGTTTAAATTTGTAAGGTCTAACTTTTAAAATTTGTATCCCCCACCTACACGCTAGAAAAACAAACTAAAAGCACTTGACACTAAGTAAAACAAGTTTGCATAAGTTTAGGGTTTGAAGTTGCCATGTTGTACGCCATTAAGTGGCTTGTTTTTGTGATTTGTTGGTAAGTAAAACTAGAATATTAAGGACAAAGATCAGTAGATTTTATCTTATCTTTTCAATTTTTTTTTTGTTATTAATATCAGTCAGGTTTGCTTCTGTGGGAGTAGTAGTATAGAAAATGCATTTGAAAAAATGGAAATATATGTTTGGTTCAGTAATAAAGCATAAATACTGATCCTGAGAAGTTTAAAATGTTTAAAACTGAAGTATGCTTCAGTTGATGACATGTACAACATTGGTTCAATTTTTAATGTCTTCAGTTCAAAGAAAATTTCAAATGGCATCAAGATTGATCTTGTTTCATACTTAGTTACTTTTTAGCCAATTTGTTTTGCTATCTTAATCGTATAGAGAAACTTTAGAAGAGAACAGTGACATGCTGTTAATAAAAAATAAAAAAAACCATTAGATTTTTTAAAAATGTGAAAATACATGTGTTGATTTATAAAAGACAACTTATTGAATTTTTTTTTTTTGCATGAAATGCTTTTGAATCAAATTCTGAAAAATTATACATTCAAATTTATATACATTATAGTATTGGGTGAGTATGCTTATATATCTTAAATAAAATGAAACTAATACTTTAGATTATTCAGGGAATATGATATTGGGAGAAATTTGGAAAAAGGCATTAGAACAACAAGGATGAGGATTGTAGTTTTGAAAAATAATCCCTAGCAGCATTACTTTATTTGAGAATTTAAAACTGTTTTCATTTCAAAAGAAAACTGCTTGGAAAGTTTTTGTAGAAAGAGCCTTTGACTATAAGTGAACCCTGTATAGCATAATGCCTGTCCACTTAATTTTTTTTTCATGTTCTTTAGGGGATTAAAATGCATTTTGTATATTTGTCTTTTTCTCTCTTTTTTTCTTCACACTAAACATGCACTTTTTTTTCAGTTCTCATGTCTATATACATTTTTAGACACAATAAGACAATTGAAATATTACATTGCATGCTAATAAGATGAGCTTTGAATATAGGATAGTAAGCTCTAATAATTTGCAAAACATTTACTATGGGACTCTGAAGGCATAATACTTTGTTTTTTTTTTTTCTTTTACTGTCTGCAAATGTTCTAACTCATTACTAGCAGTGATAATATTATGTCTCAACTGACTCCAACAGTATTCTAACAAATACTCTATCAGAACTCTGTCTTTGATTTCTTTATTTAAGGTATTTTTCCTAGTTCATTTGTGTTACCAGGGGTGTCTTATTTACTTAACAACATCTCACCTTTTGAGATTCTTTATTTTCTTAAATATTTTATTTCATAATATTCACCCCCTCTTCATTTTGGTAAGTTTGCCAGGTATTGAACTTTGTATTTCTTTCATTTTGAGTCAACCGCTAGTTTTTCCTTAAGTTTCCTTTTTCCCGGTTCTCATACTTGTACATTCAACAAGTTCTTGGTGTAAGTATGTCAAAGATATCATACAGTACTTGCATAGATTCTTCTTTCTTGTGGTCCTTTTTTTAGTAAATCTTTTAATGGGTTTCAATACCTTTTGTGTTCCTATTGTTTTCTTTTTTTTTTTTTCCTTCCTTTCTTTCTTTTACATTCTTCTTCAACCAGTATTTGTGAATATGCCTCCAGCTTCAAAAAGATTTTTCCACCATTTAATTTTGCAAAAGTTTTCTCTGGACTTGGTAATGTGATTCTAAACATTTGTTTAACCTAGTTGAAAAATCAGCACAAACACATTTCTTATTCTTTACATACACTGTTGAATGTTCAATTTTTTTTTTCAATTACACCCATTTTTCAAGTTTGTCTAATTCTTCACTGACTTGATACCTTGCTGCAAACAGTACACTGTTTTGGTCTAAATACTGACGTCAATTTTATTTTGACTTTGGAACACTGACCCAACTCCTCTGATAGAACATCTGAAAAACGTTTGTTTTCATTTTTCTTTAAATTTTCATATTGTTTTTTTTAAATTGATCATTTGTCCACTTATATTTTTCCAATAAATATTTATAGGTAAATTCCATAACTCAATACCATCCATATATTTTTTGACACACAAGTCTTAGTTTTTACACACTTGTTATGAAATGAAATATTGCAAGTTATTTCACCAATAACAGATAATTTCTTGCCCAATACATCACATGCAATTTTCCAAGTTCTTTTTAATATAGGTTTTCCATTCACTTGCCAAGTTGCTTTGTTGATTATTGTGGTATCTCTATCAGTGTCTAGTTCTCTTTTCACACACATTCTTTGGTTTTCTGTAATAATTTTTTCCATCTCAACGCTGTGCAGTTTTTTTCTGTGAGAACTTTTCCTTGTTTTAGTTTTACAGTGTAACTTTTAATGTCCTACTTTTCCACATTTGTAGCTCTTGGAATTCTTAAAGGGACCATCATCTCTGAGATGTAACCTTCCATCTCTGAAACAAAGATTAATTTTTCCTTTTCTTGCATATATGCGGATTCTTTTTCTTCATTTTTTGCCATATCACATCAGATTTAAGATTCTCTGAAATTCGTTTGATATTTCTCGTAGTGCTAATTTTTTATTCTGTTTCAGTTTTAAGATTCTAACATGGATTTCTGCATCTTTTATCATTTTTAACCTTTGAATGAAAATGAATCCTTTATACATATTCAGTCAGCTCATTTAATTTGAACCTTTCACACTCCTTGTTAACGATTTCAGTATCTGTGAAAAAAATCTTTGTCTTTTTTTTGTTGTTGTTAGATTTGTACACTTGTTGCCACTGCTGTAACTCTCTACTAACAGTTATAATATTATGTCTCAACTGATTCCAACAATACTCTCTATCAGAACTCTGTCTTTGAGTTCTTTATTTAAGGCATCTTGCCTTGTTTGTTTGTGTTACGGGAGGGGGAGGTCTTACTTCACAACAGTAAATAATGCACATGTTTTATTTTCGGTGATTGTTTTTGCCGTATTCAAAACCAATATTCCAGTTTAGCGATCAACTTTGTTGCAGGTTATGTTCCCACATATAAAGCAGAACCCAAAATCTCCAAAAGAAATATTTTTTTTGTCCTTTAAGAATCTATCAAAATGTTCTGACTTTTCTTGGGCTTGAAGGGTGTG
Organism: Ascarosepion bandense; assembly: GCA_037127315.1. Classification (NCBI taxonomy): domain Eukaryota; kingdom Metazoa; phylum Mollusca; class Cephalopoda; order Sepiida; family Sepiidae; genus Ascarosepion; species Ascarosepion bandense. Next base: position 310,306 of record JBBBDQ010002199.1, read on the forward strand.
GTATGCAAAGAATGTATGAGATTTCACTTGTATTTCCTTGTTCAGACCTTGTATAATTATAGTTAGCATTAGCAATACAGATTGAATTTTATATTGTTAAGCAGTTTGTTTTTTTTGCTCAATATTTCTATTTAAATAAATTATAGAAATATTACAAAAAAGTTTTGATGTAAAAACATTGAATTTGTATAGAAACATTTTAGATGATAAAAATGCAAAGCCTTGGAGACATTGTGACATTTTCTTTCTTTTGCTAATGATTTTTTCACACACTGTGCCTGTTCTGCCAAGTCTGCTCAAACATTGTTGAATATTTGTCTACACCCATGTGTGATTGTTTTGTTTTTTTGTTTTTTTACATTTAGATTTACATCTGGAAGAATGTAAGATGAGTGATTTTTATTTTTGTTCTAAAGCATGAAGTATCTCATGTTTATGAGTAAAAGGAAATAATAATGTCTATTGTCAAGCTGAACTGTGGTTTTGGTCAGCATTCAACTGAGTTATCACTATTTTCATTGGTATATTATTTTTTCTTTGATATAATCTTGTATACTTGTAATCAACAAGAGTTTTTTTTTATAGCTTCTGTCAGTTTGACAGTTTGAAGAAGCTTTTAAGGCTTTAGGTAAATGATCTTATTTATAAAATTATTTGGCTGTTTTTATGGTAGTAATGTATTATGTTTTTCTCTTACTATGAAATTCAAGAAAAAATAAACCTTAAGCTCTAAATATTTAAGTTTAGTAACTCAAACTTAAAAATAAGTGCAAATTCAATAATAAAACATTGATTCATGGTACAAATTGCACATTCTATAATTTACCCAAACCTCATTCAGTTTGGAAGCATTTGATATTAAGAGCAAAAACTAATTGTTCATTGATATCTTACAAAGCCAAACTGAGATAATAAATTTCACATGACTCTACAATTTTAATAAAATAAATATTTCAAAGACAGTTTCATATAATGAAAGGAAATGTAAAGGACAACTTTAGAATGATCATTACATTGTAAACAAACATGTTCCCCACCTAAAAAAAGAAAACTGAGATGATAAATTTCCTGACAATACAATACATATGTCTTCTTTATAGAGAGTATATAAAATTAAGAATTTACTCATTGCACCCCATATATATATATATAGTTTAATTACTTAGTTTTTGGTCATAATAAAATTAGACAAATACACATTTGTATTAAAAAGTATTCAATACAATTATATTGTAGAACTTCTGAATATTTTTCATTTGTAAAGAAGTTATTACACAACCTAGCTTTTTACCATATGGTGTCTTCAGGCAATTTGCAATAGTTATTGCAAATTGTCTGAAGACACCATGATAGAAACCAAGGTTGCATAATAACTTGTTTACAAATGGAAAATATATATATATATATATATATGAAGTACATTGGGTAAATTGTTAACATTTCATGTTTTTTATTTCACATGTGCACATTGTTTTTGAATTTGTCAACTGCACAGTATAAGTAGGATCAGCTGGGTACCATCTGTGAGAAAAAGAGCACTATAATGCAACTCACTCTGCCAGTAATTTAGAAACTAGCCTCATGAGATTTGCACCATACCTGGAACTCCTCCCCCCAACAATTGAAATCAAGCCATGTGTTACCAGTCTGGTAGGGTCTAATTCATGTTGGCATAAGCTCAGATGAAATTCTATGTCTTTTGTAATTTTAATAGTTGTGGATCTTCTGCTCTCATATCCAATAGAAATTAAATAATGTTGAAGTGACCTACCGGATATGTGCCTGGTACTTCCAGCATTGAATGTGACATGAGCCAATGTCACAATTTTGTTATCACAGGCAATTCTAGCCATATATATTTTTTTTATTGGCCAGTGCAATGTTCATAACGGTCAGTAATGTCTTCTGTCAGGCATTATTACATATTCCTGGTACACAAACTGAGTGATGTCAAAAATCTGCACAATTTCAAAAATGGAATGTCTCCTTCAACTGATACACACTATTATGTCCTGTTCAAACACTTGTAATTCATGTTGTTTTTTTGCCATGACTAGCCTAGCTGATAATTTACATTGACTCACCAGATGCTATAAGTGATATAAGCCTGGACATTTCCATGATGTCAAGGCATGGTGATGTCACCTATTATTACTTTTATATACTGTTATCTCATGACTTAAGGCATATCTTTGTGTGTGTGCATCAATAACTGAATTTTGACCTGAAATTTTCACTGTATAATGCTTGATCCAGAATTGTGTTGACAAAGAATATTAGAACATACTAAAAAATGTTATTGGTCTGACTGAGGAGGAATTTATATAAAAAAAAATATAAAAATTTGTTGTTTGATATTTGATCAGATTTTAAGTGTTTCTTTCTACATACAAAATCAATTTATTTGTCAGATAAAATATATCCCTCTCTTCTCCTCCATAGAAATTTCATCTTCAGCTTTGTAGATTTTTTTAACTCATTTTTTCATTAAAATGACTGCATCTGTTTTCTCACCACCTTCAAAGTAATCAGTTTATTTTGATGCACCTGTCTAGCTTAACTGTTAAACTATTTGCTTTCTAATTTTTGCCTGCTGAATTGCACTCTGTGCATTCAGACATCATTGTTGCTTCTTCAACAATTATTTAATTTAATTTCTTTTTCAATGGTAAGTTTTGCTTTTAATTCCACATTGGAAGCATCTTTATTTTTCTTATATCAAGAATAGCCATTGAAATGGAGAAATATCAAAATGTATTCAAATAATGATGAACAGTTTCATTTCTAGTGTTTATGATCAATGTCTACCAATCTGTGTTGTACTTGGAGACATTTCACTTATTAATGAACATGCAAAATTTGTGTTTTTTGCTTTCTTGTTGACTTTCTCAAACTCTGTCAGTTTATTCTTTCTCTCAATTTGCCTTTTGTTTCACTATTTCTTTGGTAAATTCATAGATTTCTCCTCTAAGTTTTAGCTTGATATAATTGAATTTTAGAAATTTAAAAAAAAAACCCCAAAAAATGAAGAAAAGTGAAGACATGCCATATTTTTGCAGAAATGTAAGTTATTTTGGTGTTGGATTTTAAATGAAGATGAAATCAACAATGAAAACAATGTGAAATATTGACAAGAAATACTAACAAGTTTGGAACTCTTCAAACCTGTAAGGACAGGGAATATATTGAATCTACAAATTGACAATGGTAAATTGTAATAATGATTTGCAGAGAAAGAAAAATTTGTAGTTGAATCAGAAATTATTTTTGGCAGATGAAAGTGAGATTTCTACTTTAGCAAGATCTTGGTGGCAAAAAAATGTTATTGACGGTCAGGATTTTCCTAACATACTTATTAAGCCATAATGATTGAACCTTGTAGCTTGTAATCTTATTGTAAGAGGAGAGAGAGAGAGAGAGAGAGAGAGAGAGGTCAGTATTAACTGAATAAGATTAGTGCTTAAAAGTGTGAGGGCAGTTAGAATCTGTTTTATGGGATTAAGCAAAATTAACAAGATGGATTTCTTGGTTTACATTGAAGTCACTATTTTGACTCTGGAAAAATCAATGAGTAGATTTGTCTTCATTTAAAATGTAATTTACTTTTGTAGTTATATAATCCTTTGTTCTTCCCCTTCTCACCACTATTTCTTCTATCTCGATAAATTAAACAAATTCATTTTTGAAAACAATTTTGGTTTAATGAGTTGGATATTTTTAATGTTCACGAAATAAATTATCACCAGATTTATAAATTTGTCCAATTTATTTTCATTACAATACTCTGTTAATTTCTAATATAGAGTTCTCGTCGGATTAAGATACTCCATGAAATTGACCTTACCAGTTACCAAGGATATATCTTATATATATTCCAATTTGAAAGATCAGCTGATTATATCTTGGTTTCAACCTTTTGGTATCTGCAGTTGTTATATATTAACTGATTATCCAACCCTTTTCTGAACGCATAACAGGAAGTTCAAAATAAGGGGTGAGTTAGTCAAGACTAGTAAATAATATTGTAAACCTTTCATCCTGGTTTGTACAAACCCAAAATGTATTTTCTTAGGTGTATGCATCTGAGCATTATTTCGGATCTTTCATTTTGCAACCTTTCTTGTTCTGAAAATGATACTATAGCCAATTTCTCTTGGCACTATCTGCAGACATCACTATTGCAAGGTCTGGCCTTTTTAATACACTCCAAGTTACATGAGGCTCTTTGCTATTTTTTTTTTTTTTTTTTTTAATTTCCGCATGTGGTTGACTAGTTTGATACAACTTTTAAGGTTTTCTAGATTAAATGTTGACTTATATTTTCTGTTTGCTACAAGAATATCATTTGCATTTTATTTAACTTGGTGTGAGTATTCTGTTCATTAAATAATGAAAAGTAAATTCAAATAAATAATTGGTTAATTTTTATTGTCATGGTTTTGAAAATACAATCTTAAAGAATGCCACAAATTTGTTACTGTTGGGCTTTATGAACTATTTTGGCTTGAGTTTCAATTCTGAAATTATTTTTTCTATGAAGCAGCCATTTTATAAGTTATTGAAGTTGGTTTCTTCATTTCACTTCTGCAGGTTTTGACAAACTCTTGTGTGCCCTCATCTTCACTTGGCACATAAGTTTCTCATGTTGTTTCTTGTCTGATGTTTTCTTTTTATCTATTTACCTCCCTCCACAATCAAGAACTGATATTAATTTTCTCTTCTATATATAGACTATATTCAACTATAGTGTATCATTACTTTTGCTCTGGCTTTGATATTGTGATCTTTCAAGTGCAATGATTTAAATATATTTTCAAAGTGATTTTTTTTTTTCTTTTTTTTTTAAGGAGGTGGATGAGAATAGTATTTTTTTCCTATATTAGAAAAAATGAAAAGAATAAAGTAAATGAAATACGCAGTAGTGTTTGGAGAGAATTGAGCCTAGAAAAATATGTTGGTAAAAAGAAAATGTATTGTTGGAAAAAGTGAGAGACAGGAAAATGTCAAGCTTGAGAAAGATCAATTAGACATCTTTTCAACATGTGAGCAAATATAATTGCCTTGTAGAATTAATTTGCATCAAAATTATAGCAGTCAGCTAATCAAGAAACGGGGGAAAATATAATGCATCAACAAGTGCCTATAGTAATGAAAGTCTTCAAAAATTGATTAACCACTGAGCATAGAAGTGCTTCTTGAATTCAAATTTAAATTCAACTTGTATTTAATAACTACCAATCACTAATCAATCATTACTTGGTATGAGTTTATCGTTTTTTTATTTGATGATAAAAATTGTTTGTCTTTATCTTTTTCTTGGCTACAGATATTTACCAAAATTAAGTCCAACATAAAACTGCAGTAATTGAAGATATCTGGTGAGAATTGGACTTGATAGTAATGGATTGCATGATTCTCTTTTTTGAAATCTCTTTTGTCCTATTAAGTAGTTTTGGTGTAAGAAAGCTTTACATTCAGATTGTAGATAATATGCAATGGTTCCAAGGCTCATTTAAAGGCTTCCCCCTTCAGAAAGACTAGTTGGTTCTTGACTCATTTCAGATTTGATGCCTGTTGGTATTAAATGAATATTTTGTCTTTGAATACATAATCTACATATCATTTATGCTAAGAACAACAGGAACGTCTATTTACCAATTTTCTAATTTTTAATAGTATTCATTTTTTTCTATATAGTTTGTGTGAGAGTTCACATCTCATAATGTTGTATACATAAATACTATTTTCCAAAGAATATATTTATACAAAGCTAATAATACAGTCTAAATTTCTATTTAAAATCCAGTGGTCTCCATAATCTCAGAAATAATTCATAAACTTAATAGTCCCAAGGTCCAAGAATAATGATTTTTGGCAATCTGGATATGCCAAAAAGAAGTCAGTATTTTCTTTAATTTGCTCAAAGACTTAATTGGGTTAAAAAAGACAATTGCATTTTGATATTAAGAACTATGATAAAAATGCAACTTATGTCTTTTGAATAACTTCTATTCTTGTATATTGTTCTATTTTTTATTTAGAGTTGGTAATCTCTTTGTAATAAAGTTTAATTTATAAACTCTATCATAGGTAGATGTAAGAAAAAATATGTGCTTTAACATTAACTTGGTAACTGATTACCTCTGTGCAGTAGTGGTGGTCCTGGCATGTGCTTGAGGTGATATGATTTAAAAAAAAAAAAAATGGGGCCCTGATTGTATTTTTATTGTTCATTACTTTTCAAACGGTTAACCTCCAACGAAACCTGTTTTGTTTTTCACTTAGTCACATAATCAAAACTGAATGGATGAGATGTCCTATGATTTTTAAAGTTTTATTATTTCAATCAAGCTGAGATAGGTTTTCCTTAATATTATGCCCACCTCTTTTTTCCTTTTACTTTCATGTGCTCTTTGCTTTAGCAATTGTCAAATTTTATTTCCTGATTATGGGTTTGTGATTTCTGCTTGAAGCTTCATGTAACAAATGACTACTGTGTGTGTGAAATACTGTTGAATAAATTAGTGCGCATACTTGTATGGTAAATATGGAAATATGTTATCTGTATTTAGTGGGTGCCTGCCTTTTTTTTTTTTTTATAAAGAACAATGCAATGTGATAATTTAATCTTCTAAAAGAACTTTTTTTCAAAATGCACACAACTGGGCATTAAAACAATCTGTTAGTACTTTTGCGGAGTTTAGATGTTGTTTCAAGACACCTGACTTGGTAAGTTTAAATATTGGGAAAGAAAGGCAGACAAAACCCAACCCATTAACTTTTTTTCTTTCTTAAATTTAATCAATTTTCTACAATTATAAGTTGATTTATGAAAAATAACCAAAATATCTTCACTTCATTTTATAATTTTCATCTTCATTGTTAATTTTTGGGAATATTTTTCTGTGTGAAAGCCTTGATGAATCATCTTTAGTGCAAATCCATGTGAACTCTCTTTGCTTCACTGTATACAGGCTTGGCTAGTCTTGTACTGTTTATGTATGTGTGTATTGTTTTGTCATTAGCAAACAAATATGCAAACAACAAAGTATCTTTCAGGGTTGGAGGAAGCAAGGAGACAAGTGATGTTTGTCATGTTTTAAGCAACATAAATATCAGAAATGCTTCTTAACAAAGAATTAAAGAGTTGTGGATTAAAAATGATTCATTCATGCTTTTCTTTATGCTTTTTTTTCCCCATATATATATATATATATATATATATAATTATTACTATCTCCACCTATGCTGGAAATTCTTACATTTTTCATGCAGTACACTCTCTCTCAGCATTTAAGCATTACATCATTAAAAGTAAAATCAGTTTTAATAAAGATTGTATTTGAGATTGAATGAAAAGAATGTTTTCTCTTGGCTAAAAGGAAATAAAAGCAATCTGTGAGGAATGTTCACCTTTCTAAAAATATATGAATCTCAAACAAACCCAGGTTATAGATCATCATTTTGCCAACAGTTGAAATTATTTTTTTATGCTAAGCAAGATTGTTTTGTTGCTTAAAAAAGCATTTGACATACTGTTTTTTTTTTTGTTTTTTTGTTTTTTTTGCATTGTTGCAAGCCCAATATATATATGCAACTGTTTTAACCAGCAAGCAGGTCTTCATCTAGGAATTTGATTCAAGTAAATCATTTCTAATTATTATTAATTAATCACTCTGCCTTTTTTTTTTTTTTTTAATTTGAAATTCTCTTTGCATCTCATAACATAAAGTAGATACTGGATGCAAGAGCTAATTGACTTGCACTTCTCGTTCTTTGCTCAGGTAAGCATGTAGATTGTATGCTTCAGTAACCAAACTTGGTGTGCTGAAGTTGGTTTCTTTTATGTACTCTCTCACCTACACAGTCTAATTTGTGAAAAGAAATATTGCAACGCTAAAAGGCAGTATGAAAAGGTGTTGTTAATCTTTGTTTGGATTGATTAAATATTGTCCATGATTTATTATTTAGTTGCTTTTTGTCTTCCTGTATTGATAAATGATCTGTGCAGAATGAGACGAGCAAAAAAAAAAAAAAAAGAATCTTCTCTCAGCACCGCTTAACATGAATTGCCTTATTTTAATTAACATTTGCCTTTATTAGGATGTGTACAGTTTTTTACAACACCATAAACCTGTGTTTCCAGACATGTAATATGCATGCAGTCATACAAAGATAATTTTTTTCTTTTTTTTTTTAAACACTTACATTTACATAGACTTGATTATATCATTCAATACCTATTTTGATGTGTGGATAAATATGTATCAAAAGCACATACCAGGCACAGATACTTCTACAGATATATGATGCAATATCTGCATGTTTAAAAATTCATCAAGTGTAACAAGTGGTCATTGAAGTGTTAAATGACAGTTGGGTGGTGGCATAGAAAATTGTATTTCTTACCTGAGCCACTGTATGTTTCAGTGTGCCAAATCATTATCAAGACGTAAAACAGCAACTTGCCCTGCCCTTTATAGCAAAATTCAACACATGTATAATATCCTACATTTGGTACATATGAGTAAATCAAGGTTGAATGTTATGGCAAGCTGTCCAAAATTCCTTCATTCTCTGATAACTTGAGCAAGAGTATATTCCCGATGTGAGTATTCTTGGTAAGCTAGGGAGGTGCTGTACTTGGAACGAATCTCTGGTTACCAGACTTGAATAATTTTGAGTTTTTTTCTGATCAAAGCAATTCAGTTTATCAAGGCTGATTGATCCTTTCAGTTAAAGAATGCTAAAATATTTTTGTTTTGAAGGCAATGTTATATTCGCTTGGTTAGGAAATTAACATTGATTATTAAATCTCATTACTTATTTCATATTTTGCATTTAGCTTATATCCAATTTGAGCATCAGATTTCCATTTGATTTTTAAACACTTCTAAAAGTAAAAAAAAATTAGATAAAGTATATTTTTATTAAGTGTATTTTATTAAAAATAGACTGAAACCTATTTATAGCTGCATCGATAATCTCGATATGATAATAAAAAATGCAATAATAAAATCCTAAAACTACATTATGATATTAATTATAACCAACTTACCATAAATAATAACACAATTTCCTGCAATTGTCATAACCCTAATGTATGTCCTTTGCAAAATAAATGCCTTACAGATTCCATAGCTACCATTTCCATTACTGAAAATCTTAATATTACCAAAAATTATATTGGATGTACTAAGAATAATTTAAGTCTCAATTTTACCAACATAACTTTCTCTCATAAAATATATAGAAATTTTACTTCTTTCTCTCTCTCCAAATACTAATGGCAATTGAAAGACGCAAATAAAACTCCTACAGTTAAATAGAAAACATTAAGTAAAGCTAGAACATGTAAATCGATACATGAAATATGTTTCCTTTGATTACAAAAACAAATCCATATAATAAAATTCCCAAAATCTGACTTATTGAACCAACATGATGGAATCACTAATTTTTGCCACCATCGAATTTTCCATACCCTTAAATATATTTAATATTATCTCAATATTTTTACTATTTGCTTCTTTTATTTTATACCTTAAAATTTAGCTTATTTAACTGGTAATTTCTTCATTAGTATCATTCTTTTATTCAAACTTATGAACAAATCCTCCTAAAAAAATATTTTTATTTGTTTTAATTTAAATTTTTTTTATATTACATTTTATGTTGTGTGTGGTTTTATTTTATATTTATTATATTTTATTTTTTTCCAATGTTTCAATTTTCCAATGTCCTCAGTTTTTCTCTTTTTTTCTCTTCTGTCTTCCTTCTAACTTTTTGTCTCCTTTATCTTTTTCTCTTTTTTACTGGTTTAAAATTTTTGACATATCTAGCTTTCTGTGGCAAAACATTGAAATACTACTGCCTGAATCTTACACACACTATTCATTTAAAAAGTTAAAACCTTCCACACCACTTAATTCATTTTATTGGATAATTTCTTTGTTCTTATGCTTTTATTTATTTTTTTACTTTTTTAAATCTCCTTATCTATATATTACCCAATAAATTAACCACATTTTACTGCTTTAACACCAAAACTTTATAGCTATTGAATTGCTGTATGCTATTATTGTAATAATAATAATTACCATATATTTATACTCTACTTTTGTACTGAGCACTTTATAAAGTAAATATATAGCATGGAATGTACTTCCATTAGTAACTATTATTAATATCATTATATATATATATATATATATATATATATATATATATAATGAATGCCTTATTGTTTGATAGGACAGTGATTATTAGTATTAAGTAAAGCTTGTGGCAATCTTTGAGAAATTGACTTAATATATGATTAGCTGAACTGAATGCAGTATTAAATAAGAGTAATTATTTAGTTAGTGATGAAGTTATGTGGCCTTTTACTTTCAGAGGATCAATTTTGATAGTGAGAAGCTTGACATTGAAATAACTAGACAAGAAGTTGGTTGGTGGTTAGTGGAAGAAACCCTTAATTTAATAAAAATAGACAAAGAATGCAATGTGTTTGTGCCTAGCTTTAGGGTGACAAATTGCCTGGACTTCCAAATAAACTCACTTAATAATTATTTGTAGTAGCTTCTCTTATCTCTCACCAGTCAATGTGTGGAAACATTTTCAGTTGATTTTATTGGAACATAAACAAGCAGTAGATCTTTTTATATTTGTTTTTGTTTTTTTTTGTATTTACTGTGGTTGCTTTGGACCCCATTGTTTCTGTAATCATCAATTAGAATTTTTATTGGATAGTCTTGTCAGATTTGTTTGTTTTCTTGTATTATATTTTACTTTGTGTACTTAATGTAAATTTTTATATTTTAATCAATCATAATCAAAAGTATTTGATTCATGACTCCTAGAAAATGTAAATCATCCATTTGTTTATTTTTTACAAACACTTACCATTTTCTGGAAAATCTACTCTAAACTGTAAAATAAAAAATGCAGCTATGTCATTTAATTAGATAAGCTTTGTTTTTATAAATAATATATATTAAGGACATTATTGTCTGAAGAAGAAAAACTTTTGCAATGAATAATGAATTTTTCAAGAATTTATTTTTTCTTTTTCAAATTATGATTTATAGTTTTCAAAACTCTTAAGAACTTTATCTGCTTTAGGTTATTAAGTGAAGATTATATTTACTAAGTGGAAATTGAGAAGCTTAATACAAGTCATTATGCTCACACATTTTTAAGATAATTTCAAATTCTTTTCATATGGATAAAAACGTGCAAGTACGTTGAATGCATGATTGACTATACACAACATAACAGAAAATAAGATCAATGTCTATATTAAATTTAAAGTGAACATTCCTAAAATTAGATTAGAGAGAATATTTCCAACATTTGTAAGATTAACTATTTAAAAATTTTATAAAAAGTGTTCACCTGTCAATTTTTTTTTAAAAATTATGTTTTAACAGCTAAAGTCTGTAGAGGACAGAAATAAGTATGTAGTGAGCTTATCAGTATTTGACTTGTGTTGAAAGATATCTAAATCATTACTACAGTTTATTTTAAAATCTGTTTTTCTGCTTTATTTTAACTTAAAGGAAATAATATATGTATTATATGATAGATATGTTACATATATAGGGGCACCTGCATACATGTGAAAGGTCTGGATGATTGCCTGTTCAAAATGACTTTCATCTCATGATTCGATTGTTTGATTTAATCTAATCATTCCTATCATCCAGAAATACTGTAGCCTTGTTATTTGCTTTCGTGATATCTAGAGCAACTGTTTGAGCCTAATATACATATTGAGTGATGGCTGTTAGCACGTCGGCAGTAGACCTGGCAAAGCTGAAGCTACATTGTTTGTCTGAGAGTAGATCATGAGAAGTGAGGTGCTTAACTACTTGAGCATTGATTAAAGCCTCAAATCTTCATGTGCTGTGTCCCTTCACGATTTAGGCGATCATGGATTTCCGCTTGGCTTTGTCTCTTGTTACTCTCAATATTTTTCCTCTTGGTATCTCTCCCAAATCTTGCTTCACCATCCATTTGCTCAGGCCTATCAAGTCTCATGCTGCTTTCCTCTGTCTCTCTGTCTGTGTCTGCTCGTGAGAATTAAATTTTCCAACCCCTCTTTCCTCATTACATGTCCCAGGAACCTCATCTGTTTCTTATGTTAAGTATGAGTTTTCTCCTCATTTCCATCCTCTCCAACACCTCATCATTGGCCACATGCTCAGTCCATGTATCCTTGGTATACTTCTGTAAAACCACATTTCCGCTACTTCAAGCCTCTCTTTCATCCTTGATAAAATCACCTAACATTCACTTTCATACAGAAGGACAGATATCACATAGCAATCTAGTACTCATTGTTTCCAATGAGATTTTCATGTCTTTCAGTGTTATGGCTAGCTTTCGAAATGCATCCTTGGCTATGCCAACATGTCTTTGATTCTCAACATCGCACTTTTCATCCTCTGTCAGAACACTTCCCAGGTATTTAAATTTCTTTACTTATTTTAGTTTCTTCGATTTTTAATTGGCATTTTGGGGTCTTTTTGCTGATAACTATACATTCAGTTTTCTTGAATGTTATGCTCAGTTTATTCTTCTCGCTTTCTCTTACTACCTTCTGTAGGAGGACCTGCATTCTCCTTTCCATGTCTGCTATAAGCACTGTCATCCATGTATCTTATATTGTTGAGATTGTGGTCGCCAATAATGCTAGGCTTTTTATTTCTCTCATAATTGTTTTGCTATATAGGTTGAATAGATCTGGTGGGAAACCATGTTCTTGCCTTACCCCTTTTCTATTTTTGTATACCAGCTGAATTCACTTCCTATTCATATGCAAGTGGTTTGCTGCCAATATAGAGTCTTGGTTATCTTAATATTTTTTCAAAAACAAGTCTTTGTGGTGTACTTCATCAAATGCCTTTGCATGGTCGATAAAGCACAGATAGAGATCCTTCTGTATTTGCATTGCTCTTTCAGATAACATTTTGAGCCTGAATATCATGTTCCTTGTTCCAGTATCTTTAACAAAGCCACACTGTTCTTGTCCGATCTCTGGGCCAATTCTGCTGCGCACTCTGTTCATCAGAATCTGGATGATGATTTTTGTTATGTGGCTCATTAAGTTGATTGTTTGTTACAGTTCACATTCCTTTGCACTTGGCTTCTTAGTTAATGCTATGAAAATGGATCTGCTTAGGTTCTTCAATATATTGCTGCTGTTGTAGATTTTGTTTATTATTTCTGAGAGCCTGTCACTGCTAAAGTCTTCTAAGGATATCATTTGTAACTACCTATCTTATATATATATATATATATATATATATATATATATACACACACACACACTGCTCAAAAAAATTATAGGAACACTTCGAAAACACATCAGATCTAAACAGGGAAAAAATGATCTTGAATATCTTTCCTGATAATAAGTAGGTGATGTATTAGTAACAAAATGATGCCACATAATTTGATAGAAATGAAAATGATCACACTATAGAGGGGTGAAATCAAAGACACCCCAAAAATAAAAGTGAAAAAATGATGCTGCAGACTGGTCCATTTTGCCAAAATGTCATTTAGAAACTCAAAATGATTCTCAGTAGTTTGTGTGGCCCCCAGGTGCTTGTACGCATATCTGACACCTTCGGGGCATGCCCCTAATGAGACAACAGATGGTGTCCTGGGGGATCTCCCAGATCTGAACCAGGGCATCACTGAGCTCCTGGACAGTCTGAGGGGCAACCTGGCAGGACTGGATGGACCTAAACATAATGTCCCAGAGGTGTTCTATTGGGTTTAGGTCAGGTGAATGTGGGGGCGAGTCAATGGTATCAATTCCTTCATCCTCCAGAAACTGCCTGCATACTTTAGCCACATGAGGTTAGTCTTTGTTGTCAACTAGGAGGAACCCAGGTCCCACTGCATCAGCGTAGGTTCTGACAATTGGTTCAAGGATTTCATCCCAATACCTAATAGCAGTCAGTGTGCCATTATCTAACCTGTAGAGGTCTGTGCGTCCATCCAGGGATATGCCTACCCAGACCATCACTGATCCATCACCAAACTGGTCATGCTGAATGATGTTGCAGGCAGCATAACATTCTCCACTGCATCAACACACCCTTTCGTGTCTGTTGAATGTGCTCAGATTGAACCTGCTCTCATTGGTGAAGAACACAGGGTGCCAGTGGTGTAGTTGCCCATTCTGGTGATCTATGGCAAATGCCAATTGAGCTCTACGGTGCTGGGTAGTGAGCACAGGGTCTCCTACAGGATGCTGGGCCCTCAGGCCACCCTCATGGAGCCTGTTTCTGATTGTTTGGTCAGAACCATTAACACCAGTGGCCTGCTGGAGTTCATTTTGTAGGCCTCTGGCAGTGCTCATCTTGTTCCTCCTTGCACAAAGGTGCAGATACCGATCCTGCTGTAGGTTTAAGGATTTTTTATGGCCCTACCTGGAATCTCTGCCATGCTCTTGAGACTGTGCTGGGAGACACAGCAAACCTTCTTGCAACGGCATGTATTGATGTGTCATCCTGGAGAAGTTGCACTACTTGTGCAACCTCTGTAGCATTGCATAAGTAGTCATGCTATCAAGAGAGATGTTGATCCAAGACAAATGAAAAACTACAGCAGTAGAAAGTTAGTAAAAAAAATCAGCCTTAAGAGATAAGGGAAAATAAGTATCAGTGGCCTCAACCACTCCTGTTTTGGGGAGTGTCTCGTTGTTGCTCCTTTGAAGCACCTGTTGTTAATTTCATTAACAACAAAGCAGCTGAAACTGATTAACAATCCCCTTTGCTACTTAACTGACCAGATCAATATCCCAAAAGTTTGACTGATAGGGTGCTATACTCTGATTAAAAAGTGTTCCTCTAATATTTGAGTATATAAATCCCTATTGAATCCCCTGCCCACTTGTATTCACCTTTTAGCTGCTTCTGTTCTGCTGTTGATTGAGTTTTGTTTCTTTTATTATTATTTCTGAAACTATAAGTTTTTCTCAAATTTAATTTAATTTTTTTTTAACAGCTAATGGTATGCTGACAGTATAGTCTAATGATGTTCTTTGCATTCATTGTGTCCAATAATTCTTGAATGTTAAGCTAAACAAATAATATTCTATTCATTGAATAGTTGATTTCTACATCATCAGACAAATAAGAATTTGTCGTAGAAGTGTGTGTATGCATATCCATATATAGTATAGTTATAGTATATTATGAGATTTTGAATAATAACTGTTAGAATTTTAATTTGAGGAATTTAATTGTTGAAATTTCAAATTGTTGCACAATTTACAAAATTATGAATTAAAATGCCAAAATATCAGACAGTAGTAAACAGTTCCTCATTTGTAAAAAATAATTCAATCTAATGCCTTCTATTGACATATGTAAATAGTGTACCTGAGGCAGCCCTGTGATGTAACAGGATTTTAAAAAGTTTAACTGTGGAATATAGGTTTTGGTTAAAAAAAAATGTAGGACACTAAAGTGGCAATTGTAACAAGTTTTTTTTTTCTACTTAGGGAACTGTAAATTCTAGACAGCATCAGTAACTTGATAAAAATTGCTGACACACACACCCACGTAATGTGAAGTCAAAACTGAAGTAATGCCTAAATGAAGAGGAATATAATCTCAATTTAATACTGTGTTGCTGTTCAACCAATTATTCAATGCATCATACAATGTACACTGCATTCTATAGGGTTTTGTAGTCATTATCAACAGGGGTTACATTATTAACACTAGAGCAGTGGCTACCACATTTTACTTGGGCCAACGAACATCACCATTGGATTTTGGGAGGCTGGCACTATCATCTGGTCAGATAAATGATGTTTCCAACTCTTTGTAGTAGATAACAGTAAAGTTCATGAATGGAGAAGACTGCTTGATGCTCTGGATTCAACTTAATCTGTTGAAGTTTTAAAAAAACTATTTGTGAAATCTGAATCTATATTGGCAATTTTGATATTCACATTTTGTGAAAGACTGCTTGCACCTCTTTATTCCTCATACAATTTCCTGGTGGTAATGATTTGTCTCAGTAAGAAAACACCAGCTTTCCATTGTGTCTGTCTGAAAAACAATATCCAGTGGGGGTCACTTAGTTGACTTAAGTCTTCATTGAATTTCATGCTTTTTAGATTTAAACCTCATTAAGCATATATGGAAGATGCTGCAAACTCTATGAAATTCCATGCAGACACACCCAAGAAATCCAGTTATGTTAGGGGCATTCCAGCACTGTCCCTATCTGCATAGATATATCCATACAAATGTTCCATCTCATCATGGACTCTAATTACATGGCTACTGTTATTTAGATGAAGAGAAGAGCTAGACATTTTTGGGCAGCTGTCTTTTAATGTTTTGGACACTTCAATGTATGTCCTATGAGACAATGTTTTTCTTTTCTTTCACCTTCTTTACCCTTACTTGAAACCTCGATTTGCTTGTCCATTGCTTTAACTACATATCCGTCACAATCATGACAAAATATACTGCTACTATATAGCCTTAAGACCTGATGTAGTTTCAAATGTACTGAGTGGTTGTCTTCAGCATTTCTCTCTTCTCTCTTACAGAGAAATGCATATCTAGTTTCATCTCCATCTCATTAGAAAGTGGTTATATCAGACCTTGTCAAAGTGAATAAAGACAAGTTAATATTTGGGTGTGGTCTATGGCAGAGTGGTTCTAATATAGAATTCATTGATTTTTGGGGAAAATAGGTTAGGAAGATGACTGCAGTTTTTGTGTCCGCTTTTTCTACTGAGTTCTGACTACTCTGAACCACAACATTGCTACCTGATCTTCTGCAGCCAGTGTTATCACTGCTGTCTATGCTGCTTCACTTATGGATGAGTTTGAGTTATTGAAAGTGGCTGGTGCTGTCTCTTTGTATTCTGATAACTGATGAGTGCATTATTGACAGGAAGAGAAAAGTGGGTGAAAATGAACACACACTCTCTTTTTGAGAACTTTTTTTTTAATAAAAAGATCTCTCTCTCTCTATCTATCTATCTATCTATCTATATATATATATATATATATATATAGTTGCTTGTCTACACTAAAATAGTTAAATGTTTTTAAGTTCAAGTTGTACATAATACATCCACAAAATCTTTCAATATCTTTGCGCATAATCGAAGGACTCATTTTAAGTGTTGAAATGCTTATCTTTGATTGTTTCACAAAAATGTGTTATTGACTGTGCGCACCATTGCAATTAAAATGAAAGCTAATTTTTGTGTGTGTAAACCTCCTTATGAGATTTGTTTTCAACATATCTGAACTATTCTGCTTCACATGTACATTATTTATTTTGCTAATCAGTTCACACAAATGTGAAAACTCTTTATATTAATTAGAGTATGCAATATTTAAGATGCACAATGACATTACAGGGTTTGCTAAAAACATTAGCCGTTGCCCATTTTGAATAGAGTATTTCACTTATATTCTTTGGCTAAAGTGATCAATATAATATAAAATGTGGTTCACATTGCTTGATTGGTTGTTAAATATTTTTTTTATTGGTACACATGGTATAGTTATATTTATAATGACCAGCTTAGCAAAACAAAAGAAATCCTCTTCCAAGGCAAAATAAAAAGTAATAAAAAACAACCAAAATGACTCAAATAACTGCATTTGCAACCTCTGCCAAATTTGACAATATTAGTTGTCAGTAAAGAGGATTTGATATTTAGTGAAGCACACTTTACTACATTTTATCATTGGTCTTTTCTTCTCTTTTTAGAAGCCTCATTCTCCTCGCTTCTTCCCCACGAACATCATCAATAAAGCTGCTGCTGCTGCGCTATTGCAGCTTCATTTTTCTTTCTCTTTCTTTACGTTTCCACTGTGTATATGTTGTATGCAATCTCTGCTTCTACTCTCTTTAGATACAAGCATTTAAAAAAAAATTAGATTGCTACAAGTTTTATTTGTCTCACTACTACTATTACTGCCACAACCTCTGAGAGTGAGCAACCATGTAAGTATTTCTAATGGTGTGCACAATGTAGCTTCCATCTAGAGAAGAAACCATGAAATATTTGTACCCCCACACTTTAGAATTCACCTAACTGACCAACCTCCGGCTTGCTTGGTAGAATAGTCACCCCATTCTGCTGGTCACCACAGCTAGTTTTTATCCATTACGAATGGAGTCTGACACAAGTGGTCATTTTCTGCCACATGTATACGTGAGTAACATCCTCTCTTACTTCCTTGTCTTTTTTTTTTCCTTACTGTTCTTTTCCTTGATTTCTTTGATTTTTTTCTTTCCAGTCAAAATCCAAGGCAGGTTCATTCCTTACTTGTGGCATTCTCCTGGCATTTATTTGGCTTGAAAGAATTGACTGTTTTCTTTGTTCATACTGTCACTCTAACGTGTTCCTTTTTCTTATAGATTTGACATTTAAAATGATTTGTTTTGCAGGCTTCAAACCAATATAAACTTTGCTTGTATACTCCCTTGAGGAGTGACTTTTCAAATTTCTTGGAAACTGTTGGGCTTCATAGTTTATAACCATATAATAAATTAGGCAGCTGATATTTACACACACACACACACGTGTGTGTGTGTGTGTGTGTGTGGTGCATTCTGATATTGTATGTTATGAGGAAAGCCTAAAGATATGAAAAAATGAATATTTTGCAATTTTCAAACATTTTCCCTTTAGCATACCATATACACAACAATTTTTTTCACAGCCGATAAGATTTAAAGAACAAATGTTGAGTGGTGTTTTTCTATTGTTTGTATGGGGTGGGGGCAATTGTCTTTTACAGTTCATTTTCTTGTTGATTATCCATTAATGTTTTCAGGGACTTTAATAACTAATTACATGCTTAAGATAATGATTGATTTGTGTGTGTGTGTGTGTGTGTGTGTGTGTGTGTATATATAAATTGAAGCTTTAAGTCAACATGCTATGGTGACAGTCTGTTTCATGCCAAACACAATCATCGGGTTTGACTATTAGCTCTGGGCATAGACTGTAAGGTCCACTTTTATATTTACATATGCTCTGTCTCTGATATTGAGCACTTTAACCCATAAATATAGCATATTATAAAACTATATATATATATATATATATATATATAATGTTAAAGTGTCTGATGGTTTTAGGTATATAACTGTCAGTCACCATGCAGTGTTGATTTCTATGTCCACATTGCTTATATCTACATTCTTAGAGAAAAACTATAAACAACCATTTTGTTTCCTCTTTTGTCACTGGGATTTTAAGGGTAATTTACACCCAAGAATTCCTTTTTTAAAAAGGGATTCAGACTCTTGAGCTTTTAAAGTTTTTGATAAAACAGCCAACAGTGGAATCTTATTTGGTAGTTTTGTTTTCTGTACTAAAATGGTTCTGCTAAAATGTATGTTGACAAGGGAATGTTAAACACTGGATTATTTTTTTATTTGTTTACTTCTTAATTGATTGCTGCAAATTAAAAAAAAGATTCCCCTCTCGTTTCTATTGACTTGAGTTCTCAACTACATTCCTTGTTAATGCACCTGCAATTCTATCAAAACATAAGACTTGTATTGTCAAATACTATATTTTTATTTAGTTTGAAATTTTATTGCAACAATTTTGTAAGTCTACATTAAACATAAAACCTTTGTACGTGAAATTATGACTTTGTCTTTCACTTACTATTAAGGGAAAATAAATGCTTTTTTTGAGTTAGTCATTTCACTGTTACCTGAGCATGATGAAAAATATATATATTCTTTGAGGATGAGACATTTGATAAAAAAATAATTGATTCAAACAAACAGGTTTTGAAAAATTCAAACTGCTGTCCAGGTGCCTGGCTTTCTTTTGTTCTTGTTTTTTGACAAATTGTTGCAGATATAGCATTTTTTACATTTCCAAATCTCAAACTTTTATTTCTACCTGCTTGACTTTTTACCTTTTTTAATTGATGAAAGCTTGAATTTGTTTTCTAGGTGTGTTGGGAGGTGGGGGGATAACTAAGATAAAACACTACTGCATCATTCATCGTGGAACTGTTTTTTGTTTGCTTTAACAAAAGCTGTAGTTAACAGTTACTGAATACAAGTTGGGGGTTGCTCCTCTGGGTTTTTGCTTTTCAAAACTTGAATTCTCATAATTGATGTTGCCTAATGTCATATTTGTAGCATTAACACATGGGGTGGGGGGAGGGCTGAGTATAGAATTCAAATCCATGCTAACATGCGTTTTCATTTGCTTGCTTAATTTTCTATTAAATGGATGCCATCAGAGTTATAATGAAATATTATTCAATACTTAAAACCAAGATAAATTTAAAATTAGTATCTATGCCTCAGTTATTCTGTTCAGTATAATTGCCCAGTGTGTGTTTTGTTTTTTGCTTTCTCCATGTGTATGCTGAATATACAAATCTTAATTCAAATTATGACAATATTTTATCTAAAAACTTAGTTTGGAAGCTCTTATCTAATTGTTTTTTATTCATTTTTTTGTGGTGGGGGGATTATTTTTGTTTGCATTCAACTAGCTCTCCAGTATCTTACTTAATAATCCTGTTGTGTTAATATGAATACATATAAATTGTTTAACTTATCACTTAATTCCTATGTAATTTTATTTAATAATTGACATGACCAGTAATAGCTAAGCTGTACAAAATGATTAGACTAGTTGGAGATTGTCACTGTTTCACCACCTGTCTTCTTCATAATTTCCACTGCTGCAATTTTATTGCAGGAAGATGAGGATATTTGCTGTTTCTTTTATCTACTTGACTCAGATAAGTCTTAATATGTGTTTTTTTTTATCCAGATCGACCATAAAGCGACCCAGTTAAGCAAAACTCATCAAAACATGTCATAAATGTGTTCCCTATTTGATTAGATATCATATTTTTGATATGTATGAAAAATAACCAATTTGGTAGCTTTTAGATCCTCTTTTTTTTATTATGCTTATATTTTGATAATTATGGGCTGGATGTTTCATTTGTATCTACTTTGATTGGTACCTGAATATTCGTAAGGCTATACTCCAATGTTTTTATTCTTTCTCTACTTTTATGCCTACTTTTATGCTATACATCTTTTTATGTTTATCTGGTGATATAATTCTCATAATTTGTATCATTATATAAAAATACTGATATCTTTTACTATTTTGTTTATATATTGTTTACTGTAAACAATTTATAATTCACAAGTGGTATAGGTTTATTGTTTGGTTTTATGGCATTAAAGTCAAAAAATGAAACTTTATCATAGCAAGTAGATGATAGACTTTGAGTTTAGTATTTATCTGGGTAAATGGATGGAAACATTCACCCTCTTTCTTTTGACAATTTAATGCATTAGATGTTTGGCTTTTTACTTTCTAATTTGAATGCAGTTGAACCAAAGGAATTAGAATTGAATTGAGGTGTGTTCCTAAATATCTCCATAAAAGTCCATTGAATCAATTACCATTTCATTGCTGTTAAAATCTGCAGAGAAATCTGAATAAGCAAATTAAAAACAAAATTCAAAACATGAGGATATCGGATGATGTACAAGTTCTTACTTTTTAAATATTAGTTGATGCCAAGATTGGTGGAGGGGGGAGGGACTGAATATTCTTTATAAATGTAAAAATTTTAAATTTCAGTAAAAATAAACTACAGATTTTTTAAAGTCTACCTTCATATTTAATTTGCCAGGTTCTTTAACAAGAGATATTCTGTTGACCTAAAAATAACAAACAGAATTAATCGGTGAAATTTTAAAAGGACATTTTCTCTGTAATATTTTAGCCTTTACACACATGAAAGGGAATAACCTTTGTTTGCTTTTGTAAAAGAATGTGCTGCATGTGTGTTCTGTGAGGCTTTCTAGCAGCAGCGGCAGTCACCATTGTTGCTAGGAGGGAAGAGTGTAAGGCATGAAATGAAGGTTCATCTTTGCTCTCTGTCATCTCTGCTCTCCTTGCATAAATGCTGCTGCTATTCTTTATACACTTCACAGCAAAATTAAGGGCACAGCTATAAAAATATGAATTTATTAATAATGCACCTGTCAAGGCGATATAGCTAATATACAGCAAAAGAAAAGCACAGTTAGTTAAATAGCATCACTATGTTGAAATTTTGTTGAACTGCTAATTAATTCTGTTAATATCCTGAAAGTGTCTGTCTTTTATATCTTTCTTCATCAGCATATTTGTTTGACTTTCTGTAAAGTAGTAAACAGGGTGTTGTTTGTGTGTATGTGTGTGTAATATATATATATAAACTGAGCAAAAAGGAATTCAAATTCAGTGTAGATTAATTCTTTACTAACTTTTATTGGAGGAATGCAAAATTCCAAACCCCTAGAAAGAACTAATTTTTCCGTTTCTGTGAGTGTTTAAGTTGGACAAGTTGAAAATGTGTTTATTTAAATCAACATTTTCAAACCCAAAACATTTAGAGACTAATGAATTAAGATACTTTTGATTCTTCTGTTGACATGTTCTTCAAAGTACAACTGGTTAGTTGCTAGATAATATGAGAATCTGAAAAAAGACAATCTGTTCCTAATCTTTGCCAATGAATGAGGACTGATATGACAAAAAGCTTGAGGAAAAATAATTGGATAGTTTATCTAACTCATGCTTAATGAAAGCTTGTTCAATCAAATGGGAATCACTTTTAATCTTAATCAACTTATGTCTGATAAAGGAATGAACAACACCACAAGAAAGACAAGATTAGAAGGACTGTTTGGCTCTGATAGAATTTAATCTATGCCAAAGCTTGATGGTATTATTTAATAGGTATTGGTATTAAAGATATTTGAACAAAGACTTAATACTCCAGAATTTAAACACAGTTTTAAATAAGGGAAACATTTTTTAAACAAAACCCAGAGGTTTTTTTTTTTGTCCACACTTGATTGGAGGATGCTGTTGGCAAAGGTAATTGAAAAAAGAATGATAAGGACTTACAAGGACAAACTGGAAAGAAGAGGGGGCAAGGTTGAAACACAATTAAAAAATAACTTATTTGTAATGACAACAAAGAAGACTAATGGTTTCAACAAAGTATAAAAAGGGAAAAAGGCTTACTCAAAACCCACTGCACAGAAAAGGGGGAAAATAAAAATTCTCCTTTTGTCTGCAAAGACTCAATCTGTGTATTTTAATGCAAACGGATTTGAGTATAATTAGATGATAGACTGAGCCTTGAACAAGATGGAAAGCCAGTTGTCCTCCTATGCCTCTCATAATCTAGACTCTCCATTAGGTGCTGGCTGATTGATGAGTCATGCACAGTTTGTGTAGTCTTCCTATAGAGACCTTGGTTGATAGATCTTATATATGCAGACACATGCTAACTGATTCTGAATTCTAATTGCTGATTGGTTCATCCCAGTTATTCAGTGCCACACTGACATTTAAACGCTTACACAACAGAACTCATTTGTAAGTGGGGGAGACCATCTTTAACGAAAGAAGGAAACACAGATCTGGTACTAAAGACAGCATGTAACCTGACAGTAGTAAATCCAGAAGAGATGCAAGCAGACACTCTGTCAGTAACCATTTAACTCTTCCTCCCTAGCCATGGAAGCTTAAGATAGACAGGACACCAACTTGGTTAAAAAATTGCAGGTTCTTTAAAGCACATAATCTTGCACTGGACAACATATTTAGTGATATTGACAGGATAGCCTTTGTCACTTAAAATGTGGCAAATATTGTCCAACTCTTGGCTTAGGGCAAAAGGGGAACAAATCATAAGTGCACGATAGATTAGGGCGACAATTAGGTTAATTTTACAGGACTTTGGAACGAAAGAGTTCCAATTTGTGTACAAACCAGTGGATGTAGGTTTTGCAGTAGACTGATGTTATAAACAAACCATTCTTATACACAATGCAGATTTATAAGAAAGGCAAAGTATAATTATTTTCTACCTTCATAGTAAATTGTAAAGAGGTGGTAAGCTGATTGTGAGAAGCTGTAGCATTGTCGATGAAATCAAAGACAGAAAATGTGTCATCGATATAATGTAAGTATGTTAGGTTGACAGCATTTCTAAAACAATTGGCTCTTATAGAAGCCAACAAAAATGTTGTCTATGATAGGACCCAGGAGACTACTCATTGAATCTCCATCGATTTGGGCATAAATAAAACTATCAACATTAATCTCCACCCCTCAGTAGCTAATTGCATAAATTCCAAAAACAGTTTCAGGAATTACAAGAAGACCTAGTTGACCCCTATAAAGAGCACCAGCGCAAATATCTAGGGCCTCTTGTAGAGGAATGTTAGTATACAAACTGACAATGTCAAAAGACACCATAAGTTAATCTGACATTCTTTTAATAAGTATATACCAAGTAACGTCATATTAAATTTTCATTACCATTACAAATATCAAAGCATTAAAGTGCTTTCCACATGAATTCACTTATTTTAAGGTGCTTTATTGCTTCATAGCATCTGAGTGGCATACACACAATCTCTGGCTGTGACTTTCAAATCACTTTTTTTTTTCTTCTCTAGGAATGATGCTTGTGGCAACAATTGCTTTTGTTAGAAAGCGTATTTTATAAACAGAGAGTTGAAAAACATCAGTTGTTCCATTCATCTTATAATTTAAAGCCTTCAACATAAGATTTTTTTTTTAGTTCTTGAACATAAAACTGTCAGCACAATTTTTTTAACATTTTTATTCTAAGATGTGAACTTCTTTTTCAAAGGACTCAGAAGGATTTTGGACATAGCAAAGTCTTTTCTTTTTTCATGTAAAGAACATAAATTCACTATCGATCAAAGTTCTATTAAGCAAACTGGCCATAAAAAAGAAAAGAATATTTTATTCAGCCTTTCAGTTGAAATTTGTCATCAGTTTTGATTTCATTCATTTATTTTTTATGAAGGCCATTTTTATGTAAACTTTTCAACTGCTTTTCTATATGTTTAGCTCTTTTGTTAGTCTAAAAAAGAAAAACCTAAATTTTCTGTTTTTATTTACAAGTTGTTGTTGTTGTTTTTAAAATGGAATTATTTTTAACCAGCCAATATTCATAACATTTTCAAGATATGTTTGATAAATATGTCACATTAATCTCAGCTGATATGTTTTTTTAGAAACATTTACGATAAATTATTTGTTGGTATAAGATTTTAATATACAACTCGAGGCTTTGTTCATTAGACTATAAAAAAATAGATATCATCTAGTTGATTTTTTTTTAAATTCAGGTATGTAAAGATTTCTATAGCTAAGAAGATTTTATAACTTCATATACATTTATTGCATTATATAAATGTAACTTTTGAAAAATATAAAAAATATCGAATAGAATTTACAAAAGGAAAAAAATTGAAAACAAGCCAAAAAAGAGATGAGTTTTAAGAAGCAATTTGAGAAAATTCACCTGAGTAAGAGAGTATTTGAAGTTTGGTATTGCGAGAGTGTATATTCCTGCAATATGTTACCCTTTCACATTCTGCAAAGTAGCTTTCAAATTCACCAAATTAGTAGAATGCTTCTACACTAAACCTTTTTATTTATACCTATAGAATAATATCTATAAAGGTATATATTACACAGGTAATCCTATGTGTTTTTATGATCTGTATTTTTAAAATTTATGAATAAAAACTTATGCTGTACTTAATTTGTTTTACATTTACGGGCCACCAAAAAGAAAATAAAGGATTAATATAAGCTAAAATTCACAGGATGTATTGTTTCTATTACTATAAGTATCTTCTGAAAACTTTACTAATATTGTTTGATTAATAATGAATTTGTGAAATCATTGACCTGCATATCTTCATCTGTCATTATGTATGTAGTTTTTTTTGAGAAAATGTCTTTGGAAAGGAGGGACTATTTTTAGGACTTACTATTTCTCGCAAGACAATCATGTGATTACTTTCTTTGCCTATATTTTATACTAACACATTAAAAAAATGATCTATATCTTCTGTTTTTCTATATAAAACTTGCTGGTTTCTTGCTATTTTTCTCTAAAAAGCTGTAAAGACTTCTGGTAAAATATAAGTAATGGATAATTAAGAAAATGGTTTTGAAGACCAACACAAAAAAGATCTTTGTACTTTTGTTTATAGAATCCTTTTTGTTAACTAATACAAAATTTCCTAACTTCCTACACAACACTTTGCCTGTTCTTTAATTATTGATATATCATATGAAATTGTTTTTTTTATATACACGTTAAATAATATTTAGTCTAACAAAATTTTTTATCCCTGCCTTGGAATTAGTGTATGAAAAAGTCACAAAGGTGATAATAACAGATAACAAAATACTTTTCAAGAAAATAGAATGATGGTGTTAAATTTTGTCTTGAGCAATACAACCTACCTCCACTTGAAAAATCTGTCTCTCAAACTTCCTTCCTTTCCTTCTCTCTTTCTAAACTTTCTCTCTATCTCAAACTTTCTCTCTCTCTCTTAGTCTCAAACTTTCTTTCTCTCTCTCTATCTCTCAAACTTTCTTTCTCTCTCTCTATCTCTCAAACTTTCTTTCTCTCTCTATCTCTCAAACTTTCTTTCTCTCTCTCTCTCTCTCAAACTTTCTCTCTCTCTATCTCTCAAACTTTCTTCTCTCTCTCTATCTCTCAAACTTTCTCTCTCTCTATCTCTCAAACTTTCTTTCTCTCTCTCTATCTCTCAAACTTTCTCTCTCTCTCTATCTCTCAAACTTTCTTTCTCTCTCTATCTCTCAGACTTTCTCTCTCTCTATCTCTCTTTCTCTCTCTCTATCTCTGACTTTCTCTCTCTATCTCTGACTTTCTTTCTCTATCTCTGACTTTCTTCTCTCTCTCTATCTCTAGACTTCTTCTTCTCTCTCTCTATCTCTCAGACTTTCTCTTTCTCTCTCTCTATCTCTCAGACTTTCTTTCTCTCTCTATCTCTCAGACTTTCTTTCTCTCTCTATCTCTCAGACTTTCTTCTCTCTATCTCTCAGACTTTCTTTCTCTCTCTCTATCTCTGACTTTCTTTCTCTCTCTATCTCTCAGACTTCTCTTTCTCTCTCTCTCTATCTCTCAGACTTTCTCTCTCTGTCTCTCTCTCAGACTTTCTCTCTCTCTCTATCTCTCAGACTTTCTCTCTCTCTCTATCTCTCTTGACTTTCTCTTTCTCTCTATCTCTGTCTTTCTCTCTCTATCTCTCAGACTTTCTTTCTCTCTCTATCTCTCAGACTTTCTTCTCTCTCTCTATCTCTCGATTTTCTCTCTCTATCTTCTGACTTCTCTTTCTCTCTATCTCTCTCAGACTTTCTTTCTCTCTCTATCTCTCTCAGACTTTCTCTCTCTCTCTCTCTCTCAGACTTTCTTCTCTCTCTATCTCTCAGACTTTCTTTCTCTCTCTCTATCTCTCCGTACCTTTCTTTCTCTCTCTCTATCTCTCGATTTTCTCTCTCTCTATCTTCAGACTTTCTTTCTCTCTATCACTCAGACTTCTCTCTCTCTCTCTCAAACTTCTTTGTTTCTCTCTTTCAAACTTCCTTGTTTCTCTCTCTCTCTCACCTTGTTTCTCTCTTTCTCTCTCTTTGTTTCTCTCTTTCTCTCTCCCTAAACTTCTTTGTTTCTCTCTTTCTCTCGATTTCTTGTTTTTCTCTCAAACTTTTGTTTCTCTCTTTCTCTCAAACTTCTTTGTTTCTCTCTTTCTCAAACTTTGTTTCTCTCTCTTTCTCTCGATTTCTTGTTTCTCTTTCTCTCAAAACTTTGTTTCTCTCTTTCTCTCAAACTTTGTTTCTCTCTTTCTCTCGATTTCTTTGTTTCTCTCTTTCTCTCGATTTCTTGTTTCTCTTTCAAACTTTGTTTCTCTCTTTCAAACTTTTGTTTCTCTCTTTCTTTCTTGCTTTCTTTCTCTGTCTTTGTTTCTCTTCTCAAACTTTTGTTTCTCTCTTTCTCTCAACTTCTTTGTTTCTCTCTTTCTCTCAAACTTTTTGTTTCTCTCTTTCTCTTAAACTTTCTTTGTTTCTCTCTTTCTCTCAAACTTCTTTGTTTCTCTCTTTCTCTCAAACTTTTTGTTTCTCTCTCTTTCTTTCCAAACTTTTTGTTTCTCTCTCTTTCTCTCAAACTTTTTGTTTCTCTTTCTCTCAAACTTCTTTGTTTCTCTCTTTCTCTCAAACTTCTTTGTTTCTCTTTCCTGTGTCCTCTCTGTTTCTCTCTTTCTCCCAAACTTCTTTGTTTCTTTTCCTCAAACTTCTTTGTTTCTCTCTTTCTCCAAACTTCTTTGTTTCTCTCTTTCTCTCAAACTTCTTGCTTTCTTTCAAACTTCTTTGTTTCTCTCTTTCTCTCAAACTCTCTTTGTTTCTCTCTTTCTCTCAAACTTCTTGTTTCTCTTTCTCTCAAACTTTTTGTTTCTCTTTCTCTCAAACTTCTTTGTTTCTCTCTTTCTCTCAAACTTCTTTGTTTCTCTCTTTCTCTCAACTTTGTTTCTCTCTTTCTCTCAAACTTCTCTTGTTTCTCTCTTTCTCTCAAACTTTGTTTTCTCTCTCTCACTCTTTCCCCTCTCTCTCTTTTTTCTCTCTCTCTCTCTCACTCATTCAATATAGTTAATAAATTATATTTATGATCTGCAAGGAAGATTTTTCTGAATTTGCAATTTGTAATCTTTAAAATCTTAATTTAGCTTTACTTTTTTTAAAATCCTTCAAATAGCAAAATAAGTTTTCATAAAAATATTTAATTAATTTTTTGTTTTTCTTTATTTGTCTAGCTACCTTGAGTTTACCTGATATGACATAAAATTTACAATTGTTTAGAATGATTGATTTTGTGGTATTTTCATGGAAAAGGTAGTTTGGGTTATATGAGAATAAGGGTGATGCGAATCTGTCCTTCAGGGATGAAGCCAACATTTAAGAGAAAGGTTGTTATTCGTCTTGTTATCATCAAAGTTGGTTCACATTTTCTTAGTGTGATATGAACTTTTGAATATCGATTATCTTTGTATCAACACCAAAACTTAATGGCAGCAGTGATGTTCGTACTTTACATTATAGGACACAAAAACCAATTTCACTGAGCCGAGAGAGAGAAAGAAATATATTTCTACAATATTAAGATGGAATGATTTGAATGAAGATATTGGAAAATAAAATAGAATCTTCTACACACGTTTTTATTTTGAAGCATATAATAAGCTTAAAATATATAATGTAGTTTTTAGCTAGATTAAGACCTTTTCTTATTTCTACTATTAAGCATATTTACAAGCTGATCTGTTCTTTTGGTCAGTGTTCTTAAAAGATTCTCAATTAAGTCTTGTAACAGTCGTTGGTTTTAGGTGACCACTTGTAATTTTAAATACATGAGACTGCTAGAAAACCGATTTTATTTTAATTACTAATAGTTTCATTTAAATACCTTAAAAAGTATAATCTTTTGTTTCTGGACAAATTGCATTTATAAACATGGCTGCTTACCTCAATCTGTATAGAAATGACTTGAAGCAATTTTTTCTCTCTTATAGATTTCCAATAAAGTGATTGTTTTTGTTAAATCGTATTGGTTTTTATTTTGTTTGTTTTTTATCTTGTGTTTTTAAGGATATGGGTTTGAAAAATAGTAACTATAAATATTTTTTATTCACTGTTTGCTTTTGTCATGTCTTTTAGTGAGTTTTAGTCTAGTTTTTATTTCTAGGTCTATGCTATTGATGCGAAACATTGAATAATGACTGGGAAAATTTTCATTAATATTTTTTTCACTGTGAATTAACTTTTTTGAACCTTATAATTCTTGAAACTATCAGTAGCAAGAACAAAAATATAAAAAAAATCGACATTAACTATCTTCTCAATCAAATGCTTCTATTGTTTTAAAAATAATTCTTGAAAAAAAATCTTAATAGATGATTCTGTATAAAAGCCCCTCTATTAATTTTACTTTTATTTTTCAGTTTATATATAAATACATTTCTCATTTTATTGATTCTGTCAACTCAGTATCTTTTCCACTCATTTTCTCAGTGTTATTGATTATTACTGATAAGTTTTGTATTGGCATCATCCTATTCTTGATCTTGTACCTCCTCCCTCATTCGACCATGGTTCTATTTCAAATGACTTGTTATTGATCATAACTCTTCAGCCCGCTATTTCTTGCTCTTCTTTCCCTGCTGTTCATTTCACAGCTTATTTACGTCTACCTACACACACCACTACTTGGCCCACTCTTTCAACTATCTCTACTATTGCTGACTACAGTAACTACTAACTGTACTATCTATATTACCATCACTCTCTATATATCAATGACCAACATCTGAAGCATTGTTTCTTTCTACCATCATTGACATTTACTGTCTGCTAATAGTCTGTTGAACATTGTTTATTTGTGTATATAACCAATTGAGTGCTATGGATATAAGGGTTTAAAAGAAAAGTTAAAATCTCGCCATTCAGTTGAGCTTACACTATTTTCTTGTGCTTGTTTAGAACTGTTTTTTTTATACTGAGTGATAAAATTCTCTCTCTCAGAACAGTTTGTGTCATGTGAAGAGTCCCCCTCTCAATCACTTTCCTATTTAACACTTGATGCCACAGTTCATGTGACAACTAGAATTATCAGGAGAAAATAGTAAAAACTTTTTCTTACTCACCATTGTTTGTCAAATTTGTTCCAGCTTTGATGAGTTTACAATAGGACAATGAATAATGTCTTACTACCTAAAATAAGAATTTATTTTTAAAATGTCTTTGATTAATGTAACCAATTTCACATACATATAAGTTGCAAAAATATATTGCATAAAAAAATTTTATTTTTTTATTTATTTTTTTTAATCATATCACCCCAAGCAAGGCGGTAATGCCACTGATGCGCAGGGGGCTACGTAAGAGTGAAAAGATTGGAAAAGAGAAAGCCGGAAACCACATCCTAAACAGGGAACAAGGGATGAGCCTTTTTACCTGTTCAATAGACGTGGGTGGAGTGTGAACCGGGCGATAGTTGAGTCTATCTACTCCAATTGAGAAAAAAAAAACAAAAGAGTAAAAAAGATTGGAAAAGAGAAAGCCGGAAACCACATCCTAAACAGGGAACAAGGGATGAGCCTTGTCACCTGTTCAATAGACGTGGGTGGAGTGTGAACCGGGCGATAGTTCAGCTTATCTACTCCAGTTAAAAAATAAAAAATAAAGGTTGGTGACTTGCTAAGTTTTAACTTAGCAAAAGTCCAGTCAAAGAAATTTCTGCTAAAAAACAATCTTTCAATTAGGTGTGAAAAAAGTTTAAAATTAAGCAGAAAACGAACAAAAAAAGAAAAATAACAACAAAAAAATGGCTTACTTTTAATATTCAAGAGGATTCCAACCCAAAGTGCATATTGTTACTGCTAGTTAGTTGAAAACAAAACTAATTTTTAACTTTTTGGCTGGAGAATAACTGGGAATGGGAGGGTTAATTAAATAGCTGGTGTAACCTATCAGCCAACAGAAAGAAGGAAAGACTGACAGACTAAGGACTAAGGAAAAAGACAAAGATTCCAGTCAAAAAATTTTCTGCTAAAAACAATCCTTCAATTAGGCGTAAAA
The DNA here is from genome assembly GCA_037127315.1 of Ascarosepion bandense. Classification (NCBI taxonomy): domain Eukaryota; kingdom Metazoa; phylum Mollusca; class Cephalopoda; order Sepiida; family Sepiidae; genus Ascarosepion; species Ascarosepion bandense. Next base: position 341,861 of record JBBBDQ010002199.1, read on the forward strand.
AAAAGTTTAAAATTAAGCAGAAAACAAACAAAAAAAGAAAAAAAATCGCTTAGTTTTAATATTCAAGATGATTCCAACCCAAAGCGCATATTGTTACTGCCAGTTAGTTGAATTCAATGCTTAATCAGAATAAGTATTTCATTGTTACATTATTCAGATGTGCACTCAGGAAGTCTTTCTTTTTATTAAGCTGTTGGCACATTAACTCAATACTATCATTATAATTTGCCTAAATAATTAATCTTTACTGTCAGCAGGATCTCATTTACTAAGAACAAAGAAAATGCAATTAGCTTTGGCCTATAAGAGTGTATTAACTGTTGAAATTAGTGTTAATCTTCTTGCTTCATATTTTATTTCTTTTCTAATTAAAATAAGATAAATGAGATGAAATATTACAGTGTCATTTATTTTAAAGTTTACTTCCTTTTACATCAGTTGTTATTTTACTAAGATTTCTCTTGTATTTGTATAGCAGTGTCTACAAATAGCATTGACAGGTGAAAATTATCTCCTTTACTTGGGACAGTTGAGCTAAAGGTTTCTTTTCAGCAATGAAATACAAATTTCTGTTCTACACAATTGTTGCATATTTAGTTGTTTAAGACAAAAGATGTGATCAATGGAAATCCTAGTTTACATTTTTATCTGATATCAATTTTCTAGAAATTTAAGCTGAATTTTTTAATTATGCTGATAATTGTAAAATGAAAGAAAAAAAAAAGAATTTCAAGTTGATTCTTGGTCTCATAACTTTTTTTTTTAAAATCAGATTTTTATCTTAAAAATGACTAACTACTTTTTAGTATCCCCTTTGTTTTCCTCTTACTCTGACTTCTGATGGTCAAATAGCATGCATTAAGGCCATGTGTCAAAAGATTTGAGATTAGAAAAGGCAGGTTTACTTATATTGTAATTATTTAAACAATCTGATATATTTTCATTCAAGTTACTGTTGTCAAACCACTGGAAGCAGGTACAGATTTTTACCTTGAAATCAGCATCAGAGTTTATGAAAGGGTAACATTTGTAGTGCCTTAAAGATGATCACATTCATTAGGTTTTGCAAAAAGCAAACAGATGCTACTATTTCAAAGGATTTGATGTTAAAATGAGAATTACTTTCCTGAGAGACTTCTTTCATTCCTTACTGAAGTCACAATTAAATCTGTAGTAGCAAAATATGGAAACACTAAATTTTACTTTTTTTTTTTCTGGTATGACTCATCTGATATAATGCATTGTGTGTTATGTCTTCCTCCTGTGGAATCTAGAACAGGAAAACAAAGTAGACACACGTGGGAGACTTAGGATCAAAGCATTCAAGAAAGGTTCAAATATAGGTGTTGTGTTACATAAGCGTAAAATGAGAACCTGGTCATGTATTTTGGCTAAATTAGCAAAGTCAGAATTCTTGGTAGCTGACTCATGTCTTGAATATTTACTTTTCATTCAATAAAGATCCACCCTATAAATATGTCCCAATATGGCTGAAATCAACTTAAAGTAAACATTTCTTTTCTAATCTAAAATAATTTGAAATGAAATACAAAGGAAGAATGTTGATTATTTGAATTTTTTGTATAGAAATATTAAAATTTATTGTTTTTAAAGGTTTGTCTCAAACAAAAGAGAAACAAATTCTGATCGATCAACATGCGAGTGTAAATTTCTGCTGTTGTGAATTTTTTTGATGTTCAATATTTTGCATTACCAGAATGGATCAAAGTATTTATTTGCATTGCTACCAAAGTAATTTTCTTTATTTTAAGTAATCTTGCAGTTTACGCTTGTTCTTTCTTCTCTTTTTGGATTAGGAATGAAAATCTTAAAAATTGATCCATTCTTTATATGTGTTAGTCTGATGCTTATTATATTTGCAAATCATTTGAAAGTTTTTGCTTTTGTTTTCAGGCCATTTTTATGTCTTTAATCTGCTTTTATAAGAGATCAGACTTTTTCAATGCCCCTTTTTTTTTTATCTCTCTTCATGCTTAGGTTGTTGGAGAACCAACTCCAAGAAACAGAAAAGAAATCCAAGAATACTGAACAAGATTTACATACACAGATTGAGGAACTTACAAAGGAAAATGAACGACAAAAACAAGTCATCAGTCAGGTAAGATTCTCTCACCTCCCACTGTAAGCTTGGTGGTCTCTTATATTTGAATGCTTACCTGCTGGCAAATCAGTTTGATCTTATGACTTTTTCATCTTTAAGGGTTGTTTTTTTTTTTTTTTTTTTTTTTTTTTGTCATTTCAGTTTTGCAAATTTTGTAACTCAATGCTGAACATCTTGATTGCTAAATTGCTTTAGCTTGTTAGTTATTTGTGAAGTTTAGGAAAATTTGTATTCAAGTATTAAAATTAAAGAATATTATCTGCCTGGATTATGTCAAACTCTTTAAAACAATTTTTTAAAGAATTATAGTATATATCACAATTACTCAGCATTAAGAAATAGGTCATGCAGTTTCTTAAAAGTATTTCATTCACTTTGTATGAATAAACATGGTATAATTCTTTATTTGGAGAAATCCTTTGATATTTTTGTATTATGTTTAAAACATCAAAACATCTTTAGAATAGGCATCTAGATTTTGGCCAAGATTTTTAATTGTTAAGAAAAAAATCTGATTTAAAAAAATCTGAATAATCTTTGATTTGAAATCAAAAGTTTATCATCTTTAATATCCCCTGTTCTTTTCTTCTTTTTTTTCCACTCCTCAAAATGTGGTCAGGTTGACATTTCAATTCTGATTTCTTAAATAAGTTGCGCATCAAATGATGTAATAATGACAAAGAATTCAAATTTGATTTTTTTTTTTTTTTGTTCTTTGAAGAGGTTTAATTGAAAATCTGCCTTAATGAGCTGTTCAAGATTTTCAGTTTTAGTTTTCTGTTCTAAAGAAAGTAAATACAAAAGACAGGAAATGTGTATGATGTTTGGAATAAAAAAGGAGGAGGTGGGAGTGTGGTTGAGGGAAGGAAAATATCAAAGCATATGTATTGTGTGTGTTTTTTGTCCGAGTTTGTATTAGGAAGAAATTTTTTTTAAAAACATCTTCAAGTCCAAAGGTTTCAGTATTTTTAAAGATTCCTTTTTATCAAGGCATTTAATTTTTTTTTTTTTATTATTGTTTGGATGAAGAGGTTGTATGTTGCATAAATTTATATAGATAAACAAAGAGAGCACATTGTCTAATTCTGAAGGAACCAGTATTAATGAGTATACATATTTCTGTGAAAGGTAAAGAACACTTTGTTAAGTGAATAAAAGAGATGAGATAACTTCTTGGGTTGCAACTGAAAAAGTGCTGTAGTTAAAAAATGTTGTTGAACAGTGGATAAAACTATCTTGCTGGGATGACAAGCACAATGAATAGAAAAATCTGTATTTTTTCTTTCTTTTTGTCAATGTGGAAAGAGAGAGACTTTAAAAAAAACAAAAAAATGATACTGGGTTGAATATTAAGGAGCTGCATTCATTAGTCCCATGTAAAGGTTTATGTTCTTCTCTTTACTCAGGGATGATCCTTCCAAATAATGTTTCATTTATCCTGTCAGACTTAATTTACTTTCTCACTGACCAGGCTGACTTTATCACCCCCCCCCCACCCCCCCCCCACACACACACAAAGGCCACAAGAAAGGGAATCTCTAGCATTATCCTTCCCTTGGAGGACAGGATTAAAAATGTGTGTGTGTGTATTATGAATGTGTCTATTAAGAGATGAGTGCATATTCTATTTTAGTATTATCAAGTGTGGGTGTGAATGTGTATTTAAAGTGTCAAAATAGTAGACATCTTGTGTGTCAGTACATTAGTAAGCCCAGTGCCTATCAGGGTTATTGGAAAGCATTTATTTCACACAATATTTTTTTAACATAATTTTCTTTAACAATGTATTTAACATGAATGCTTCTCAACAGATTGAATATTTGAGAAAATAAGCTACATTGAAAAAATAACCTCCTTGCAATGGAAATGCTCACATTTGCACTGAAAATATATTTGATCTCTGCCATGTTGTCTAGTTGAAAATCTAGCACTGGATTGAATGTTTTTCTCTCACTAATGTCAATACATATTTGTCTTATTTTAAATGACTAAATCATCTCAGTGCAATTGCAAATTGAGTGAATGTGCATATAGAGTAATTAATGCATTTAGAAGATGGCAATAATGCTAAAGAAGGCACACAGTGGATTCCTGATGCTTCTGGGATATATTCTTTAAAAAAATAAAATTGACAAAGATTCTTTGAAAAGCTTAGAAAAAGCGACTTTATATATACTCTGAACAGGTTATCTTGTTTTGGAGTTTAATGATGACTTTCTTTTTGTCTAAAAATTGTTGAATGGTGAAAGAATTTGTACAAGAACTGTATTAAAACAATTCAAGAGGTCACTATCATCTGCAACAACTTTAAAAGATGTTTGAATTTGGAAAATGTTTCCAATGAGTTACCAGAAATTAGCTGTAAAGCATATTTGAATATCATCATTCTAATTAATGCATTTCATTTGTGGACAAATTAGTGACTGGTGATGAAATCACATGATAATTTGAAGCCAGTATGAAGCCAAACAATGATTTTGTAAAGGTCCAATGATAGGGAGGCAGGTATAGTGAATAGGGTGGATGAAGAACTGACTTGTTTGATTGGCTAGGAAGAAATCCCAGCAGACATTTGTGTGCTTCTGCCTATAAATTATCGAGGATAGGGAGGACTATTTTGCTGCCACTCTCAGTACAGATTGAAACCAATCAATCTTCTCCCCACTTTTCTGTTGACTTGTACTGGCTAAGTTGAAAATCTTTGAATCTCTTCTAAATCAAGACTGCCATCCTGATCTGAGTCAGTTGCAAAAGGCTGTCATAGGTTATTCCATTACAGAACTGCGAAACTATCAGGTGGCTGTCATTGAAGGCAAGATTTGATTTTATGACCGTTAACTAAGAACAAGTCAGCCAGTTTTGAAATGAGCCAAATAAATTACAAGAAATGTCTAACTGCATAAAAATACTGATTAGTCAATTTATGAGGCTCTTGATCTTTCATTGTTGTCACCACAACCATGTGCATATTTGATATCCAGTAGTGGACTTTTTGGAACCAATGAGGCATTCCAAAGTGAACTCCAGCACTGTTAATTATATGAGTAGCTTTGGCAGGATAAATTTATAGAGCATAATGACCTGAAGATTGTCTATTCATCTTAATTTTGACAGCTGAAAAAGAAAATATTAACAAAATTTCACTAATCAAATTTGTTCTAAATAATTAGACATTTATCCTAATTCTCAAATAAATACAATTGTTACTGATGAAAGCCAGGTTGTTAAAAAAACAAGATTTTAAATTCTATTTGTTTTGTTTCCTTACAATGTAATATACTTTGTTCTTGAAAACCTTTTTTTAAGATGCAGAATTCATGCCTGAAAAAAGAAGTAAATTAAATTTTTTTTTTTCTCATAAGAATTGGTTAGCAGCATTACTGGTCTGTCAAAATCAGAATACAGAATTTGTTTAATCCTTATGATCTTTGAATTATTTTTATACACATTTTTAACAGATTCTTTCTATCTTTTATGTACAGAAATTTTCAGCAAAAATGCTTTCAGAAGATTGCTGAGAATATTGTGTGCACACAACTAATAATTTCTGAAGTGTCAAAGATCAAATTGAACAAATTCCAAATAGGTTTTTTAAAAGCATTTAAAATCTTAAGTGATTTAATTTTTTTGTTCCCATATCTTGACTTTTGTGGTATCAAATGAAATTTGATATGAATTTAAAATATCAAAATTTGTTAGAAATTTAGGGATTTAGCTTTTGAATGTTTTTGCCTTATTTGGATCAACTCTTAAAGCATTCTTGTTATAAAAGCTGAAGTGTTGTACTTTAAACATCTTATTGTTATTTAGTAAATAAACTTTTCACTGTTGAAATGAATGTTGATATCTATGGCTCTTTGATGTTTTTCTTATATTTGCATGAAATGCTACACAAAAATAGAATGCAGGCATAAAAACCCATTCTGCAGTAAAATTTTGAATATAAAAAAAACAGTTGTTCAATTTTAATATTTCCATGTGGAACAATATAAATTCCTGTCCTCTATTCAATGATCATTGAGTAACGTTTGGCTGAAAATGATCCAGTCTTTGCCTGATGCTGAATATAGTTTTTCTTATTAGCTTCTTGTTTCATTTATTGTTTTTATTTTCCATAATCATTTTTCCTTCTTCAAATTTTTAAAAAACTTTTGTTTAATGTCAATTGTCTGTTCTATTTCAGCTCAATTCAATTGCCACAGTATGTATTGCAAAATGCATCTCTCTTTTCCTATGCCATAATTTTACAAGCATGTTACCTGCACGTCCATCCAGTCTTTTCTCTCTTGTAGAAATATGTTAATGGTGTCTTTAAAAAAAAAAAAGAAGTCAATCTTTAATATGCACACACACACACATACAAAGGAGCACTATAAATATAAATTGTATTTAATATTTGTCATTATTTAGTAAACAAAGTCTTTCTGTAAAAAGAAATTAAAAGCAATTCAAAATAGCCATCAAAGAAGTTTGTGCCAGTATCAGAAAGCAAAGAAGAAATATTTCTACAGGGGTTACATGTGTAAACTGAGGATAAAATTATGGAAATGAAAGATGCCTAAACTACAATATAAGAGCTTCCTGAATGACTCGACTTCTAGGAATATTGACTTTTGTTCCAGGCACTGGCATAAAACTGCATCTCTTATGATCAGAATGCATCATCATAGTGAGCAATACAAAGGCAGAAAGACCTGTATCTATGTTTTACAATAACATGTTTTAACAGATTAAACAAAAGTATTTAATAAGGTCAACACAGACCTTCTTGAAATGATAGAAGAGCATAATTTACATGGAAAAGATATTCAAATAATGCATAGCCTCTCTTGGAAATAAACAGCCTGCCTATGGATATAGTATAATTTTACTAAATACACAAAAATGGAAAGAGTAATAAAACATTTTCTTGCTAGATTTAATCTATATAGCAAGAATGATCTAAAGAGAATGAGAAAACCTACCAGTATATATTGTCAGTTGACATAATCTTAATATATAAGATATGCAAGTGACACTGTTGATGGAAATAATTCTTAGATACTAATGGCAAGCAAGCAGGATTATTAACTATAAAAAAGAACAAATGTATGGTCATCAGTAAAAGAGAAAAAAAACTAAGGTGTGAGATACATTATTGGGGGTTGTTAGAATCAAGCTGGTATAAAAATTCAGCTATCTGAGTAGTGTAGTCAAATACAATAGAAAATATAATACAGAAATTTTAAGTTGCCTGGAAATAGATGTTTTTCAGAAGCCTAGCAAAGTACTGAGACAGGGAAATATTGTTAACCTCATGTATGGCAGCCAATTCAAGACAATTTTCTTCCAGATGATGATGAAGAGACTTTAAGTGCAATGAGTGGTTGTACTGATAGATGCTAAAAATAGCACAGGCCAACTTGTGAATAATGAGCAAATTTTGAGGAAAATAGGAACATCAAGGAAATTTATACTTACAACCAGACAGCTGAAAATGTTTGGATATATAATGTGAACAGAGGACATAGAGAATTTAAAACTCAAAGGACAGTGAAGGCTAGAAAAACAGAGAGGAAACAGTAACCTATTTAACAAGATTATATAAATATATGGTAGAATAAAGACTAACAGAAACTGTAAAAGATGAAAAAAATTAGAGCCACAAAAGAACCAGAGTCACCTACATCCTGAAAAGACTTGGCAAATAAGTTGATGAATAAGGCAAAGAATATTATTCTTGTAATAATGAAGATTTTATTCTTCCTGAAATTATAAAATATTGAATCAGGGTTTTGGTTTTAGAAGTTGATTATTCATTCATAAAATATACAAACAATTCTTCAAGAAAGTTGTATTTATCTTGTGAACAAAAGTGAAATGAAATAAAAGCAGCAATTGAAGTTGACCAGTTTGATTCTGATTTTTATTTACAATTATTTCACATTTTTTGGACTGAAATCTGGAGAATAAATTATCAACGCTAATTCCTGTCCTAGCATTCATAAGTAATGTTCTTGTATGTTGTTAAATTTTACTTTTGCCAAGAATGTACATAGTCTGTCTTTCAAATTCCTTGTACTTAAAAACAATGAGAAAGCAGGTTGACTCATCAGATCTTATTCAGAATGTTTAATCATAATTCTGAAAACTTTAATTTTAGAATATAAAATTTAATTTACCTGCACCCTTCTTGTACATTAAGCTAATTCTTGCATTTCTACTGAAACAGTTTTTGTTTCTGAAATATTAGCTGTAAGTTCTTAGAAAGCATTTTTAGAAGGAGTTTATAATGGCAAATAATATGAATTTAATACAGAAATGGTTATTGATATTGAGAATGGTAAATGAAACCTTATCGATTTTGGTCTGCTTATTCTGTCTAGAATCAGATGATTTCCTTGTGAAAATAGAAAGCAATCATTTTCTACAGGAATTTCTTCTTTGTGTCTCTGCTATGAGGCAGACAGTCACATTGAGTTTTAATTCAAAGAAATTGATATTGAAAGAAATGGTAATGATTGTGAAAATTTTCTGAAATTATGAAAATATTTTTTTAAAAAAATTTTTTAATCTTTTTTTTTCCTTAGATATTAACATTAAGTCCTTGTAGCGCTCATAGTTTGGAAGCATCTATTTCTTTGCAATTTAACCATATTACATCAGCATCATGAAAGAGAAAAAATTTAAATGTCATAGCCTTGTATTTAATCACATTGGTTTGTATTATTTTGATATTTCATTCTTTAATGAAAGTGGTTTCCTGTCTTTTTGGTACATTGTCATATTGGGATATCAAAGGAACGGATGTAAGATCTTCTTGCCCCCAAGGAAGATATTGTTATACATGGAGATTGTTATACATGGAGATTGTTATACTGAGTACAATCCCTTGAAAAGTTACTATGATAAAAAAAGAACAGAAACTGCCTCAAACTTACTTGATAATTCATTCTCATGACAAAGGATGGAGAGTAATTGAATGCAATAAAAATGTGGATTCTGGTTTCACTAATACAAGACGAAATGTTGCATATCTCCAAACTATGCTGCATAATCTTGAACAGATATGGTTAAGGCATTCTTTTAGTGCTGCAAATGTAATGTTCCAATGGATTACTTTAATAAAGAAAGAGAAAATTTAATCTGACGATTTCCTTTTGGTATGTGTTAAATCTGTAAGATAGAGTAAAGACCTGAATGTATAATAGCGAAATAGAAGCTGATATCTACAAGAAAAAAATGAGCTATAAATCTTTCGAATATTGATATAGATATTGATAAAAAACAATGTCTTTCTGTATATTACAAATGATAGTGTATTTTTTAGAATGAATATGTAGGTTTGTATTTCTTCAGTCAGATGCAAAGATCAGTGTTAAACAGACTTTGTATATTATATACAGTTTTCTCTGGGTTGGTCATATACAAATTGAGCATTTTCGGGATTAGACACTTTTTTTCTAAAAAAACAAAAAACTCCTATATGAAGATCAGTCAGTTAAGTGCCATACGTGATACACACTTGGCTGATCATGTCTCTTTTGGGACATGGCTAACTGGGAATTTTTCCAGTCAGATTTTCATGCAGTAGGTTGCCATTACTTTCTGGAGCAGACTGGTTGTGAACTAAGGCTATAGGACTCAATCTGTCTTGCTGTTTAATCCATAGCTGAAGGGAGGAGAGACAGATTAATATCTTTCCCAAAAGTATTTGTGCATAAGTGAATGCAACAAATCAACTGGAATTCAAACTCAGCTCTCGAGTTTCTCATTCCAAGCTGATATCCATTCAAATTGAAGGAGAAGATGAAGGTGTAAAACTTAAACTCTTAATCAAATTAATTTGTATCCAAAATATTTTATTCTAATTATTACTCTTTTTTTTTTTTTTTCTTGCTTAAGAACACAAGAGAATTTGATGAATACTTGATATTGAATATATCTTGGACACCCTTCCATATTTCTTCATTTAGACTAAAGAAGCCAATACTTTCAATTCTTTTCTGTTGTAAATAGTCGCATGATACTTATAGAAATTGCACACTGCATGATTATAATTTCTATAAGAATATGAATTTTTTTTACTGTTAGCCAGACAATTAGAAAATCTTTTTAAAGTTTTTTTTTTCCTCTGCTATTTGCTCTCTAAATATGAAGGTCTTTTAAACTCTCTTTTTTCCATCTCAATATATGTCCAAAAAAATTCTTAAATCATTTAAAAAGAGATGGGATCTAAAGAGTTGTGGTTAAAGAGTTACTTATGAACTCATTAATACAAATAGAATTGTTACAAAGTTACATTGAAACATTTAATCATACAATAAACACTACATAGTAAATCTATTACTGTCTAGTTTGCATGTGTACACAACATTTTTCACCTGTAGAAATTGCAAATTAACATGTAGATAATGCATCAGAGTTGTGCAAATATATTTACACCCACATGCAAACTATTGAGTGGCCATATTTATGAAAGATGTGCAGAGATGTATTTTCATAAATACCTTCAACATCTAAAATACCTACAAATACAAAAATTGTCAGTTTATATTTGATCTCAAATTTCATATGAAAAGTAAAAAACAAATTATTGGTCTGTTGTAATATTTATCCTCTCCATTCTATGAAGATGGATTGAAAAGTTCTCTGTTTGACCAAACAGTGGAATTTTTGGAGAATTTTTTTTCTTTGTCAAGTTGGGAACTTTCCTGCATACTCTCATAATACTGTGTGTTTGTGTGTGTATATATATATATATATATATATATATATATATATTTTCATCATCCACATACAAGCCTGTTTCGCTGTATCACAGCTTATCAATAGTGTGTGTGATGGTTGTCCTCTCATTGAGTATGACCATATCATTGTAAACTGTGCTTTGAATGGATTGTAGGTTAGAAAGCATTAAACCAAACTTAAAATGTATGACAGAAAGTTGGCAGACATGAGAAACTTACATTTTGTTGTCATTAGGCCTATTTTTATGACTGTTTTCATGTCTTTTTATCTAACCAATTGATTTGTAAACACTTCCACAAACGACATGAATTCTCAATATTTAATGTAATTTTGTAGTCAGCTGGTTAGTGCTCTGTTGCAATGAATTTGCATATGACTTAATTTTATTTCTTTTGCTTTATTCAAGCAAAGTCTACCACAGACATTACTAGGTATGGCATGTGTGTCACCTATGTCTTGGAAGTTCTGTATCAAGACCTTTTAACATATTTCTTTTATAATCAGAAAACACTTGAAAGCAATGTTTCCATCATAAAACTTCTGCTATGTGTTGTGATTATTTGCATGGAACTCTGTCATGTCTGCTGATATTTGCTAAGTTCAGTGATTCTTTCAGGCCATCCTTATAATGCTTCTTTGCTTTGTAGACAGTTTGCTTTCTTATATATATTATATACACACACACACACATTTTGTACCTCTTATGCAGACTGTCATTAACATAAATATGTAGACAATATATATCTGAAATAAATAGTTATACAAAATCTAATATTGATTTCAAACTATTCTTTATTGTCCTAGAATGAAAGGATGTATATTTTAGCCAAATTATTTTCATAAAATACACGTTTTTCTCTCTAATCTACACATGTTCTCAGGTCTTTCTTGCTGTAATATACAAAGACTTTTCCAAAAATAGCTGACCTTTATGTTACTAGATTGCATGAATTGTTTTTATTTTTTTATAAAACTTTGCTTTATCAGTTGTAAATTGAATATGCATGGTTGAGCTATTTGTCTTTTGTTAGCATTTGCTCACAGTAAATGAGAATAGAAATTGTCCTTATACTAACCTGTAACACATTTTCTATCATTTATGTTTTGCCTGTTTGGCATATATATATATATATATATATATATATATATTCCTCTATTGTTAAGATGGAAAATATCAAATACTACCTAAATAAAAAAAAACTATTAATACCCTTCTTATAATCTTTTTTTTTTTTTTAATGAGATTTACCCAAAAAAGTTATCCCACATAGAACATTCAAAAATCTCATCACATTTTTTCAACTTATGCACGTGATTTCTTAGGATCATCTGTTAAAGAACTCAGAGAAATGGAAAAATTAACTTGAAAAAGGCGCCAAAAGATTGGATGGATCTTTGCCACATGGACATCAAGTCAAATTCAAAAGCAGATCAATTATGATGAACATGCAAAGATTTAAAATCATTGAGAAACCTTGGTAAAAACAATTAAATTTCCATCACCACCGCTGACAAAGGAATAGAATACATACAATAAAAAATTTACATTATTACTCAATAATATAAACACTTATGAGAAAATTGATAATTGCAAAATAATTTCAAAAAAACACAACTTAATAAAGTAATTTGAAAATTAGCAATGAAACAAGTCATGTTATGAGTTATTAGAATGTTATCCTAAAATACCCAGAAAGAAATTACTGGAAAGTAATTGAAACTCTTCTGAAGTAAGCTGAATGTGTAATGCTCCTCATACTAATGACATTTCCACCGAGCTTCTCTACGGCATATGACTTCATTGAACTTTTTTTTAATGTGTTCCTTTCGAATTTATATTTAAATTGGGGCCATCAGGAGTGTATGTGCACCATTCTGGGGCCTTCCTCTCAATGGTTTCACTTGCACACTGGCCTCCCTCACTGATGTGAGGCCCCATTATAATGATATACAAGTGTGTTGTAGTTATATTAGTTCCAATGTCTAAACTTTATAGTCTAACTAAAATGTACAAAGCAGGCATTCCGGTGTGGCTCACCATATCCAGAATTGGAAGTGCTCTCCACAGACTGGCAAGAGCCATAGCAAAAAATTCTTACACTCTTTGGAACAATTAAACCATCATATAAAATAGACTAAGGGACATAAATCTGGAAAACTCCTGGCTAGTTTAGATATCAAATCTCTATTATACCAATGTCCCTGTTGAAAATCTTCACACTTTGAAAAAAAAAATAAATAAAAATAAACCTCTCAGAGAGATAAATATTTGCCAACTCATCACAAACCAATATTATTTTACTTTTAACAATAATTTTTATTAGCAAAAATTTGTATTACTGATATGATTGCCTCTTAGTGGAGTTTTAGACTATCTGCTCATTCTTCAATCATGTCCTTTCCAATATTTTTTTTAAATAATCAGCATATTGATGATGCTTTATTAATATATCCCGCACTAAACATTACCTGATCTTGTATATAAACTCCACGAACTTGAATGTACAAGAGACTTCACTTATGAAACAGAAAAGCATGACTTTTCTTTGATATCATGTTAAACTGTACTGATAATGACCTAAAACTAAGTGTCTATCACAAATCAACAAAAAAAAAAATGATCTGATAAATTTCTATTCTATCCATAGTACCAAAATAAAATCTGGAATGATTATCAGATTCTATTTAAGAGCACATAGAATTTGAGCACTCATTTACATGATGATGAGAAATACGATGGAAATACTTTTAAGCTACTCCAATATTTTAATTATTTTATATTCAGCGCAAAGCAAAAAAAAAACTTGTAAAATATTTCACAATAAAAGAATGAACCATTTCATTAAATTCAACAAATCAAAATGTATTAATATATTAGTCTATCTACTAACTCTATCACAACTGCAACTGAAAAGAGTTTATCTAAGCTTAGTATAAAATTTGTTACTATTTCCAAAACAATGAAACATAATTAATACAAAATGAAATAAGCTAAAACTTGAAGGTGGAATTTACTCAATCAGCCATTGGGGAACCATCAGACTCACCCAATTATCGGCCTATCAGCCTCCTACCAATTTTCAGCAAAGTGTTCAAGGCTATCATCAATGCTGAAATAGCTCAACATCTCACTGCCCATAAACTATTCTCAAACAGACAGTACAGCTTCCACTTTTTGCCAGGTCTACTGCTGATATGCTAATGACCATCACTGAGTACATGTACCAGGCCCTCAATAAATTCAACAAAGCTCAAGCAGTTGCCCTGGATATCTCCTAAGCATTTGATAGGGTCTGGCATGCTGGCCTTCTGCACAATCTACGAGGTTATGGTATCACTGGACAATTGTTTGATTCAATCCAATCTTTCCTATCAGACTGCACAATGAAGATTGTCTTGAGCAGGCATGCCTTCATATCCTAACGCATGAACACTGGCGTCCCCCAGGGCTCTATTCTAGGTACGACGCTCTTTTTGATCTTCATAAATGATCTTCCTGACACGATCCAATCCAAAGTAGGCATCTACATTTACTTGCATTACCATTTACTTCCATTTTAGTAAGAAATCTGGTGAGTGGACAAACACAACCTCGCTGCTGATTTTGAGAAAAACCTCCACTCTGGTAGACTGGGTGTAAGAAAAGGCTTGTAAATTTCAATGTTTCTAAAACAAAGCTGCTATCTGTCAACCATCACAGGCAGTCTCTCCTGACTCCAATAATCATGGAACAAGCGAGTCTCTCTGAAAGCAATATACTGAGCCTTCTCAGCCTCACCCTCTCTTCCGACCTCATGTGGAAGCATTACATTGAATCAATAGCTAAATAAACTGCTAGAAAGATTGGGTCATTATGTCGAATCAGGAAGTTTTTTCCGCCAAGTTCATCTTGCTCACATACAAATCAATCATCTGACCGTGCATAGAATACTGTTGTCATATCTGGTTGGGCACCGCTGCTATTCATCTCAGGGTTCTCGACAGACTCCAAAGGAGAATCTGTAATGTCATTTGTCCTAATCTGGCAGCTTGACTCCTGCCACTTTCTCAACGAGGGGATGTGACTTCCCTCTACAAATATTTTCATGGCTTTTACTCTGACAAGCTTAGCTCACTGAGGCCCTCTCAACAAGAATTTACTCGAGCAACCAGACCGGCAACAAGGTCCTACCCTTTTACAGTTAAATCTACAAAATGCAGCCATCACTTCTACTCCATCAGCTTCTTTTCTCACACTTCCTGCCTATGGAACTCTCTTCCCTGATGGTTACAATCTCCAGGAATTTAAATGCAATGTCAATTCCATCTCTTATCCACTTGACTCCAGTCCTTCCCTCGTCCTTTCCACATTACCCCATGTATCTTGTTCTTTAAATTTCTCCCTCAACTGTCATCATACCTGTATTTCCATCCTTCTCTTGCTCTTTCTCAGATGACCCCATAAATGGTTCGTCTTTCTCTTTGCTCTCCTCCTGCTTGAACTTTTACTCTTCTTTTATGTAACCCCCTGTACATCATTGGCGGTACCACCTTGCTTGGGGTGAAACGATTAAAAAAAAAAAAAAATGATTGCCACGAGAAATACATAGGAGAAACCTTTAGGGATTTAGAAAATATGAACTCAAAAAGATTTTTTACAGAAACATACCAAAACAGAGTAAAATTGGCTAGACTACATGCCCAGGCATGCCCCCACCCACCAATATTTTAAAAAATGTTTCCTATTGGTGTGTAATTATAACTGGCACTTGTGTTTTTATATTGTCTTTCTCCTCTCCCCTACATGTACATAATTCCATTAACACAAACATTGCTTTAATATAATGAAGTCTTTCTAGAGAATGAAATGGGTTGACAAAATTCTTGTCTATATTGTCATTTATTTGATGAAATATATATATATATATATATATATATATATGTATGTATGTATGGATAAAAACATGTAATTACATTCATTTAAAAAAACAAAAAAAAACAAACAAACTTGGCAATGAAATGGACAAATAAGTCTGTCCAAAAATGAATGAAAGCTAACTCAACAGTTGTTGAGATGCTACAATGTGAAATCTTGTAAAAATTGTATTTCAGTTTGTTTCTTTCAAGCTCATTTCTACACATGGTGGCATAAGTGATATTAAATCCCAGCAAGTATTGTCCACTTGTTAATTAAGTAAAAAACAAAGAAAAACAAGGATTCAAGACAAACTAATTTCTTTTGGATAGCCTATAAGAGATTCTTTTTTTTTCTCCCTCAAGAACTCTCCAACCATTGTTGTGTCTAACTCTACAACAACAGAAGTTGCAGAGAAAGTCTCCCTGTCAAATTTTATTTTAAATTCCTGCTCATATTTGGCTTTTGATTTGATTTGTTTGTTTTTATTGAATTAAAAAGTAATGAAAGGAATTCATGTTCAGGTGGTATTTATTGCAAAAGGCTTATTGACATCTGTTGATGCTAGTTTAGGAATGACAATTCTCAGTTAAGGTTTTTGGAAGGGGTACTCTGTTCAAATTCAAGTTTCACAAACAATGCATAATTGAAGATATAATGAATAGCAATTAGTTTGAAATTAAATGCTTTCATCTTGAAGCATTTTTTTATGCTTGAGTAAATCAAGAAAATTGGGGAGAAAAACAATCATTAATTCATGAGTTTTACTTAATATCTGAGATATTTAAGACTCTTTACTTTCAGCATTTTCTGTCAAGGCATTTTGCAATATTATGACATGAACACAGGATCCAGACCTGCAATATTTCTTCTGTGTTTTATGTTGTATTTGCTACTGGTTTGTGCTTGTCGTGGTTTTTTTTGTGTGTCTTACTGCAATCTTTTGTTGTTGTTGTCTCCTCCACAGGTTGTCACTGAACGCTTTAATGAACTTAATAAGGTGACTTTGTCAATCATTGACTCCCCCTGCTTACTTTTGTTCTATTTTTTGTAATTACTACAAAATATTAATAACAATTTTTATTTTTCTCTCTTTACCACAAAAGGGTTATTATTTTAACAACATTATTTTTAACATTTCTGTTGCTTTTTTTTTCCTATTAGGAATGTTGTAACTTTATGACAATGCAAAAAGTGCATGATTTTTGTTGATTTTCTAAAAAGCAATAAAAGGAATTCGTATATATAATCCTTATTCTTCTGGAAGTGTAAAAAGAAGAAAAATGGCAAAATGAGAGTGCACGTCTAATATTGATGAAGCCTTTTCTGTGTTATAGGAAGAATAGCAATGAAAGCTTTTGAAAATATTTTCATGAGCCAGTCAGTTATTTTGATTTGCTTTTGTTATGCATGACTGGGGGTGGGGGTAGCATATCACATGACTGAATGGCTTATCAAAATTTATCCATTGGTTTACTCCTGTAGAGAGTCTCTATTTATGGCTGGCTGTATAAAGTTTCAACTTAATTTTTTTCTATTGAACATTGTTATGTTTATTTTTTTTCTCATTTTCTAAAAGTGACGATGATACATGAAATGATTTCTAAAAAGCCTTTTTGAAATAAGGAATTGAGAGAAAAATAACGTTTCTAATATTATTGCTCTTGCTACTGTTTCAGCCTTTTTTTATTATCATCTGTGCCTGCTTTATGTGAATGCTTTTACAGAATTTTTGTTTTTAAATATTTTTCTGTCCATCTTTGTTATCCATCTCTTGGTGACAAAATGGTTTGTCCACTGACTACAATTTATTTCTGTACTAAAAGCATTATTCTTCTTTAAGAAGATTAATTTTAGCCATACTTCAATGGAAGTGTTTTCTCTAAGTTGTAAAAGAAAAAAAAATAGGTTGGATATTTATCTGCACATGGTTAGAATTTAATCCTCCTCACACCCCCAAGTTTTTCAATTTTTAGGTTTAAAAAGGGGAACTTTTTTTTTTGTTTTATTAATAGTAAGATATGAAGAAAGCCTCATTGTTGTCCCTCAGGATGTTTTTTTTTTTTTTTTTTTTTTTGCTCTCTGATTTTATTATGTCTTATCTGAAGTATTGGCTGTATTCTAACAATGATCTGGACAAATATCCTCATTTTTGTTGTTTTGATCACTGTCAGTTCTTCTAATCTTTAATTTAATTGTTAATGTAGGAAACCTCTTTTTTGCTTAAATATGCCAATTGTTGACAAAAGTTAAAAACAAATGTGAATGTCACATGATTCTGATCACAACTCTTTGAAGAACACACGAATTGAAATAATCAAAACAAGATCAGTACATGAGTGAAGATAATTATGAATCCAGTGTCAATTTGTCAAGAACAAAATTTGAATAAAATGTTATTTAATTCAAAATGAAGGAAGCTTTTTTTAAAGTAAATTTTCTTTAGTGATAATTTTTATCATAGTAAAATAATCTCAAGTAATTAGGGACAATTGTGAAAAGTACTTTGTATGTGGCATGAAATAACCTACTAAAACTCATTAACCTTAATCTTAACTTTATTTTAAAAAAAAAACATACTAAATCCATCGCCTGCTATAAATGACATTAAAAAATTAAGTGGATTACATCATACTGTGCTTATGTTGTACTTGTATGAAACTGTGATATTGCTTAACTATGAAAGATGATCAGTTTTGTTTTTTTTGTTTTTTTAATTCTTTTATACAGGAGAATTTGGTGGTGGGTGGGTTTCACGAGCATGATGAGCAAAAATTCAAGCAAATTTTTAAAAAGAAGTTGAATATTCAGAAAAGGACTAAAATACTATGTTTCTTCTCACTTTCTCTCAACCTAAAGCATCCAGTCCATAAGTCTGTATGCTTATCCCAGGGTTTAATCAACTGAATCTGATATTTAGGGAATCTGCCTAAATTGTATTCTCTTTTGGAAACAAAGTGCAAAGAAATACAGTTGTTGAGCTGTCAATGCTTTTTCTTCCTACTTTTGTCTTTTTATGCAATCAATTTCACTTTGGTACAAGTGTGTCTAATTTTTCTGTTTGAATTTCTGGCATAGGAAATTAACTTTACTTACATTATTTACATTTGAATTAATTTTCTCATCTGTGTTGTTGTTATAATATTTTGGTCATTGGGATCTCTAACCCTCTTCAGGTATCTGTTGATTCAGATAACTTTCAGAGAATTTTGAACTACACCCTTAATTTAATTAATGTCTTGTGATATCTTTGTTCTCTTTTTAGTACTGCTCAGTTATTGCTCACCCTTTTTTTCCATGGGATGATAGCCTAGTAGATTAAAGTGTTTCTGAAGTTACTGACATAGTTTTTATGAGTTCAATCTCTGGGCTGCATAGCGCACACTAGACTTTCATAGAAACGCAGTGAGCAAAAACTGAACAGTATCAAAAAGAGAACAATATTGTGATATCTCTAGACATGGACAACAGAACAAGAACAATCTACTCCTTGTAGATTAAATTAAAAGTTCAGTTTGAAATTTGCTTAAGGTTATTCAAATTGTCAGACACCTAAAGAAGGCCCATGAACGCAAAAGCTGAAACTTTGTAATAATGACTGCAAAGATGAGAATATTAGTCTGAATGTAAATATTGCCTATTTTGTTTAAATGCATGAAAACTATTTTCTTCTTGGAGTATAATCACTATTTTCAAGAGTTAATATCAGGAATAATGTTTTCTTGTAAAAATGTGGAGCTTCTGTCAACAGTAATGACTATCATTTTAAATCTTTTGGAAATTGAATAATTCCTTTAAAAAAAAAAAAGTCCTTGTCTATGATAATAAATTTAGCATTAAAAAAAGATGCCTAATATGCAAGTTTCTAAAAAGTGACCCAAACGCAGTTTTATTATGTTCAATATTATTTATTGGATTTTTTTAAAGTAACAAATGACGTATATATTTACCTGCCCAAATATTACATGGCCAGATATAATTTTGCAGAGCTTTGAAATTAGCCTTTTTGAATGCTGAGCCAGTTCTTTTCCTTTTTGCTTTCTTTATTTGCAAAATGACAACAACAGAAAATATTGATGTGAAGCCATCATTTTCCTTTTTGCATTTCTTTTTCTGTAAATATGTAGATAGAAAAAATGATTGAAAAACCCAAATTGCCTAATTTCTTGCCTAAAATGATTTTTTTCTAAGTTGTTTTTTTTATTTAATTTCAATTTAGTCAAGATTTTAGTGAGATGAGAGGAATTAAGTTTCAATTTATTATACTAGTACAAGTTTCAGATTACTGCCCTTTGCTAAACCTTTTAACATTTTACTTTTATAAATAACAATGTTTCTGTAATAATTAACAAAAAAAACAAACAAAAGCACCTAATAATATGGAAGAAGAAAAATCATTGTTTTTTTTATGTTAGATATCACTGAAATATTTATAACCAGATGAGTAAAGTAGTAAATATATATAGCAATAAAAAATAGTTTTATTCCATTACTTTAGTCTCTGGATTAGCAGCTTGAACTCATGAGGAAGTTGAATATGTTGCAGATATATTTTTGATTTTTCTGGACTTCAAATATTAACATGAACTGAGGTTTAAGTTTATTTACTGAAATTAAAATGCCCTAAAATCAAGCTATAGTTTAGATGAATTTATTATCTACTTTAAAAAGAAAATTTCCCACTTTATGAACATTGAAACCATGACCAAATAGTTTGTATTAACACCAACAAACGGGAAGAAGAATGGTAATGACTTACTGCCAGGCATTTACTTGGCATTCAATTCTGTACTTTTGTTCTATATTCAATACATATTGAATTTGTACCCCTCTTGTTTCCCTCTTTCATTTATCTAATGTGGCTAATTGTTAACGAAAAACTTGAATTGACCTACTACCTCTTTGTTCCTAGCTCAGCCCTCTGTTTTTCATTTATTAAAGCATGTGATTATACCTCTCTTTCTTTTCCCCATGCATAATAAAGCATAACATGCAAACTAATCCTTACTAATTATCCTCAGCTGCCATTTTCTTTGGAAATGGTAGGAATTTTATTTCTTCAAATTGTTCCTTTCATTATGAGTGCCCAATTTTGTCTAATCTCCTCGGTTCATCAAAGAAAAGAAAATGAATGGATATACTTGTTCACTTTAATATTCAGTGTTAGATTGCAATATATTAAACTGTATTGGCTATCTAATATTTATGAAAAACATTTTAAAAAGTTTTTATTCATATCAATGTGTGAAAATCTTTTACTCCCTAAATTAATCTTAAATCTACAAGAACACAAATCCAATACATTGATTGCATAATGAATTGTTTTATGAAAAGTGATATCAAATCAGGTGATGCTTGATGTAAAAGTCTTGATATAATTTATATGTTTATTTTTGGAATTAAATCTAATTCTTAAATCTTGAGATTGGGGTTTACTAGCCAATGTGAGACAGGTGTTGAAAAGTTATTGGACAAATAAAAACAAAATGACCTGAAGCCTTAACCTCTGCTATTCCTCATATTCAGGCTGCAGTTCAACTCTGGCACATCATTTGTCAATTTTTAAACCCACCCCCCCCACACACACACACTTCTTGACCAAAAAATTCTCATGTTTGGTCACTAAAATACAGCTTTTCCTTTGTATCATTTGAAAATTTCTTCTCTTTCCAATTGCTTTTGGGTTTGGAAACAGGAAGTAGTCAAATGGAATGAATGGGTTGTGGTGAATTTAAATCCCAATTCTTCAAAACCTCCATTGTCTTTTAAAACTTCTTACTGTTTTTCTTTCAACTGGAATATCAAGACAGTGTTTGTTTGCTGCATTAACTATTTAACCCTTCAGAATATAGTCATCAAATCTTCTTCCTTCACCCCCTCCTAAAAATAAAGAAATCATAGCTGTTGATCTTTTTTAAGTAATTTGAATTTATTTTGGTTAGAGAAAATCGGAGTACTGCCACTGCTTGAACTGTTGTTTTGTCCTCTGACAAATTTTGATATAATAATGTCTCATCACCTGTGACAAGTTCTTCCCAAAAATGATCATGAGATCACTGAAAATGCTGCAAAATCAATTTAGATGTGTTGGCTTGATATTTGTGGTTGACATTTAAATATTTTGGCACCCACTCTTCTGATAATTTCTGCTTGCCGAACTGCCCATGAATTATAAATCCAACACATTCCCTGGATAACTAAGTCATGAACAGGATCAACAAATTTAGGAGTTTGACACCATTGAAGATGTTTCCTTGTGTGTGTGTGAGAGCTGTATCTTGGCTCAACTCTAGTACTGAAAGTTGGCATATTAAAATTACATATCGCAAACACTTGTTACCAAATGTTTGCATTATAAATTTGTGTTAATTTGAATTTTTTTTCTTTTATTCCTGTAGGAATAGAAACTTCAAAACAACTTGTAGGTCAATGCTTGAAAATTCTGTGCTTTATTGACAAAATAAAGCTCAAATTTTAGGAACAGTTTTTCTGTGAATTTTTCAACATCCCTATATATTTATATTGTTTGATTTTCATATAAAATAGTATTTTAATAAATACTTGACTCCTGTAATAAGCACACCTAATAACCTCTAAAGGATATAAAGTTTTAAGACACAAAGATGCCAAAATAAATGGTTAAAATTATGTATTTGCAATGTACTGAGTCACAAGTTTGCTTGTATTAATTAGCTTCAATATTTATTGAAAGATCTATTAAACATGTAAAAACAATTTTTTTTTTAAATAGAAAAAGGAAAGCATTGAAGTGATATTTCTAGAATATTTACACCTGTAATTTGTATAGTAAATTGACTTTGTTTAGTATGGCACTTGGTCATAAGTTACTTACCATAGCTGGTTTTTATCACTTATAGCCGAATACTAATCTGGTTTAACATAAGGTGGTGTTTGAAAACAGGTACTTTTAGCATCACTTGGTTGTAAACATCTAAAATAACATTTAATTTTAAAGTTATTTAACTGAATTTCCCAAGTTTTAATGATTTCTTTCAGTTAAAACCAATAGTTTACAAAAAAAGAAAAACCTTGATTTTTTTTCTTTGAATCGGCAAAGCAATTCTTTTCTTTTCAGCAGTTTTGTTAAGACCAAATTCCAGCTTTTCTTTTAGATCTTAGCACAGCATGTTTCAGCCCGTGTGTCTGGATGTACTAATGTATTCTGAAATGTTACCACGTACCACCACCAAGTTATCAGAAGAGTAATTTATGAACTTTTTAAAAGCAAGAAGCATTAAACATCTGTAATATCTTAAAAATAAATGCTTATTTTGGGAAACCTCTATATTATTTTACTATTTTCAAATTTCATGACTAATTTTTACTTATTAAAATTTAAAGTGTGCCCTAGAGCTATTTTACAAGTGTACCTCAAAGTAAAAAAGGTTTAGAAACACTGTCTTATAGTATAGTGTAACTTTATACAAAAATTAATGACTTAAAATATTAGGTTAAAAAATTCAACAAAGAGAGATTCATATAAAAATCTCTTTAAAAAAACATATATATACATGCAATTAGCATTGGAACATTGAATATCTACTGAACATGTGCACTTGTGTTAAGAGTTAGCAGCCAATAAAGAATCAATATTTTCTAATTCAAGTGAATATACAGTGGGAAAATAAATATCCCCTGCTGATTTTCTGAGTTTGCCACCTTACAAAAATAAGAACAGTTCATAATTTTCAGGGTAGGTTTGTCTTGAAAATAAGAGAATAAAAAAAACTAGAAAACCACATATTTGAACATTTATTTGTTTTTTTTTTATTATTGAAAAAAAGAAGTTTTTCAACCTATAGAAAAACGTAAATCAGTACTTGGTAAAGAAACCCTTTTTGGCAAGCACAGCAGGCAGACGTTTCTTGTAGTTGGTTACCAAGATTTTACAGATTCCAAGGAGAATTTTGGTCCACTCCTTTTTTTTAGAGCCTCTCCAAATCTTTAAGGTTTGTAGATTGTTGTTGGGCAACTCAAAGCTTTAGCTCCCTCCATAGATTCTCTAAAGGATTAAAGTTTGGAGACAGGCTAGGCCACTCCATTACCTTAATGTGCTTTTTCTTAAGTCACTCCTTTGTTGCCTTAGTCATATACTTTAGGTCATTGTCATGCTGGAACACCAATCCACAACCCATCTTCAGC
Source organism: Ascarosepion bandense (assembly GCA_037127315.1). NCBI lineage: Eukaryota > Metazoa > Mollusca > Cephalopoda > Sepiida > Sepiidae > Ascarosepion > Ascarosepion bandense. Next base: position 365,770 of record JBBBDQ010002199.1, read on the forward strand.
TGAGGCAAGGAGCTTTTCACTCAAGATTTCCCTGTACTTGACCCCATCCATCTTTCCCTCGACCTGGTACAATCATCTTGTCCCATTAGCAGAAAAACAGCCCCAAAGCTTAATGTTTCCATCACCATCCTTAATGGTTAGAATGGTCTTTCTTGGGGGTCCAAATCAGCTTTTTTTTACCTCCAAATTTATCAAGTTGATGCCTGAAAAGCTCAATTTTAGTCTCATCTGACAACAACACTTTCTCTCAACCCTTTTCTGAATCATCCAAATGCGAATTTGCAAACTTCAGACTGTACATGTGCCTTCAGGAGTAGGGGGACCTTGCGGTAACTACATGATTTCAACCCATTATGATGTAGTATGTTACTTATGGTCATCTTGGTCACTGTGGTCCAAGCTGCCTTTAGATCTCCAACAAGCTCTTGCTGTGTAGTTCTAGGTTGTTCCCTCACTTTTCTCATCTCATATTGCTAACCTATTAACAATGTCTGAAATTTGTCATTTACAGTTGAGAAAATCACAGAAATATCCATATCTGCAATTAATCTTTGTTAGCATTTTGTTTTGTATATTGCAAGTATGCTGAGTGAACTGTAGTTATAGTTTTTGGAAGAGAGACCACACAATCTAGCATGATCAAGTAATAGGTTGATGCAAGAAAGGAGGAAATACATACAGGTATTGATTCTATCTATCCACAGGTAGGTATGAAAAATATATGTAATATGTTTTATTTTGGCAGCTCTTTGATTTAAACAAAAATGAAGACCTTAACCTTCATCTTTTTCTATTGTTATCCAAAAATTTTAATATGATTACAAAATTATATATATTTTTTTTTAATTGCTTTTGTGTTGAGAATTTCATATTCTTATTTGAGAATTATTGTATTAGTTTAATCATTCATTAACCTCTTCATTTCTAGAACCTCTCCTCAAAGACTGGCGATGAAATCAGTGTTACTATGGGACAAGACATTATCCGTATCACAACAGAAAATTTGGTATGTACTTTGTTTTGTCTAACAAGCACTTTTGTCAACTAATAACCTGCTTGTTTAAAATGTCATTTCATCATTATTGTATTATTCTCAAGAAAAGTAATTATTTTTCATTAAAAAAAAAAATCTTACAACTCCAACCTCATGATTCTATCACTGTAAATGTTTCAAGTATAGAAAATATAGAGTAAATTTTTGATGAAAAAATGTTTGTACCTTGGTAAGAATACACCTGTTAAATCTTTTCTTGTGAAATTACTCAAAGCATTTGATCCACTGATTGAGGGTGGTTGTAGGGGAAGGAAAATCAATATGAAGAATGGAATATCATGTCTGAAATTCTATTCCTTCTTAATGGTGTATGTTAAGAGCTTCTTTCATTTGTGGATATATTGTTTTTATGTGATCTGGTGATGAATGTATTTGTCTAAGAATATTTAAGGATTTCATTTATATTTTAGTAATTCAAAATGTTAACCTTTTGTAGAATGTAATGAAAAATAAAATTTTCATTGGCCTAGGCATTACCATTTCTTTTAATTTGGAGTACTTTTTTCACTTCTTACAAAAATTATAAAATCATTCTGTAAGTTCATGTTTCTACATGCCAAATTCAATATACAGTAAGACATTTTCGAAGTGAATGCATTGATCTTGACTCCAAAAGACAATTTCTTCAAGGCAAACAGCTTAAAAGAACTATTTGAAAATATTAAAATTACAACATTCCTGAAATCTGTTGGATTATACCTGAAAATGTAAAAACAAAGATTGTCCATTTTCCCTAAAATATAAATCAAAATAAATCGGTTTTGGTATAAAATTTTTTTTTTAATCATATCACCCCAAGCAAGGCGAAAACGCCACTGATGCGCAGGGGGCTACGTAAGAGTGAAAAGATTGGAAAAGAGAAAACCGGAAACAAGGGATGAGCCTCTTCACCTGTTCAATAGACGTGGGTGGAGACGTTAAAGATGTCTTCATAACGTCTGTAAAATACTTCAAAATGTTTTGGTTGATAGATAAATGACTCTTTAGAGTTGATATGCCATTAAAAATCAACTGTGAGTTCGTAATAGTTGGGTCAAGAGATTTTCAGCACTGCCTTGTAGACTAAATATTATGCAGTAAAAATTGCAGATCAAAATTCAGTTAATAACTAAGCAGCAATTTTATTCACACACACACACACACACACATTGACTAAGGTTCAATTCAAACTTTGACTTTTTTTAGTATCTCTAATTTTTTTTAATGTTTTGTTATTTTTAGTTTGAATTTTATGTTAATATAATGAGATGCACAATATTTAAAATTGAGAGCATAACATTTTACAATCTCTATTTTTCTTCATCTCTGCCCAGCTCCTTCCACCAGTGAGTTGTTCTATTTACTTTTCTCTCCTAAATTCTTTCTGTTTATTTATCTTTTAACAGTATACATTTTGGTATCTGTTTCCTCACAATTCATGGAACACTTGTTGGCTTTCCACTTACAATAGATTTTCTTTGATTTATTAGCTTTAAATTTTTCATTTTTTGTGTATCAAGCCTCCTTTACCCTCCAAAAAAGGGGTTAAATTTCTTAGTATTTGTAAGGATGATAATCAATGTAAGTAGGGGCAAAATAAGGTACTTTTTTTTTTTTTTTTGAGGACTATCTATAGTGCACTATACATGCAACTCTTTGCAGCAGTCTTTACTGATTGTGAGCAAAAGCAGGTGGATTTTATATTAACATATATTTTAAACAGTATCTTAATGGACACATCATATTTGGAATAGATGCCCCCATTTTCATTTGTTAAACAGTGTCTATTATATCTATCGACCTGTGCATTTAAGAAATCCTAGTAAAGAAAATGTGTCCTTTGGCAGGGATCGAATTTATGTCCCCCTTTTATAGGGGAAACAATCATAGGCCATGAAGAATATAGAAATAAAAAAGGGCATTTATTTCAAATACAAAGTATCCAGTACATTTGAAGTAATAAAAATGTTAGATCATAAATAAATTCATTAATTCTTGAGAAATTAATAGATGTTGAGATATTTGCCGATTGTGGTTTTGTAAGTATACAAATTGTCTGATATTAAGTATTAGATTTGTCTAATTCTTGAGCCAAACATAGACTTTTCTATTACATAAATCCTTTGTGGTGTTGTTGCACTACTACTACTACTAGTAGTAGTAATAATAATAATAATAATAAAGTTTTTACAAATTGAACTTTTTTTTCTGTTGGGAAAATCTGTTATTAAAATTAGATTTATCTTTTGTTAGAGAACTAACTAGACAAAAGACATGCTCATCAACAGGATGCATAAAATCCAAGGACGAAATGCTCATATTAGAGAAAGAAAAAAGTACTTCAGTGATGATATAAATATATTGAAGATTTCTTCTGCAACAAGAGAAAGCAAACCAGAAATACACAGAAATACTGACAGATCTGAAATATTAAAAACAGAAGTGAAAGCTGCACTGGCCATACTGAACAGAAACAAAGCAGCAGGACTGGACGGTAAAAGAGATGCAGACAACTTTACATAATTTTGGCATGATCAGGATTACAGAAATAATGGAATCTACGACAGTGGCGATATACCAGAAGGCCTAAGCAGATCAATTTTCATAGCACTGTTTAAGAAGCCAGGCACAAAGAAAGGAGAATTACACCAAACAACCAGATTAATTATTCTGATGAATAGAGTGCACAGCAGAACTAAGCCAGGGATAGGACAAGTACAGTGTGGTTTTGTCAAGAACATGGGAACAAGGAACACAATATTTATGTTCAGAATGTTATCAGAATGGCCAATACAAACGCAGAAGGATGTGTACCTGTGTTTCATAGACTACGTAAAGGTGTTTGACAAATGTATCTATATAATAGATACATTAACACCACAGATTTGCTAGAGATGCTTGGCAACCTTGACATATTTGGGAAAGACATTAGAATAATCCAGAACCTGTACTGGCTGCAAAGTGCTTACATATGAAAAGGCATTAAGTTCAGCAGACATACAAAAATAGAAAGAGGTGTAAGACAATGATGTATCTTCTCACCAGATTTACTCAAACTATACATTGAGGCTATTCTGAGAGAACTAGAAATCCTACCAGGATTTGTAATTGGTGGCCACAATCTTAACAATATAAGATATGCAGGTGATACAGTGTTGATAACAGACGTGGAAAGGAAACTACAAGACCTTCTCCAAACGGTAGAAAGAAGAAAGAACTAAATATAAAAGTACAAGAAAATTGAATGCACTGTCATCAGCAAACAGAGGAACCTAAAATGCCAACTTCAGGTCGGGGATACTAAAAACAAGCAGGACAAAAAGTGTGACACTGAGATTCGAAGGCATATTGACATGGCCAAGAACACATTCCAAAAGCTAAGCAGAATATTGAGAGACAGGAAAATTTTGTTAGAAACAAAGAAAAGAGTACTGGACTATTATGATTTCCGTCCTTCTATATGGCAGCAAATCCTGAATAATCTCATCAAAGATGAAGGAAAGACTTGAAGCAACCAAAATGTGGTTCTATAGAAAGATGCTGAGGATACCGTAGGAGAAGAACTGTCATCTCTGTAGAATCCTGTACTCTTAATGTTAAAAAGAAATCTTGATCACCACAATAACAAAATTCCAACCAGCTTGCATGCCTCTGCAGAGTTAAACAGATCCATAGCAATGCTACATTCTGTATTGCTTTTCTTTAGTCAACAGACAACCATTATGATATAACCTATATTATTATTATTTAGATTATATAATGGGTGGTCTTTTCTCAGCATCTGAAGATTTCTTTGGGCATGAAACTCAGTCATGATACCAGTGAGGAAGAAATGTATATTGACAGCATTGAGAAAGGAAATTGAGATGAAGCAAAATAAGTCTTTGGTTCCTGCCTCTTCCTAAAGTATTACTAAGAGATGATTGCAGTATCATAGCTTCACACTCTTCTCTTTGATTTTTCTGATATTCTACTTGAGTGTGGGTATGCGCACACTGTTTACGAGCAAATAAGATGCCTATTGAAATTAAAACATTTTGCAAAATGTATTTTAATTTAAATATGTCTTTTATTTGCAAGCCAATCTAATAAGGTGGTTATGGAACTTGAATGAGGTATAGTGAGTTGTATCCTGTGTACCTATACCCGTGTTATATATCAAGCATCTTATTTGCTATCCAATATTTAATTTTTCTTTGATTTATATTTGTCTGTATTGTTGTCCATGTCTTTGTTCTTGATTTTCTCCTCTCTCTCTCTCTCTCTCTGTTACTGTCTGACTGAACGTATGTTTTTGGTGGTGTCATTTTTTTACCCACTTGCTAACCTTTTTTGTTAGAACAAGAAAACAAGAATGCACTTTAGTATTTACCTGAAGACAGGTAGAGAATTAAATTTTGTGAATAAATGAAGATAGCATTTTTTATTTTTAGGTAAGTACTTAATATGAATATTTGCAGTCATTGGAGTTAGGGTGTGGTGCCCTTTATTTTTATTTAACAGTTAAAGTGTATGTTTTAACATCTAAAATCTTAGGTATAGTGAACAAATTGTCTTTTCCTATTAAAATTTAAATGTAAGTGTTTCAGGAAATTATGTGACACTTTCTGAATATTGATATGTTGCAAATATTTATCACTTGCTTTTTTTTCCCCCCATATGCATATTTCATTGTTGGATTAAATACAATCCTCACTGATTTATCAAATTCTGATTATATTATTGGCAAGGACCTTTATTTTTTTGTCAGAAGCCTTTTTACTGTCCAGCTTACTTTTAAGGAGGATAATTTTGTTTTGTTGTGACAACTTCAAGCCAATGTAACTTGTTTCATTTTGGTTCATAGCTAAATATTTATTCCCAACAGGTTTTTTGTGTGTGTGTGGGGGGGGGGGAGTAAAATGAAGTAATAAGAGAAATGATGTTTTTTTTTTCCTTAACTTTTTTTCTGGCAACTGTTAGCATGTTAGGCTGATGCCCTTAGAAAGGACAGGAGCCTAAATTCCCCCTACAAATAATGTAGACTTTGTCACTGGTAAATGAGAATTGAGTTAAAGAAAACTGCTTTATCTATTTTTTTGTTCTGACAACCTGCAAGCTGTGTGTGTATATATATATATATATATATATATATATATATATATAATGTATATATTAAGCTGAATACTATTAGGCATGTTAAAAATGAAGTGACTGGTTTCACTCTCACTCTTAAGGCCTCATCGGGAGATTAACTTAAATTAAAATAAATTATGGAATGAATGAAGGGAGGGGAAGAAAGAGGAAAAAAAATTATAATCTGAAAGGGAAAAAAGTACTAGAGGTTAATGATTGCAAGTCTCAGCAAACATTGATGCTGTTTACGGAGAGAAAGTTTCCAGAACCTGATATACAAAGAATCTAGCACTTTTAAATGAAATAAAGAGTTAAATTCTCCAGGCCCTCTGCATTCCTCCCACTAAGCTTGATGAGAAGATATTTGCCGAGTTTGAGGTCTTGTTTGCTCAGTTGACAAGACTATCCCCTACTTCTTCGGATGCTGTTAGTGATCTAAAAGCCTAGTTGAATAATTATGCACACATGTTTGCTAGTTCTTCAGTGGCTTCAACTGAATCAAAATGGAGAGCTGAACATCAGTGTGTGATTAAATCCCTGAAGAAAAATCATGATTTAGTCATCTCCAGACCGGATAAAGGTGCTGGGGTTGTTCTTATGGATCGTTTAGAGTACATGGCTAAGATATTGTATATTTTGGAAGAAACATTGAAGTTTGTAAAGCTCTCCTCTGTTGGTACATATGATGTCACTACCTCATGTGAAACAAAATTTGAAAAGCAACTTTTGAGGTGAATAAAAAAGTGGGGTTCTTTCCTGAGAAATTTCAAATGAAATTTGTCTGTCCAGGTCAATTCAATCCCATCTATATGGGTTACCAAAAATACATAAGGATGGAGTACCGTTAAGACCCATCCTTTCAATGATAGGTTCAGCCCAACACCAGGTTGCTAAGTGGCTTTCTGTAGTGTTAGAACCTGTGTTGCAACATTTGAGTACATTTTCTATAAAGGATTCTTTTTCTTCTGCTGATCATATCCGAAATTATTGTTCTTCAGGTAAATTCATGTGTTCCTTTGATGTGTGCTTTTTATTTACTTGTGTTCCTCTGTTGGAGAAAATTAATATTTGCTGTGATTTACTTTATTGTAGTTCCTTGTCTTCCCCTATTATTCCTGAATCGGTATTTGTTAAATTGATGAAATTTGCCATGTCATCTGTTAAATTTAGTTTTGATAATATTATATATCAACAGATTGACAGGGTTGTTATGGGCTCTCCTTTGGGTCCAGCACTGGCTAATATTTTTGTGGGCTTTCATGAAGAGAGAATATGTTGTAGTACACTTTGTCCTCAACTATATTGTTAATACATTGATGGTACTTTCTGTTTATTCAATAATGAAGTTGAGGCTGATCAGTTTCTCTCTTTCCTTAATTGTCTTCATCCAGCTCTGAGGTTTACAGATGAGAAAGAGTCTAATTCTCAAGTGGCTTTTTTGGATGTCCTGATACATACAAAGCCAACAACTTTTCTCACCTCAGTTTATAGGAAACCTACATTTGCAGGGTTATATACATATAGAGATTCCTTTTGTCTTAAGAAGCATAAGATAAACCTTATTAAAACCCTAATTCATAGGGCGTTAATGATCTGTTCAGAAGCTTTTCTGGACGATGAAATTAATTTTGTTGTGAAGACCTTATGTGGTGTGGGGTATCCCCCCCCAATACTATTCATTCTGTTATTTACAACAAGATTGAGTTCAGAAAGGTCAAACTGATTATAGTTAAAAAATGCCCTGTTTATCTGAGACTTCTCGGGATTGAATCTGATTGTGAAAGCTTAACTAAAGAGATTTCATCTAATGTTCATGCTTGTTATTTCTTGGCTAAGGTTTGAGTGGTTCTGTTTCAAACTCAACCTATTTTCTGTGGAGATTTATCAAATATAATTTTGTGGTTGCGGTGCCAACTACATATGGAGAACCACTCAGCGTCTAGACAAGAGAATTAAACAGCACGTTCTAAGTAAGATCAGGAATCGTACCTTGGCTTCCCTCATATGCAAGGACCTTATAAATAATAGAAAGTGTGCTACTGACTTTAGTGTTGACTGGTTCATAATTGTGTCCTGGTCACACTCATAATTTCATTTAAGAGTGCTAGAATCTTTGTATATCAAGTCCTGCAAACCTTCTGTTTGTAAACAGTGTGAATGTTTGCTGGGACTTGCTATCATTAGTACTTCTTTCCCTTTCACATTATAATTTTTTTTTCATTTCTTTTTCTTTCCTTCTTTTCATTCATTAATCCATTCCATAATTTATTTTAACTTAAGTTAATCTCCTGATGAGACCTGAAGAGTGTGAGTGAAACTAGTTGCTTCATTTTTAACATGCCTAATAGTATTCAGCTTTACACTTTCATGTCTATTATCAAGTTCTGTACCTTCAAAAACATATATATATATATCTCCACCATTATTTTCTTTTTCCTCTCTTCATCCCCCATAATTCTCTTTTATCTTTACTTATTCCACCATTTTCTTTCTTTCACCCAATGGTTTTCTCTCTTTCTTTTATTCAACAGTTTTTTTTTACTTCATCCAATATATTTTTTTTCTTTCCATCATCTGACTATTTTTCCAGTTCTTTACCTTTATTCCCTATTATTAACTTCTTTTTTCTTTCCTTCCTCCCTCATTATTTTTTCTTTCTTCCATCCACCAGTTTTCTTTCTTTTTTTATTTCATCCTCTTTTCTTTATTTTTACTTTTTCTGCAATTTTTCTCTTTGTTCTTTCATTTATTTTTTCTGTTTCTTTACCTTTATTCACCATTAATTGCTCTTTTTTCCTTTCCTTCATTCCTCATTTTTTCCTTCACTTTTCCTTCCATCATTCTGAGTTATTCTTTTTTCATTCTGTCATCCTAAATTGTTATTTTTTTTCTTTTATTCATTCAACATTTTTCTCTTTCTCATTCATTAACCAGTTCTCTCTTTTTTTCTTGCAGGAACTTCGTGAAACTGTCAGTAAGCAAACCGAACAGATCAGAAAACTTAAGAAGACACTCAAAGTTTATGCACGCAAACTCAAAGATGGTGAAGGTCTGTATTATTTTTCTGCTAACTTTTTTCTCTTTTTCATGCATTGATGATGTTTTGTTTTACCTTTTGTGGCCGTATAACTGAACTTTTTTTCTCCACATCCGCTACAGTATTTTTTTTCTCTCATTTTGATGATTGCAAGGAGCCATTTTAAATGTTGATGTAAATAAACTCATTCTTTAGGGAAAAAAAATGAATCAAGAAACAATTTATTGTAGGTTTGATAAATTAAAATCAAATTGACATCATTTTTACTTTGTCTATCAGTAAATAAAAAAAAGTCAATGAATTTGTTGGTTGAAAACTATCTTTATTGATTCCAGTAATTTTGAATTAATAACATTGGCAAGAATGCTTGATTCATTGGTATAAATATGTTAAATAAAATGAAGAAAATGTTTGATTTAGCTGTAATATAAAACAATTAAACAAACAAATTTTTGCTGTCCTTTTTTTTTTAAGAAAATTGTTAAAAAAGATGATGATAAATATCAGGATTTAGTGATCACAGAACTTCTCAAAATGTATTTGGTCTAATATTTTAATGAATCCTTTTATTTGGTCTAATATTTTAATAAAATCCTTTTCTGAAAAGATCGAGAGATTACAGATAAAAATGGTTATTTATCATTGTAAGTGATTGGACATTTGTAAAAATATCCAACATGGCCTTTTTATATAATTATTTGAATAAAAATAAGTGATTAACACAACAATGTGCAATCAGGTTGATGTAGACTTTTCATGTCTCTGTTGATAATGGGAAATGATTCCATGTTTTGTGCTAACCACATTTAGTACTTAAAAAGTAAAATAAAATTACATTGTATGAAGTGTTCTTTGTTCATTGTATGTGCCTCTTTAAATACTGTATGCTTCAGTTTTCTATCTATATTCTTTTTATTCAAAGCAACACATTAAGTTGTAAAAAATGCTATTCATGACTGAACTTTAACACATTGACACATTTTGTTTTTTTTCCTACAAGTCTCTCATGTAATTTGGCTTTTTTAAAAATATTCTTCAACAATTTTTTTCTTGTCAGTTAAATTTTACCTTTAACATTGTCTTTTTCTTTCTTGCCCACTTTGCAACATATTAAAAAAAAATATGTATACCAGGTCCTTTCAGAAGATTCCAGAGTCTTGTATCGGCTACATCTTTAAGCCCTACATCGGGTAAGCCACTTGCCATCTGCTCATGCCCATTGATCCATAGCAGCAACAGCTGCACTTTTCAGCATGAAATTCCGAACACTGACTCCATGCCCCTTGTACCATCAACTGCATCAAATAAGCGTTTTTCATTTTTGTTTGCTCTTCCTTTCCCATCTCTGTTTGTGTTTGTTTTTCAAAATCTTTTCTCTAAGTTGCTCCCATTACTCTTGAAGCCTTTTGCTTTACTGTATCCAATTTTTTAAAAATTGTTTCTTAATTTTGACTGGTTATATTTTTATCTGCATGTTCATTTTAGTTTCATGAAATCCCAAGTTCTCTTCAACTTACTTCCCTTTATCATCTTCTTACTGTCTTAATTGCTCTCTCATAGACTTAACCTTTCACATATCATTATTTCTGTAATACTACCAAGCATAATTTTCAATATATATATATATATATATATATATATAGTATTATATATTTAATAATTAAATTATGAGGGATTTCTGTAATTGTGAAGAAGCAGATGTAAATTAAGAAACCTGTTGCTAATCTTAGATGAAAACAAAAATAAAAAAGGATACAAGAAATTGTCACTTTTGAATAACACATGGGTTTATCATTTTACATGTGAACTTAGAAAAATCTCTGAAATGCCACATTTTGGTTATATTTTAAATTTAAACTTTTTTTTTTTCAAAGGACAGCTTATACAGATTTGATTTTTAAGGTAATACTCTAAATAAGGCTAATTCATATAATTTGATCTTAGTAACCACCTCCTAATAAATTGACAGATTGGTCGAGCCCAATAACGTTTTTCGTTATTGTGAATTTGTGACAATGTAACACTTTGACTAGCAATTTGCTTTAGATTATCTTAATTTGAAGCTTGAACAAATTTTTTTTTTTTTTTGTAATTATGCTTTATGTGTGAATAGTTCCTCTTGTTTTTCCTGGAGGACCAAGATGTGGTTAGATAAATGAGTCTTTGCAGTAATAAACTGATATGTCTTTTCTGCCTAATTTCTACTCGGCTTTTTTCCCCCACCACTTATGTTCTAAGAGTAAATGACAATATATGTGAATAAACACCATTAGAGCCATTGTGAATTTTCAAAGAGTTACAAGACCAACACAAGATCTGTAATTTGATGCCTTAACAACACTGCAGAAATATTAGTTTTCTGCCAACCTTCAATTTGATTCGCCCTCTCTCTCTCTTCTCAGTTTACAATTTAAGTTATAAAATATACTTGGATTTGATAATTATAATTAACTATACCGGCAACCCCCCACCCCAAAAATAAAACACCTAATGTCTGCTATCAAAACAAATGATAATCTGCTCTTATTGATTGCAAATCTGTTATCAAAATTATCCATATATGTCATGACTTTTTGTTATTTTATTTTATTTCTTCGAGATATATTCTTAGCATATTTATGTTCAAAGGAAATAATGTTGTAATGACCATGAGGTCATCTCCCCAATTATGGATAGGGTCAAGAACAGGGCACATCTATATTTTCAACACAATGAAACTCTAATCCATTATTTTGAAATATGAAAAGAAGAAAAAAAATTATCAAAACATTTCCATCTTAATTTTTAACTTGTGTTTTATTTATAAGGGAGTACTGAAAAGTTGTCAGCCTTACTTGTTTCTCCAAATCTAACCAAATTTTTTAAACTCTTCTTGGTTGGGCTGAATTTTCACCTCTACCTCAATATATTTATTTTTATTGTAATTAAATTTTTTTTTCTTTTAGATTTAAACTCTAAAAATTGCAAATATTGTGCTTGAATTTGGAATCATGCTTTAGTAAACACTTTTTTCTATTATAATAAATAGACCAGAAAAAAATTTATTTGCTTAATCTAAATATCTGAAATCTGTCCACCTTGATAAGATATTCTTGGATTTTTGCTTTTGCTTCTAAGAAACCAATGACACTCTACTTAAGTGGATGTTATTTTTTTTTTTCACTTTCATGGTAAAAATGTTAAAAAAAAGCATGTAAAAATGGGTTTAGATAATTATGAAAATAACCAAGAAATGATTGTTTTTTTTTTAAATTTTTTATTTACAATATGGCAAGGTGATGTAGTTACCAAAAATATTTTCTTTTTTGGTGTCCAGAATATTTTGTTGTCTACAGCAAAATAAGGAAAACCTGTATTAGAACAAGAAAATAACTGAATTTCATCCTAAATTGTTCTGCTGCATAATTTTTGTATTTTTCATTGGCATCCAAAAGTAAACCACCTAAAACCAATGAATTTGAAGCATGTTTCAAACTGATGTTTTGCTTACAGTGCTATATGTCATCACATGACAAATAAACAAAATTGAAACACTTAATTCTGGTCTATTCAAACAGAGCAATTACCCTTTGATCCTTAATCTTAAGTCCCTAAATGTGCGTAATCCATCAGAAACTCTGTTCATATTAATCCTCATCCTTGTGTATTTCCAAACAGATTTCCTCTTGTGGAAGGCTGAGTTTTGTCTTTTGTATTGTACAACCTCATCTCAGTAATTTTATTTTTTATCTATTTGTCAGTTTCATTCACATGTTGACCTGCACCATTATATCAGAGCCTTTTTTTTTTTGTTGCTATTCCTTAGGCGATCACATCTGCGCACAAATGCACATTGATCAGAGGAAATTCATGTCACGCCAAAACTCACCTGAGCACAAAATGAAGTGACTGCCACTTGCACTGGAGAATAGTCAGTGTTATGCAGAAGATGCCACATTACTTTCTTGTAGTCGTGATAATAATTGCCTGGTAGGGTCTTCTTGAATAAAATAAAAAGCGCACAAGATGCTATTTTGTTCCACATTTCTATTCTAGTACTTGGTAGACTTTATTCTTTATTCAAGTGAATAAATACATGTGTCCTTATTATGAAAAAGTTAAAAGAAAGCAATAGATGATAGCACATTTTGATTTGACACATTTAGCCTATAAATCTATTTCTGCCAAACTTCCTCAAAGCTTCTTGTGCTATTTGCTCTGTTTGGTAGTAAAGGAAAAAAACAGTTTTTGGCAGCTCAGTAACAATTGAAATCAGTTTTCAACTTTCAATGCATTTTAAATAGTTATGAATTATTTTACCACGGTGCATTGTGCAAGGGTCAAAAAGTAAAGTTGAGCAGAGAATAGTACAAGGGTGGAACAATCGGTTAGGGAAGGTGGGGAAAAAATCTTTAAAAAAAAACTTAAGTTATTGAATGGAAAAATAATGGTGTATTTAAATCATTTTAAATTTGCAAATGTTGAAACCCATGTATTATATTTGTTCAATATTAAAATGTATAAATTTTGATCATATTAAAGAATTGCAAAGAAATCCCATAAATAAGACACGTTTTTTTCCCCCTCAAGCAGTGGCATTCTCCACATTTTCTTGTCTCTTGTGTTTTTGAAGTTCTGTACTTTTTTAGTCAGTCACCATTCGCCTTGCTTTGTGTGTGCATGTACGTGCATCATTTGATGTTTTAATTTACATGGTCAATTTTTACTTTATTTATTGTGTTTATTAGCTTTTATCTATTATAACTATTAAAATGCTTTGATGTAAATGTTTTATTAAAAATTTGCATTATTGTATCTCAAAATTGAGAATATTGAATTAAGTAAACTGAAAAATATCCTTTTAAATTTAACTTTAAAACTTGAAGTATTTTAAAATGTTTTCCACAGAAAAAAAACTGGACAGATATTTTTTATTGAATGGATTTTGTAAAAATTTGAAGTTGTAAATAAGCTTGACTAATGATATCGTTCTTAGTCACTGTTTCTTTTTTAATCATATGTTGCATTGGTCATAAAACTTGGTTTGTCATATAAAAAGTGTTATAAAAAACATTTTTCATTAAATTGTCTATTGAAACAGCCATAACTTTTTCCATTCTCCACGTTTTAAAGAACTCTTACAGTGATCAGTATTATTGATACAGTATATATGAACCAGTCAAACGTTTCCTGGGAACACCCACTTCTGCTGGATGCTTTGTAATTTTCACCTAATCAATAGGTTTTCTAACAAAAAAAAAAAATTGTTCAGTTTTTACAGTTCAAATGTTGGATGTATTTCGCACTGGTATTCACTATTCATGTACAGTGGTTTTATTCCCAGCATAATGTTATTAATCTTTTGAGGTTGCATAAATTACTTAGTTTTGTATTTGTTTATTACTTGAAAATTTAGATCTCTCCCACTTTGGACTTGTTTCTATCATATTTACTTATGAGAAAATCTCTTACTGCTTCCATTCATTGCATGAGGGATGGCAGGATATTGTTGTTGCCTATGACTATCAGATTACTTAATAGAAGCCCAGTCTCCATCTTTTAATCAATTTTCCAAGGGCATAGAAGTTGGCAGAACAAATCTTTCAATTTTTCTTAACTTCCTGGAACTTCAGAATTAATAAATTTTTAAGAATGGTAATAACTGCAAACTGTCAAGATCAACAAAACTGAAAAAAAATATACAGCTTGATGCAAGCATATAACACACACAATATTTATTATAAAATGTATATTGTCTTCAGTTTTAGTGTTTCTTAATACCTTTCCCTCACCATTTAATTGTTGTTGCACTTTTGAATATAGTCTGCAGCTCTTTATAAAAATGCCATACCAAAAAACTCTGACTTAATAAAACATATCTCCACCCTATATTTGAATAACAGTGATGACAGAAATGGCATGGGGTCTGAGATACAGTTGTGTGGAAAGATCTATCCAGGTACTTTCCATAGTTCTCCATAAATAATTTGTTGGGTGTAGCTACAGGAAATTTAGTGAGATTTGCAGCATGTCTCTTGCATACTCAATAAGGTTTAAATTTAGTGAGCGTGTATTTTCGTCTCAACTGAAAGTCAACTGAGAGTGTTGTTGCAACGAATTTTGTGTTCCCTAAACATTACAAGCAAAGTATATTTGTTTGTATAACACCTTGCTGACTGATTGGATTCAGAACCTTGTACAGTTACCATCCACCTACATATTTGACCATCACCATCCCTATCGCAATGCTGGAAATATATTTGACCAAGTAAGATGACATCAGACCGCCATGGTGTTACTAATGGTACTCTTGTTGCGTGACAAGTAAAAAATAAAAAAAACTGTTATGGAAGGCTGGGTACCATGTACAGAATTTTAACTGAGAGATTTTAAATGCAGATGGAATTGATGTTCTATTCACTTACTGTCATCATCAAGTGTCTCTTGTCACATGATTTGTAAATGCCCACTATTTTTATGGCTGTCATTGTTTGAAATTCCCATATTTCCTAATATGCCATTTATTACTTTTAGTTGAGAAAACCCTACAGCAGTACCTGATATATTTTCATCCAAACTATTACTCTCTCGTCAAGTCTTGTTCATGTGCTATAGCTACTGCTACCACCTCATCATCAAGCTGAATCAGTTTTGACCATTAGGAAAAATAAAACAATCCAGGGTACCGCTATTTTTAATTTTCTAATACTTTTGGTTATGAAGAATTGTTTCAAAATGATGCTGGTGTAATGCATTTAACTTATTTTCAGCTTTATCTGTAATTTTACCATTCTAGCAGATTAATTATATTGTTTTCCTTTTTGAATTTAAAATAGGCATATTCTTTCTAAGATAGATTTAACAAAAAATGCATAGACTTTTAGATTTACATTTTCTGACTTGACTGAGGATGTGTTGGCAATAAACTCATCAACAACTTGCTCCTTAAGTTAATAATTATATATGAGCTGCTTTTTTTATTTCTCAATGAATACTTGACTCAAATAGAGACCTGGAAATCTTATTTCAAAAGAAAGTCTTCACGATTATTAGATTACTCTCATAACAGGAATAAATGGTTTTTCATTGGCTATTAATTTTGTCTGCTTTTATATAGAGCTGCTCCTTTATTTTTAAACATTAGTATCACCTTCTTTAGTCGTATATTCTCCATGAAAGTTTAATAGCTACATTTAGTGTTAACTGCCAATTAAAGATGTTTTAACACTAATGATTATCTTCCTTGTAACTTTTAGTTGACTTTTTCTTTTGTTTCTCTACAAACCCAGTTGTTTGACTGGTGCACTGTAATTAGAATATTGTTCACTTTTCTTTTCTCATGTTGAATAAGTCCAGCCTGAAATAAATTAATCTCCTGTTTAGACTTTTTTCTGATTAATTCCTCAAATTCTTTACTGCATTTTGTTGCACTATGTCCTTATCTTTTTATCCATTTATAAAAACCAAAACATTTGCAGAAAGCAATAATAATAATAACAAAGAACTTGTCATTCTTCAGAAAATGGTTTGAAATGTCCTGTGACTGGTGAGAAAAAAACATCTGATGGTAGGCCAATCAGTGCACTTATTCCTCCTCTCACCTCCTCAGTATTTACTCATCTTGTCTTCTCTATTTGAAGGCCAATAGAACTCCTCCTCCCCCTTTACCTTTCCTCATATAAATATTCTTATTAAGAAACAAACAAAAGAATTCAGAACATTCTTTAAAATATTAATTTGTGACAAACTATTATTGTCCTTAGGCCCTTTCTAAAATTTCTGGCACATTGAAGATAGTAATGTCAGTTGGGCTAATGCTGTCCACCAGCTTTATAAGTGAATGCTAAATATAAGTGCCAAATTTGTTGCCTTCTAATTCTCAGGGAAATGGCCAAAGTGTATGTGTGTGACCTTATATGCATTGACTTTATTTTTTTTGGATTTTCTGATGCTTTGTTGTCATATTTTCTCTTGATGTTTCTAGAGATGTACATCTTTTTGACAGATAAGCTGGTTTAGATTATCTTATCAGGAATCTGCTGTTGTGAATTGCCAAATAAACTTAGAATGGTCTTTTTTAGATCTTGTATTTAATAGCTTAGAATTTGGTAGTAACATTTTTAGGCACTTGATTTTATCCCTGATTTTTCCATACTATTCTTTCAAAAGAATTAAAAAACAAAAGCAGGAACAGATTGAGAATATAAATTATTAAGACTTTACTCTAAAAAAATAGTTTAAGATTAATATAACAGTGCAAAATTACAGATTTCATTTATTTTTAGTTATCAGTTTATGAAAATGAGTTTGAAGGCAATCACTATGTGAATAAAACATGTCCAAAGAGAACATATTCTCATACTGTGAGTAAACAATTTATGTATTTAGGAAAATAAAGTTGTATTAATTTAAAAAAAAAAAACAATCTTATTTTTATTTCTAGTAATTATCTTACAAATGTGTTAGATAAATATAAAAATAAATGCTTTAAACAGAAATAATTTCATAAAATTTAATCCCCAAATATTTAATTTTGCCTTTTTTTGATAAAACAAGAAATCATCTTAACATGATTTTTAAATAAAGTTCTTGAAGCAGTAAAAAATAAAAAACTTGCTCTAGATGGTCAAAAAGTTAAGGAAAGAAATCACCAAACTATTGAAATTCTTGTAGAATTTGTGAAGTTAAAAAAAATTGATATCTAATTTTATCAAAGCAAACCAAATTCATCTCCCAAAATGTAGACAGTAGTTGTTTTTTTTGTTTTTCAAAAGATGTATTTGAGTGTTGTAAAAAGTCCATCATATATCTTGTTTGCATATAGCCTCACTGCATAGGTGAGAAAACACAATTCCAATGCAAATCTTAGCTCTTTGTGAATTGATTGGTACAAGGTTATAAAATGAATTTAGCACCAGTTGTCCATAAAATGTTCAATTTCAAACTTAGACTTGACAATTTGTCTCACCACCTTTCTTTTCAGCTTAGTCTGATGCATTGAAAAATCAATTCCTGGTTCTGGAAATTGAAGAACCTTTTAGGAAACTCTTGAGAACTCATATATTGTGGCTGCCAACTCCATTTCCTTCAGTTAAAAGAAATATTGTTATATCACTTACTTCATATGGCACAAGGAATTGGCATTAAATATAAGAATTGATTTCTTTTTCTGATTTACCAATATGCCTTTCTTTTATATTAGAGAAAATTAATTACAAGGATGTATTAATTATAATGAAGAAAATGAGGCTTAAGAATTGTTTATATAATTGATTTCCATTTAATAAAGATGAATTTTGGTAACTTTTGTTTTATAAGAAGACATTAACCTGCCTGCTTATGATCTTTTAATTAACAGAAAGTGCTACAAAGTAATATTTGTATATTTTTTTATTTTCTCCCCCTTTGTAGGCCAGCAACTAGTATTGTCCTTCCTTTCTATTTCTTAAAAAAAACAACAGATACAGGGAGCACAATAACACCTTTGCATAGAACAAATTTTCAGTTCTAAAACGTTTTTCCACCCAGACATCCTTATTGGCTATGCATTTTTAAGGTGCTCTTTCTTTTGTTTGCTGATACTTGTTCAAGGCTGTCTGGAATATGGCATCTTTGTCTCCACTTGTGAAATGCAAATTTCATTGTCTAACTCACAAACTATACATGTTCAGAAAGTGTGATTGAATGTCACTAGCTGCTCAATAATACACCTTTGCTTCTTATGTACTTTGATATCAGGTGTTTTTCAACTGCTTTCTGTAGCAAGGCAAAAATAATTATGAGAAGGAATCAAAATGTAGTATCTGTTCTTCTCCTCTGTGCTATTTCTACTTTTGAACAGCAGATGATTTGGTGGTGAGGGCAAAATACCTAGAGATTCCAACCCTGTGAGCAGCATATCCTTCATTGCACTAAAGATAGGAGATTGATGTTAGTGTAATAATGGATGTGGGGACTGTTTTCTTTTTTGTCTTTGGCCAATATAAACTTACCCTTTCATGAGAATAGAATGTAGTAAGTCAGGGAAATACTGAAAGATTTTCTTCTCTATATCAATACCCTTGATGTGTGTTTCAGATGACAGGATTCAACATAAGAGTCAATGGTACAATGAAGGACATGCTTCTCACAGGGTTGTAATCTCTTTAAAATTCCAATAAAGTCCAAAATATCAATTCATCATGCAATACATATAAGAAAATTTTACTTACATAATCAGTCATGTGAAAATATTGCTATGGAAGTGTATTAAAGGAAAGGTTTTATATAAACTTTATAACAAATTTGAAAAGCCAGAGAGAGACATCTAAATGTGTAAATTTATCATTGGAGCTGCTAATAATAATTTCAAAATATTTTATGAGATAAGCCATGTTTAGAATGAAATCTCGTAAAATCTTGAAATTATTATTAGTAGCTCCAATGATAAATTTATATTATTAGATGTCTCTCTCTGGCTCTTCTAATTTGTTATAAACTTTATATAAAACCTTTTCCTTGATACACTTCTGTAGCAATACATTTTCACTTTTCTGGTTATGTTAAATATATAATAATCTTTTCTTCTATGTCTTATACGAAGAATTGATATTTTGGACTTTATTGAAATTTTAAAGTTCAATTATTCTGTCTTGCAAGAAAGTTATAAATTCTGGATTAAATAATACTGATGGTCAATCTGTTCCTGTTATCAAACCCTAAGGGAGTAATTGCAATCAGAATTGGCCAAGAAAAGCATGGAGGAGAAATTCAGTACTCAATTATTTCAGTTACTAAATCACATTAATCAATATTTTATTTTCCAATTAATGATTTTTAAGCAATGGCTTCTCAAAATTATTATTTTTAAATGAGAAATGACTGAAGTTAACTTTATGAAAAATAACTTACAGCTTAATTTCATCACCTCTTGATTACTGTTTTTTGTTTTAATTTAGCTTCTAATGCTTTGCAATTGCATGTTGTTTTATTCTTAGAAAAAATGTTTTTGGTATTTAGACTTTGGGTTCTGGCTGTTATAAACTTTGTGATAAATTTGAATGAACTTTTCTTGCTTTCCAAAGAGTGGAATTTTATTTATTTCAAACAAAAGTTACATGAGGAAAATATTCCTATAAAAATATGACTGACTTTGATTTGATGAATTTGTTTTAATTTGCTTAAATGACAAATTCTAAAATTTTTTTTCTAAATTGTTTAAAAATTTATTTTTCTACATTGTGTATTTTTGGTAATTTGTTATGAACAATTTGGTAATAAAAAAAGTTTTAATTCATTTTTTTCTTTAATTGTTTTTAAAATGATTCAAGAAATAAAATAAAGAATTTGTTTGTAAAACTGAATCTTGAAAGATGTGAATTATACCTAAAAGCAAAGTTACACATTTTTGAATTCCCTTGCTATTTATGCACAAATTATTTTTGTAATTTGAAAATATTTTTCCCAGAAAATTTCTTTAAAGTTGAATTGACATTTATACAATTTAACTTGATAGCAATTTTCAATTTATATATACTTTTCATCTTTCTCTTGTAATCTGTTTATTAAAGACATGAGACATTTGAAATATCTCAGAAGTGTATAAAGGCTCTTCCATTTTATTTGTATAGTTGTAAGTCTGGTTGGTATCAATTCCAATGTTTAGAAAAATAAAAATCATGTATGTCGACTCCAGCATGTGTATTTATGAAAATAATGTTTATAGTAATAAGAAAAAGTTGTAAGTTAGAAGGGAATATGGAAAAGTTTTCTTACCTGATTCTCTTCTCAAAATCATTATTCTAATGGTTGGGCTGAGAATTTTTCAGCAACATCTCATACATATTTAGAGTGCAGCAGAAATATTTCCCCTGGTATGACATTAGCTAGGTGAAGACACCATTGTCACAAATATCTTACCATTATATGGGAGATATTTCTGCTGTACCCTGTGTGTTTACACATGCACAATTTATTTGTTTAAACATTATCTTTAATGAATACTAATATTTGAGTTGTTCTTAAACAGTATATTTATTTATTTCCATCTACCAGCCTGAATATTTGAAAAAATCTTGTTAGAAAATATGCATCCTCTAATATATTTTCCTGACAAAATTTCTCAAATATTCAGACTGGTAGATAGAAATATATTTAAAAACAGAGCACCAATTCAAATATGAGTATTCATTAAAAATAACATTTAAACAAATAAATTAAAAATATATAAAATGTAAGTAGTGTACAGTAAGTGCTGGCTGTTGGTAATGAAATGGTGTTTGATATATATATATATATATATATATATATATATAATAAATTTTCTATCAGGTAACATAAGTAAAAAAAATAATTTTGTCAATCAGTATGATTATAATGGAAAAAATGAACAAATAAGGATTGTAATCATGGTTGCCAATTTCATGCTTAGGTGATCCTCAAGTACTAAGTAAAAACCCTCAGGTAGGATATTTTATAACTTACAAATACGTAAAAAAAAAAAAATAAATAAATCTATAAACGTTTAGTCAGTGATTAGATAGCATTTAGTAGCTGTTCTCATCCCCACACTTAGAAAGTAGTCCTGACATTTTGTTCAATTGCAAGGGAATTTAAAATGTGTAACTTTGCTTTCAAGTACAATTCACACCTTTCGAGATTCAGTTTTGTGATCAAATTCTTTCACTTTTAGATTGTTCTTGCTATTGTCTTTCATCTTCCACAAATACATAGAAATCATTGTATTATTCGCTTTATCACCCCAGGGGTCTTGCTACTTGTTGGTTGACAATATTAACAGCTAAACATTTTTTACTCTAAGGGAGCGCTATCTCTATTTTTTTTTTTTTCACTTTTAATAAACTTCAAGCTTTTCGCTTTTCCCTCTATAGCTTTGTTGTATGGAAATTTAAACCAAATGCTTGTTCTTTTTCTGTTGGACTTCTGACTGATTATTTTGCTCTTTAAATCTTAATTAGCATGTCCACCATTGCTTACTGCTATTTCATTGTCTGGATTCTTATGGTGAAAAGTGCCTCCAGTAGAACTAGCAGGCAGTCTATTCTGCATAGATTTTTAGATTTATTTGAGAATGGCTTTTGAGTAGTGTTATGATGATATAAATAAGAGTACAGTTTTACTTATATGAACTGTGCATTCCAGTGAGTAAAAAAGAATTAAAAACATAAGTGCAACTGTCAGTTTTATGCTGATTAATGTTCAGGTGAGTATAGTAATTGCCTTCAGTGAAAAAGTTTAGTACAATTGGTAGACTGCCATTTTGTAAACATCAAAATGTTTTGTGGTTTTTACATTTTAGTATCACTGGATTTGAAGTGAAAAATTTTAAGTACTTGCATGCAAAACAGAATCCAAAAGATGTAGACCATAGTTGAAAGAAAAGTTATCCATTTTGGAATTCTCCAGGGAGGATAGGCTATTGAACAAAAAGTTTCAATTGGTTTCTGAATATAGGTAGGAGAATAAGTACCTGTTCTGCTACCTATCCTCAAATTGTGTTTAGAGACTGTTCCTTCCTTGTAAAGCCAACCAAGATGTTTCTTTGCACCCGAAGTGCACTTTGTTTGAACTTAACAGTTGCTTCTCTTATTCTTTTGTGGCCTTAATTCAATTTTACAGTTATGATAAGTGTTTTTGATATGAATCACTATTGTTTTATTATATAATGTCTGTCTACAGGTTTTCTGAGCAGAGCTGCATTTGCTAGGGTGGCAAGCCAATCTCTGTTGCAGATGGTTGTCCAGCACTTGCTTGTAGTTCATACTGCAACTATGCTGAGCAGACCTTAGTTACAGTTGCTGGGAGAGAGAGCGCATAATCTGGCATGATCAACATAAGCACTGACAGCTGTCAAACAGTTTTGTCCACTCAATTTCATTCACAAGGCTTGAGTCAAACTTTAGTATAGTCTTCAGGAACTTTCCAAAGGTGTTGTGCATGGGGATCACCTCCCCAGACTGATAACATGAAATTCAAACCCATCCCTGGCTTTCATGCTCAGAAAGCAAACATTTTAACCACTCTGGCACACACAGACAATATATATATATATAATGTGTGTGTGTGTCTGATTTTCTGGTTCTACTTGATTTACTATAAAAACATTTCTGTGTGAAGTGAGCTCAATTTAAGCTGATCAAGATAATCTTGTTTTGGGTGGGATTTAACCTTGAATTTTGGGCCAAGTTGGTTATCATATCTTGATTTAACATGAAAGTCTTTTTTTTTTTTTAAATCAATAGCAAGCCAAAAAAAATTTTTTTTGTTTATTGCTATTCAAATTCTGTTCGGTTTGATTTGTTCCCCCTTGTAACCCTTATTATTGTTCTGGGAAATATAGACAGTGGTTCACCTATTTGTTTGGGCTGCAGATTTGTGATTGGCAAAAAAAACAAGAAAAAAAAATATTTTGTAGGGTATTTTCTGTCTGATTCCCTTGATTCTGTTGAAAATCTAGAAGGTTCAGCTGATGTTCATTTACTCTTGATGCACACAAAAATATTTTCCTTTCTATGATGCATTTTTTAACTTTTTAAACTTTTTTTTGCAAACTAATTGCATCTGATACTTTTTCCTTTGTAAGAAATATCTTAAAAACAAGTATGGCCTTTCTTACTCACATACACATATGAAAATTATTTTCTGATAGTGTATCTGTAAAAAGACAAAGAAAAAGTTTCTTAATCAATGCATTTCATCCTCTGAGGGACTTTATCAAGGCAATGTGGAATTTCTTTTGTTGCAAATGATTATATGCAAAAGCCAAGATGTCATTGGTTTATCAAGGCTTTTAAATTATTCTTGCTTTATTGTACATTTGTAACAAAATCCTACATTGCCTTGATAAAGCCCCTCGGACGATGGAACACATTGGCTAAGAATAGTTTTTCCTCGTCTCTTATGCACTTACAGTACTCTTAGAAAACATTTTTCCGTTAATCAGTCCAAAAATGATTGCTTGATGATGGAGTCATAGTTAGAATATTCAGAAACATGGGAAATTCTGTGTCACCAAAAAAGTTGGACTATATTACAATAACATTTGGCTCTACTTTTGTATTGAGCACTGTAAAATTAAAAAATAAATGTTAAGGAACAGTAAATTTCTTATTGTCCATTCTTCACGTTATATGTATATATACATTACCGGCCATAATTATTAGGCCACCCCAGTTTTTTAAAAGAAATTATGTATTTCATACTATTTTTAATTTTATTTTTTCATTTATTGTAAATGAAAAGAGAACTGTTCTTTTATTAATACTGCACAATAACATGTGCATCAAATGAATTTATAAATATTTAATAATGACCTATATTGCAGTTTCATCAATGAAAGAATGAAGAAAATTTAGGGTTGTTCGAACCAGTTCATCTTTGCTTCCTTGCCTTGTAAAATTTTGCAAAGTAATAATTACAAAAGAACCATTCTATTTTCATTTAGAATTATCCACTTGGCAATAAATACTAAAACATAGTATGAAACGCATCATTTTTTTTTAAACACTGGAGTTGCCTAATAATTATGACTGGTAGTGTATATATACATAAAACTTTTCATTGTTGAAGTATCTTGAGTGTTAGGCTACTATGAAATCGGTGTCAGCTGTAGTGTCTGTTTCTTTAAAAACACTTTTAAGTGTCTTGTTTACTACATTTTCAACCTAAAATGCTCAGTAAATGATGCAATTAGTATATTTTGGAGGTGAAAATGTCAAAATGGTAAAGCCAAAGCAAAGGTGTCCATTTAAGTTGAAAATAATGACACATTCTTTTGTGAATTAACAAGTTACATACATTATGATTTGGGTTGATCTCATATGATTTTTATATTTTTTTGTTTTGAGATATCACCACTTAATATCACCACTGATAGACCTTACAATTTTTGTATTTCTCTTTCATTAATAGCAACAAATATTCAATAGTTACCAGTCATCCAATTTCTGAATATGTAGATTTTCCTCTCCTCATTTTCACACACACGTGTGTGTGTGTGTGTATATATATATATATATATATATATATATATATATGATGAGCTTTCATTTATAATTTAGGTCAAATAAAAGATTAACAAACTAAAACATTTCTGCCAACATAATGTCAGAAATTATATGATGGACAGAAAATTAACTTGATAACTGACCTCTGTTCAATCTTGGAGCATACTTCTTGGTCGGCCATCTTTGTTAATTTCCAAAACTCTCAAAGTTTTTTTCAATCTGCAAAAAAAAAAAAAAAAAAAAGCTTCTATCTGTATTAGAAGTTCTTATATCGAAAAATTCACCTTATTTATTGAATGACCCTCGTATAAGTGTGTGTGTATGTATATATATATATATATATATATATATATATATATATAATAACATATTGTTTCGACACTATCTGTGTCTTATCAAATGATGAGGTTTATTTCAAGTTGGAGAGTTTTAAAAGGTTCAAGATTTCAAATTTCCTTAATCAGGGGGGGCATTATTACATAGACAGTGGATCAATCAAAATAAATGTCTAATTTGAAGAATATGAAAGCAGATTCTTAAAATAATTTACTGGAGTATTAATATTAACACTTGATTAAAATAGAGATCAGCATTATTAATCAACTATTAGATTCACTTTACTTTATTTTTATTATAAATTTTGAAATTGAAGTTTAACAAAGCATTAAATTTAGATTACTAAAAAGTTATTTAGATATTAAACGAGTAAATGACGTGAACATACCCATATTCAAATCTATAGGCATCTACATATGAACAAATAGACAAGTATATACATGCATGAATGCATACTGGCACACAGACCAATATATCCGCCAAACCCCAACACAGGTTTGGTAAGTATCTGTAAAGGCTACAATATTTGATCCATGTAAGAGCGAATTCGTAAGATGGCAAGAGCCTTGAATGAATGAGATCAATTCATACACAGTCATATTTCAGTGTATGGACAAATAAACATAATTACATATATACTCACACAAATACACAAGCTAAAAACAAAATGTATATGATAAAAAAAACTCCACAAATCATTATATACAAATTAAAAAATGTAACCACTTACATCAAACTACTTATACACAACTTCTGGCATAAATATATACAAATAAGTTCAGGAATATTCACAAAGAAGCATATGTGCATATAAACATGCATAGACAAGAAATATATATATCTATCTATATATATATATATATATATATATATATATATATATATATATATAGAGAGAGAGAGACACACACACACACACACACACACATACATATATTTTCATACAAGGGCATCCAAACATACACATACACACATTCATAAATATGAGAATATACATATATAAAGGCACACCTATCTATCTATCTATATATGCAAACATGCACATTAACAAGTAAAACAAAATATCAATATGTCTACTAGTGCTAAAAACTATATTGTTGTGGAGTAGTTTTCGCACTGGAGGTTATAATTGTGCTATGTCGGTTGCTAATCGACTTAACGCACCCAAAATGTTAGAAACTTGGTAATCTTACACTGAAAGCTGACTTCTTAGTATTCAGTTAACTGCCGACTAATATCAACTGCCTAGTAGTTCTACTGAACTCTAATAGAATTCTCTAGAACTTCTAAGAACTCCTATAAACTTCCTGTTAACTCTTATTAATATAGCAGGGAAAGTCCATTATTTGAGGAATAGGTGTGTTTCACCATAACACATATGTACACCCCATATACATGCATGCATTAATATGGAGACAAACTCATGCACTTGAGTACTGTTTTGAAGTTCTCTTTATTTATTTATTTATTTATCTATTCTGCAAAGCGAAGCCATTCCTAACGAGATAGTGGCTGTTACTGGGCAGTTGACCTACCCCCTCCCCCATCACCCAACCCTGTGAAATCTCTAAGTTTTGTAGATGGTCTGTTCTTCAAACTCGTTCGTTTGCTTTGTACACAGACAGGCAGCCTAGCCAGATTTTAATTTTCGAGAGAAGACAAATTTCTTAATTAAAATTTCCTGGGTTAATCCTGTGTGGTATGTGTAATCGTTTCTTATTTATGTATTTTAATTTTTTACTAATCTTTTCGGTGTTTATGCTCCATTCGGACTGGAACTAAGTTAAAACTTAGTTAACTCACCAACCGTGGAATTTTTTTTTAAATAGGAGTAGATAGATCATACTATCGCCCGGTCCATACTCCTCCCACGTCTATTGAACTGGAGTAGAGGCTTGCCCCTTGTTTCCTGTTTAGGATGTGGTTTCCGGCTTTCTCTTCTCTCTTCAGACCTAGGTATGGTGCTTCCGTGATTTTCCTGCGATCTGGCGATGTTGCAGCCCTAGCCAGTTTCCCACCCGCACAGATCTGGATAATGACTGCCTGTATCCTCTACTCTAGGTCCCTTTCTATAAACAAAAACACGACGAAACAAATCAGAAATGACCCTAAACCAGTTAAAATCAAACCACCTAAACCCATTAACCTTTCTTTCACTAATATCCGGGGCATTCGTACTAACTTTCCTAGTGTAGAAGCATTCCTGCATGAAAAGTCCCCGGACATCCTTGCACTCTGCGAAACTAACCTCAACTCAGCTATTCCCTCCTCTGACCTCTCCATCCCTGGTTATCTTCCCCTCTTAAGGAAGGATTCCACTGTCCACATGCATGGGCTGGGTGTCTACGTCAGCGAACACCTCCCCATAGCTAGGGTGACTTCACTCGAATCTACTGACCACCAATACATATGTCTCCGCCTGTCTTTCCTCAGTTCGGTTAGTTACCTATTCTTACTTTACCATTCTCCCTCCTCTCCTGACTGCTCCCTACTAGATAGCATTGCTGATGACATAGATAAGGCTATTTCCTATCACCCATTCGCCCACATATTTGTATTCGGAGACCTCAACGCCCATCACTCTGAGTGGCTTGAAAATGCTGTTACTGATCCAGCGGGCATTCACGCCATGAACTTCGCTATTTCCCAATCCCTTATGCAAGTGGTGGACTTCCCCACTCACTTCCCAAGCACTCCCTCGGATCATTCCTCACTACTAGATATATGTTTCACCTCTGCGCCTGGCGCCTGTCAAGTCTCACAGCTTTGCCCTCTCGGCAACTTCGACCACGCTGTAGTCTCTGTTAGTATTTCTTTCCGCTCTCACTACCCTCAGGAGCCCCCTACCTATACCAAAAAGCTGACTGGGATGCCTTTCACAATTTCCTCTGCGACGTCCCTTGGGGAAAAGTGTTCGATCTATCAGCTGATGACTGTGCCTCTGAGGTTTCCGCATGGGTGAAAGCTGGCATTGATGCCTTCATACCCACCAGGAAGTATTGCCTAAAACCTCATTCCTCTCTGTGGTTCTCTCCTGCCTGCTCAGCCGCCATTGCCCACAGGAACTATTACTTCCGTCTATTCCGGAGACAGTCATCTGATCACAATAGGCGCCTGTTCACGTCTGCTCGCAATGAGTGCAAGAGAACCCTAAATGACGCCAAACGGTTGTTTGCTGAGAGAATGCGACAGCGCATAGCTGACTGCAAGTTCGGCTCCAAGGACTATTGGAGGATTTGCAAACGAGTGCTGAACAATAGCAAATCCTCACTACCTCCTTTAATCCATGAATTTGAGGTTCTCACGTCATCTGCGGACAAAGCTGAATGCTTCACCCGCAGATTCTCATCCAACTCCACATTTGACTCATCTGGAGTACACCCACCCGACTTCCCTATTAGAACTGAGGCTAAACTGCACGACGTATATATTACCCCGACAATAGTATCCCGAGTAATCTCAAAACTCAACCCCCATCAGGCATGTGGAGACGATGGAATCCCGGTGATAGTCCTTAAGAGGTGTGCTCCTGAACTTTCCCCTGTCCTCTCTAAACTGTTTAACTACTGCCTTTCTGCTTCCTGCATGCTGGAAGTTCTCCTCAGTCATTCCTGTATTTAAGAATTGTGGTGAAACCTTGGACCCATCCAACTATCGTCCTATCAGTCTTCTACCGATATTCAGGAAAGTATTCAAGGCCATAATGCTGAAATAGTCCAACATCTTACTGCCCACAAACTCTTCTTTGACAGGCAATACGGCTTCCACTTTGCCAGGTCCACGGCCAATTTGCTAACAACCGTAACGGAGTACATGCTCCAGGCCCTTGATGAGTCTGATGAGGCTTGCGCGGTTGCTCTGGACATCTCCAAGGCTTTTGACAGGGTTTGGCACTCTGGCCTCCTATGCAAGCTACGGTATTACCGGTCGCCTGCTTGACCTAATCCAATCTTTTTTAAATAACCGCAAAATGAAGGTCGTTTTGAATGGGCATGCCTCTTCATCCTACAGCACGAATGCTGGTGTCCCACAGGGCTCTATCTTGGGCCCGACGCTCTTCCTTATTTTCATCGACGACCTCCCAGATGAAATCAGTTCCCAAGTAGGCATCTATGCAGACGACACCACAATATACTCCTGCACCAGTAAGAAACCTGTCGTGGCGGACAGACATAATCTCACTGCTGACATTGAACGGGATCTATACTCTGTGGTGAATTGGGGAAAGAAGTGGCTTGTCAACTTCAATGTGTCTAAGACCAAGCTGTTGTCTGTCAACCATCACAGGCAACCTCTCCTGCCTCCCATAAGCATGGACCAAGCGATTCTCCCTGAGAGCAACACACTACGCCTCCTTGGCCTTACCCTCTCCTCAGACCTCAAATGGAACCACTATATTGATTCCATAGCAAAATCTACTACTAAGAAGGTTGGATTACTATGCCAATCCAGGATGTTTTTTCCACCTGAATCTATCCTGCATATATACAAGTCAACCATTCGTCCGTGCATGGAGTACTGCTGCCATTTATGGTCAGGCGACCCTGCCGTTCTCCTCAGTGTTCTCGACAGGCTCCAAAGGAGAGTCTGTAATGTGATAGGTACTGATCTGGCGGCTCAACTGCAGCCACTTCCCCACCATCGAAATGTGGCCTCCCTTTGTCTGTTCTATAAATACTTTCATGGCTTCTGCTCGGACGAACTTAAGCCACTGGTGCCTCCTTAAATATATGAAATGAATTGTTTGAACATTGATTTTTTTATCAATACTTGTATTTAAGTAGATATTCTGTTTTTAATGAAACAGTATTATATATTTATATCTACCGGCCTGATTATTTATGATAAATTTTTATTACGAAAATGTGTGCCATTCGGCAGGATTCGAACCTGCGACCCCTATCTATATAAGGGAAGCTACCATTTGATCAGGTAACATCTTAAACCTCTCAACCATGAATAGCCTCCAGTCTAAACGAGGTTTTTATCAAGCCTATATAACACAATTTTTCAAATCCTGCTGAATGGCACACATTTTCGTAATAAAAATTTATCGTAAATAATCAGGCTGGTAGATATAAATATATAATACTGTTTCATTAAAAACAGAATATCTAATTAAATACCAGTATCGATGAAAAATAATGTTCAAACAATTCATTTCAAATTGTCGGTTGCTTATAACCAAGTTTCGTTAAAATTCGTTGATTTCGATTATATATATAAACATTTTAAATATGTTATATATTATCACCAATGCATTTGTAAATTCATCCAATTTATTTTCATTATAATACTCTGTTAAATTCTAACATTGAGTTCTCATTGGATTATGATCCCCTATGGAATTAACCTTACAGATTACCAAGGATACTACTTATATATCTCCTGGGTATGACACGTAAACTGCAACTGGTGATGTCGCTCTAAATTTACTATTTGGAGTCTTGGGGAATATAGAGTTACCCTTTAAATACCATTACTCCTAGGTCCACTCTGGCTCGGAGTAGTAGTACCTTTCAGGGTCTCATCTATGGGTCAAATATTATGAAGGGAGCTTGAGTGTGTGTGTTTGTTGTGTAAATACACTACATGCGTGTGTGTGCACGTGTAGGATGGCTTTTTAAAACCTGTGCAAAGTCATCTTTGAGATTATATATATATATATATATATATATGGTGATTGAAAAAGTAATTCCATATTTTGTGTCTGAATGGCCAGCCAGGAGTTGATTTTTTTTTTTTTTCTTGTGGTTGGTTAAAGAAGTCTACTTCAGTTGATGTGATCCCTGGGCAGCTTAAGAAGCTGGCATCTAAATCTGGCACCTATATCCAATTTTAAATAAAACCCCATGTTAAACACTTCCCTGTCATATCCATTTCTTCTAAAAATTATAGTTAATAATAAATTTATAAGTATTTTAAAATCGAGAGTTACTTTGCAATTACCATGTGTGTGTATATATATATATATGATGATGATGAAGTAGCATAACAGTTCATAGTTGATTTAGACAGTTTCTGAATTAAAAATGCCATGCCAAGACAATGTTTTTGTTTGGGTTGACACTTTTTCTTTTTTTTTCTTTGTTTCTTTCTAAAAGTGGAAGTTTGTAGTAGTGCCTTGTCTTTAAGCTGTAACTGTTTATCCTAGTACTGACAATTCCATTTGTTGTCATTTTACAAAAATTAAAAAAAAAATGCTATTGATTGTTTTTGTTTGATCTTTTTATAAGCAAGATTGCTCTTCTTGTATCAAATGGTTGAGGTATTCTCTTGTAAATTGCTGGCTTGATCTTAATCTGTGAAACTAAACTGAATTTGAAAAATGAGTCGATAAAATTTTATCAATAATCTGATTAAATAGTTTCAGCTAAATACACTATCTGATTGTATTATTGATCACAGCACAAGGCTAATTCTGTTTACAAACAGTTGTACATGATTTTCAACTGTAAACCCAATTCAGTTCGATAGTTTTAAGCTTTCCAAATTGAAGTACTTAATTTCAAACCCCTTCAATGTGCACTGTTACAGCTTGGCTTTCTACATGCCATAGTTGAGATTATAAATATGTTAATCTTTCTCCCTCTGCTCTAATATTAAACTTTCATAAATATTTCAGCCTATGAAATTTTTAATTGGACTAAATAAAGGAACACAAATTGAAATTTAAGTAACATTCATCTAACAATTTTTAAAAAATATTTCTTTCTGAAATGAGCAATGGCGACGCTCTCATATGACATCAAAAATAAAATACATAATTTAAAAATTAAGCTTTTCTTTCCAGGAAATAGTCAGTTAGTGTTGAGATGAATACTTAAATTTATTTGAAGTTCTTGGACAAGTCATTTGAATGGTATTGATTGCAACAGAGAAACTTGAATCTCCACAATCTGTTCATGCAAGAAAATGCTCTTTTACATTCTTCAAAACTGACTATTGACCACCTTGCCAAAAATGATTTCAGAGACAACAGATTAATGGCTGGGCTCTCAGATTCCCCAGTTCTCTATGGAAAAAATCCAATAAAAAATGTATATTTGAATAAAAAAACAATATTTGAGCCAAGATCATCATTGAGAAGCTATCAAAGCTTGTTCAAGTAATGTTAAAGTCGAATTAGTAGAAAAAGTTAACAAAATGAAGGAATGAAAGATTAATGAATATTATAGAATGTCAAAGAGCTTTCATATTAACATGAAAATTATCAAATAATAATTTGATAATATTGTGCTCATTAAATGTTTTTAGATTTATTTATGAACAGAAGTTTGTTGCATTTTGTTTCCTGGCTAGAAAATAAACAAAAGACATTTTTTATAAGGATTGATATTATTAGAAGCTGAAGCACATGTGATATATTACTCATCTAATTATAAATATATCATTAATATTTTACTAACATTGGTTGGTTAATATCAATTTTATAGTGAAAACTGAAATGCCTAATGAAATTGGACAGTGTAGTTTGTCATTTAATGTTCATTTGGTAGGGAAGGTTGGCATGAGAAAATGAAATTTGCAAAATGTGCTTTAATTTAATTTTGTTCAACGTATTTACATTCCTTTTGAGCAGCATTGTTGAATTATTTGGTTATTTGTTGATTGTTGTTGAGCCTTTAGCTGTCAGTGAAGTTGTGAACGAATTTTCAGCTCCCTACGTCCTTGTCAATTGGAAAATAACGAAATAATTTAATTTTAGTTTATTTATGTTCATTTCATACTGAGGCTCTTGAGATATGAATCTACTTTTTTCTTCAAAATCTCTCACCTTGGATAACTTGTCAGTCACATTCAGGGACTTAAATTTTGGATAAACTGCTCTCATATTCACCCGATGCTGCAACAGTTCTACAAATCTATTATTGTCAACCTTGATATCTGCAATAATGATTCCATCTTTTATATTTCAGTATTTTTAGTTCAATTTTTGGTATTTTAAAAAAAATGCTTGTGTGCTAAGCTTAGCAAAAGATTAATGAAGGCATTGTGCTTGACAAGGGGTTGAAAAACGTTTTAGGAAAAGAGAACACATTGCCCCCCCCCCTTTTTTTACTTGCACATGAAGACAAACTCAAAGTAAAACAAAAATATTTATTTTTTAATTTCTTTACACCAGTTCACAATTGTCACCCCAGGATATTTTTGCTGAACATTATTGTAAATGATCCATTTCTCATCATCTATCACAATTTGCTTGTTTCAATTTTTTTATATAGCAAATCATAAATAGAAATTTGATCCAAAAGATTCTTTTCACTCAGATCATGTGGAACCCAAACATCATAACGATTTGAGTAGCAAAGATTTAGTAAGTGCTCATGGATGGTGGATTTTGATATATTTCGTGTTTCTGCCATTTCCCCATGTTGTGTAAGGCAGGTTATTTTCAATCAGTGTTTTGATTTGGTCATTAATCTGTAGCGGAGGGAAGGGGTCTGCCTGAACGTTCTTCATGAATAAAGTTACTGTCAGTTAAAGCACCTTCACCATACTTAGAACATATCATTTTGTTGCTTGCCATGCATTTTTGTCTTTATTGTAATAAAAATGGAAGCCCACTCCCCCAGCCAGTGAGTCATATATTGGGTAACTGGTACTAATTAGAATTGTCCAATTTGATCACTGCCAAAAAATGGTAAATCTGTATAGAAAATGTAAGCATTTTTACCTTACTGGTCATCCCAACTGTGGCTGAGAGATCATTTTTTTTATATTTTCTCTCCTTTTTGCTAAACTCCTACTACTTTGTTCATGTCCAGTCAATATGGGTGTCAGATTTTACCTATGGTTAATTTTTTTTTTTTTTTTATAAACGTAAGTCATTTTAATGTATTTTCAAATTTTTTTCTCCCTCTAAATGTGCTTTCATGTCTCTGTTATCAATAATTGAACATTTGCCATCACATAGCTTTTTAGTTTTTTAAGTTATTTTTTTTAACTTTTAGGACTTTCACTTGTATTTGGACTTTAACTAAGTTTAAACTTAGAAAAAAAATATTTATTTTATATTTTTCAAATTGGAGTAGATATTCTCAACTATCACCTGTTTCACACTACTCCCACTTCTATTGAACAGGAATAGAGGCTCATCCCTCCTTCCCTGTTTAGGAAGTGGTCTCTGGCTCTCTTCCTATCCTCAGACCTCAGTATGGGTGTTTCTGCGATTTTTCTGCGTTGTGCATGGTCAGTGGCAACATCTCTTCATGGTGAGAATACCGAGTTGGCAGTTTTCTGGGTGCTGCTTCCGACTGGTAGTTAGAATCCATAACTCTGGTTAACAGTTGCATAATATCAGGGTTTTTGCAGTGCCATGTTACACATGGATAGGTGTCCCTGGGTGGGCAACCCTGAGGCCACACTTTGCTGCAGTTCATGCTAGCTCCCTTCCAGTGCAAGTCTCAGTCAATGACTGTCTGATACCACTACCCGAGGTCTCTCCTCGACAACAATAAACATGCATAACTGTATATCAATAAATACAACTAAACCATGCAAAGTAAAATCACCTAAACCTTTCAACCTCTTTCCTTCACAAACATCCGTGGTATTCATACCAACTTCAGTAGTGTGGAATTTTTTCTTTACAAAAAGTCTCCTGACATCCTAGTGCTCTGTGAGACTAATCTTAACCCCCTCAATTCCCTCCCTGGCTACCTTCCCCTCTTAAGAAAGGACTCCTCTGTACATGGTCTGGGGGTTTATGTCAATGAACACCTCCCTCTAGCTAGAGTGCCATCTCTTGAATCCCCTGACCACCCATACATGTGTCTCTGCCTTTCACTTCTCAACTCAGCTATCTTTTCTTTCTGTATCATTCTCCTTCCTCTCTCGACTGCTCCCTGCTTGACAGTATCTCTGATAATATAGATAAGGCTACTTCCTCCCACCCATTCACTAATATATATGTGTTTAAAGATCTTAACACCCACCACGTCAAGTGGCTAGAAAACTGCCACTGATTCTGCTGGCATTCATGCCTTGAACTTTGCTATTTTCCGATCTCTTATGCACTTTCCCAGTATCCCTTCAGGGCATCCTTCTCAGATCTATGCTTAACTTCTGTCCCAGACTCCTACCAAGCCTTGCAGCTTTGCCCTCTTGGTAACTCTGATCATGCTGTCGTTTCCATTAATATCTCTCTTCACTCTCACTCCCACCAGGAGCCTCCTGCCAACAATTTCCTACTGCTACCAAAGAGCAGACTGGGATGTGTTCCTATGCGATTTCCCTTGGGAAAAAGTGTTTAGTTTCCCTGTTGAGGACTGCACCACTGAGGTCTCTTCCTGAGTGAAAGCTGGCATTGATGCTTTCATACCGATCTGAAAGGTCTGTCCCAAACTTCATTCATCCCGCTGGTTCTCTCCTGCCTACTCGACTGCCATTGCCAACAGGAACCACTACTTCTGGCTGTTTGGAGTCATGCGTCAGACTATAATAGGCGCCTATTTGCCTCTGCTCGTAATGAGTGTAAGAGGATCTTGCATGAGGCTAAGCTGCTGTTTGCTGTGAGAATGAGGCAGAGCATAGCTGCTCGCAAGTTTGGCTCTAAAGACTCTGCAAACATGTGCTGAACAACAGCAAACCCTTCATTTCTACCTTAATCAATAAATCTGAGGTGCTCACGGCATCTGTGGACAAGGCCGAGTACTTTGCTCGCAGATTTTTTTTCCAACTCCACATTTGACTCGTCTGGAGTATCTGCACCCAACTTCCCTCTTAAAACTGAGGCTCAACTGAGAGATGTTCACATAACTCCCTCTCTGGTATCTAATATAGTTTCAAAACTTGACTCCCCTAAGGTGAGAGGAGGCAATGAAATTCCAGTCATTGTCTTGAAGAAATATACCCCTGAATTCTCCTCTGTCCTCTCTAAACTTTATAATTACTGCCTCTCTGATTCCTGTATTTAAAAACTCAGGGAAACCATTGAACCTATCCAATTATTGCTCTATCAGCCTCCTACCAATGTTTGGAAAAATGTTCAAGGTTATTATCAATGCTGAAATAGTTCAGCATCTTACTGCCAATAAACTATTCTCAGACAATATGGCTTCCGCTCTCTGTGGTGGTACCGCCTTACTTGGATCGAAATGATTAAAAAAAAAAAGTGTCTAAAATGCACCTTATCATCTTCCATTTTCATAGGGATGCAAAACTGACATAAATTAAGTAATTTTAAACATTGTTTCACAGAGATAATTTGAAATGTGCTCTAATCAAAAATGTAAGCATATTATTATATCTATCAATAAATTTAATGTATTTTAATGTGTTGAAACAAGAATGACTAAAAAAGACATGAACTTTCTATAAAACCCAATATTATTTGGTGTTATATTTTTTGAAAATTGGAATTCTCAAAGTATATTTTTCAGAAACTTCTTGTAAATATTTGGATTACAACTTTTGAATTATTTACAAAAAATTGAACTAAAATGTAAAAAAAAAAATTACTGCCTTGAATTTCTAAATATGAATTCAAAGAAAATCTTGAAACCTCAGCAATAATCATAACTGCATTTATTTAGAAATGCACTTTTATTATTATTCTATTGTAAGTGTGCTTCTTTCTCCCTCCTTTCATTAGTTTGCACGACCATTATGCTCTGCCAATACCTCACAAATAATGTTCTATTCTGTTTTGATCACATGGTAAGAGGAGAAAAGACCCTACTTGATTTCAGTGGGAAAATGAAAGAAAGAAGAAAAGGTAGAAGTCGAGAGAGCGAGAGAGAGAATCAGATTAAGCTGATAACAATATATACTACACTTTGATCTTAGCCAAAATGTCGAGACATTATGATGACAGTAATAAAAGCGTCATTTTTCAGACGCTCAGTATCGAACGGTGGAAACTGATTATGGCAATTGCTAAAAACTCAAGTTACTATAAATAAAAGAGCATCGTGCTGAATTATTTTAATATTATCAAGAGAAATGTTCGTAAGGTGGGGATTTTGCTAGAAAAAAAGAAGTCAGAGAAGATAAAATTGTTTAACGTCTCCTGACAATAACTCATAAATAATGGACTCTTCCGTTTTGATCACGTGGAAAGAGGAGAAAAGACGCAACTTGCTTTCAGTGAGAAAATGAAGGAATAAAAGAAGAGAAGATAGAATTATTCAACAGCTGTATTAATGAAATGGAAAAGTTGTCATTTTCAAATCTTTTCATTTGTACCCACTTCTTAAAATAACAGCCAGCATTCATATTTATGATTGTTATTGTAATATTTCATTGAACTTGTCAAGATCAAATATTTAATGATGTGATAGAGAAATTTTATTGTCTTAGAACTCTTGATGAGCTTTTACTCAATCCTTGACTTTAAAACTTTTTATGGGTTCAATTTTGTTATGACTAATTTTACTCGTATATGATTATGCATAGAAAAATCAATTATATGTAACAGTCTTTCTCATATAAAGTTCATGACATTTCAACTGCTAATTTCTTTGCTTTGGTTCTAGAAAAACAGTCCCCACCAAAAAAATGTTTTCACAGGAAACTGTTTGATAATTTTTTACTTTCTGATTTATAAATAATTCAGTTTAGTTCTCACTAAAGCTTATAACCGAAATCCTGACATTCATTTTGTAATTTATTTTCACCACCATCTAAGTAACTGTTTTTATGTGCAACATTTTAGTATTAAGGACTGAAGTCATAAAAATGCGATTGTTCTCTAAAAAGTCTAATTGAAAATATTTCCATAAATATGATAATTTTGTTCCCTTCCGAAAGATCTTCGTTAAATAGATTATCTTTATATCACAATCAGTCTTAATATTAAGTTTCTAATATTTGCTAAATGTAGACTTGGCCTGATAGCAACATAAGAATGACATGGTTTCCTGACAATTCAAGGGTTGATTTTTGAATGTGCCATATTAAATTCAATATAGACATCTATATCCTTCAAAAAGATTTTCGATGTGAGTGTACGTTCTAAAATGATACTGTCTTTGTCTACCTCCAATTTGCTGTTAAAGAGGAATGCTTCGTATTGTGACACTATCTCCTGCGGGGATACTTTCCCTTGTTTGATTTAATACAGTGGAGAGAGAGAGAGAGAAATTGATATTAGCAATATTATTAGTTATGCTTTATTATAATACGCGATGTGAGCTTAGGTAAAAAATTATTTTAATACTATTAAATACTTGTAAAATATGGGGAATAGAAAAATTAACTATTTTAATACTAGCGTGAACTTCTAAAATCCGGGGAATATAAAATTTAGCTATTTTCTGGGAAAGAAAAGAAAATAAATATTTTTTCTTTCGTGTTTGAAGCAGATATTTTTTGGTAAAGCTAAAAAATTTTTTAGCCAAAACAAGTGTCAGAATTATTTGATGAGGTCAGGTGGGGTTAATCCTTCAACAGATTTTTCTGGGAAACCGAAAATCTGTGGGAAATCGGAAAAATCGGAATACAATGTGAGCTGGTGATATCTCATTCGTTGAGCTAAACCCCTTCCACAAATTGAGTGGGCAGAAGATGGTTTCATTGGCTAAAGGCTTCAAGCCGGCTAGATCCCCAGAGAAGATTGAAAATGGTTATAAAAATCTGGACTCAGCGAGAAAATTTCAGTTATTCAGAGGTTGACTGAGTAGCTATCAGTCGAAATGTAACGACTGTGAAAAAAATGTTCCCAACTGAGGAGCCATGACCCACGGCTGGTCACCCACCATAGAATTTATGGCTAAAGAGATAATTTCAAATGAAGCCTGCCACAAATTAACTTAAGGAGTTAATTTGGAATAATACGCCTTCAACATGAATCCCGAAAGAACATTATTGTTTTTTTTAATCACGGGAAAATCAAAAATTCTGATTCTTCGTTTGGTCTACTTTGGTAAACTCTGTCAAGTTCCGACTAGAACCCGAAAGAACTTTATTATTCTTTTTTAACATCACCTAAAGGAAATGAACAGCTCTAATTTTAGCAAAAATTTGAAGAGCTCCGTCCACTTTAACAAAACTTGGACAAGACATTTCTTTTTAAGGATTGGAAGCTCTGAGATTTTTAAACAAACTTTCTCTCTCCATTGTAACTGGCATTTTCGACAACTGTATCATCATTGTTTTTTTTTTTTATATATATATATATATATATATAAAGACATTCTTCGTAGCTCTCCAGGTGTGTTAAACTTTGTTCATTTGTTTTATTAATTTTTTTTTTGGTGCCGTATTTATTTTTTTTTTAAACCACAAGTGTGCACCAGTGTCCGGACTGGCTCTAAAAGGCAACTGCTAAGATTGCACAATGTGACCTCTGGGATCAAATCACAACGTGGGACAGTGGCACGTTGTTGCAAAAGACATCTTGTAAACCAGCTTTTGTGGTGACATCCTTGGATGAGAGCATCACGACCAGCAACAGCGACCAAACCAACCGGCCAGCCAGAACTGGGATTGTCATGACTGTCAACAAGAACGAGCATCACATTAGATGGCCAGACACACCTGGCCTAACATATTACACATTCGTTAATGTGGTAATGACTGGATGTGGCAAGGTTTTCCATTCAACCAAGAAACCTTTAAAAAAATGTTAAATCAGTTTCAGAAATATGTTGGGCTGATATCTTTGTATATATCAGCCTGTTCATATTGTGATTGGTTCTTGACTCAATAATTATAGGTTTTAAATATTCTTCCTGTTATAAGATGAGCCATTACTTCATTTTTGGTTTCCTCTTGAAGCTCAACATATCAAACTGATAACTTAAAAGTTATTTCTTAGTTGTTGAATTATAGGAATTGTTAACTGTTATTGTTGCATAGAAATATGCTAAAAAAGAAGAGATTTTTTTCACTTGTTCTTTTTTCTTCTTTTCCTTCAGCTGCTGAAATTGCTGCAGAACTGGATCGTGACGAACAAGAAAACTCAGGAGTGATGGCTGCCGTAAAGCACCAAGAGAGGGAGTATCTTGGCATGCTCGAGTACAACAAAGTGGATGAGAGTGCACTCATTAAGAATCTCGTACATGGTAAGTGAGATTAGATGGACATAGGGGGCTTATTTAAATTTGAAATGGCTAGCTTGTGGGGGATGTCCCTCACCAATAAACATGTCTATAAAGGTTGGAAGAGTATATATATATATATATATATAAATAAATAATTAAAATGAATGTTCTGTGTGTACTATTTATAATATGTACAC
The DNA here is from genome assembly GCA_037127315.1 of Ascarosepion bandense. NCBI lineage: Eukaryota > Metazoa > Mollusca > Cephalopoda > Sepiida > Sepiidae > Ascarosepion > Ascarosepion bandense. Next base: position 406,458 of record JBBBDQ010002199.1, read on the forward strand.
TTAATGGGTCAGTTAATAAAATTTGAGGAATAAAAGGTGAACAAAATGATAACAATGTTGGTAATAAGATTTAAGAGAAATCTTGCTGTTGTTGGTTAACTGGATCCCTGTGAAAATTATATTCTCTGAATAAACTCAAATCCCTGTTGAATACTTTAATATGTGATTATATATATATATGTAGACATCCACAGACAAATCTGTTTCGCTGTATCACAGCTCATCAGTACGGGTTAAGCATCTGATTGCTTTTTTACCCAGGATTGAAACCCGACTAAATTGGTATCAGTTGGCGCACTCAGATCAATATGGTTTAGACAATCTTTCATGTTTGGACACAATCTTCAAAGATTATATTCAGACATGAAACAGACTGTTGCTACTCAGTTTTGGCTCCAGTATCTACTTTTTATATATATATATATATATATATATATATATATATATGAGTGTGTATATATATAATATACATATACACTATATCCCTGAGCATTTTTACCCATAAACATAGCATAAATTATAACTATATTTTTTTACCATATATGGCGTCACTAAAAAATATTTCAGCTTGGGTGCTTTTATATATACTCAACTATTGAGCAACATTTGCTGGATAATCCAGATTATACAGGAACAATTTGTTCACTGTTCTGTACAGAGTTTCGTTTGCTCAACATCTGCATTTATTAAAAGTGATTTACATTAAGTTAAATCAACTTTCACACAGAAAGAGCATCTTGTTCACTCCTATCTTTTAGGAGGTATGTGAGTAAAATTTTTCCATTTTATAGTCATTTGGAACTATTTAGCCTTTCTGTTTGTATATTCCTCCTTGTTTTATTTTAAGTCTTATTGATAAATTTGTGTTTTAGTCATGGTTCCTTTTTCTCTTTATATTTTCTCACAGTGCAAATTGTGTTTTCATGGTCAAGTAATATTTACCAACATATTCTTCTGATGATGTGTTGGTTGAAATGGATCTCTAAAGAAGAATGCTCTCCTGCATTTTTTAATCTGTGTGTGTGTGTGTGTATATATATATATATATATATATATATATATATATAATTCTCTTGACAAAGAATGTCTTCCAAAAACAAATTTTTATCTTATTCAAATGTTCAAACCTGTGAGAATTTATCTCATATTTGAGGGCACCTGTTCCAAAACCTTGAAAATATATATATAGTTACTAATGGAAGTATTGAACTATTATTATTTTATTGTACTTATGAATAAATCTCTTTATAACTCAAGAAACTTAGCTTATTGTAGTGGCTATTTGTTTTAAATTACTATTAAATTATCATCAGTAAAAACAAAATAAAACTTTTAGCTTATTGAACAAGTAATTTTTCAATTAATATTATTATTTTATTTGTACTTATGGGGATTCATTTATAAGTACATATTTTAATATCTCATTTCATTATTCTTATCTTTCTGTTTGTTTTGATTTTTTCTTTTTCATTTATTTTATTTTATCTTATCCAATATTTGAATTCGTCTTCTCTCTTCCTTTTTTCTTTAAAATTTGACATGTCTGAATTTCCACTATGAAACATTCACTACACAACCGTCTAGCATTCCAACCATACCTACTCACACTGTTATTTGGGTTTTTGTTACCTCCCACCCCACTTAATTCTTATTGTTTGACCTTGTTTTTATTTCTTCATTTATATTTATTTATTTATTTTCTTTAATCTCCTTATCTATATATTACAAAATAAATTAACCACATTTTACTGCCTGATGATGGTGTCTTAGCACTAAAACTTTATAGCCGTCAAGTTGCAGTATGTCATTATTATAACAATAATTACCATATATATATATATATATATATATATACACACACACACATTTATTTAATTGTTTGAGTAAATATTCTCTTTTTAATCAAACAGTATATTTATGTTTATTTCTACCAGCCTAATTATTTACAATAAATTTTGTTACCAAAATGTGTGTCACTCAGCAGAATTCAAACCTGTGAAACTTACAACTTAGCCATCAATTTATCTGGCGCATCTTAGACCACAAATCATTCCACAGTCTAATCAAAGTCAAATCTTAAGATACTGTTTGATTAAAAACAGAATATCTACTCAAATATGAGTATCGATTAAAAGTAATGTTCAAACAAATAAATATGTCCTGTTTTTAAAACCATTTTGTTAATCTTTGGGATTTTCTATAGCAATAAATATATATATAGTGAATGTGCTAAGTTTAGTAAGAGCACTCACTGAGTATCAGTCATTTTGTTTAGTGAGATTAGTTTAACCATTGTTAGGTGTATCGTATACCCAATACTTATGACGTGAAAAGACTTTACTTCCCAATGCCCTTCTAGATTTCCTTAATATTTTTCTTTTTCATTTTCCTTTTCTCTGCAGATCTCCAACCCTATGTGGCTGAATCTATGTTGCCTGGCCTCCCAGCTTATATTATTTTCATGTGTATTCGTCATACAGACCACATTAATGATGATGAGAAGGTGTGTTCACTCCTTACAGGAGTTGTAAATGGAATCAAACGAGTGGTCAAGGTAAGAGAGGAAAATGTATTTACCTCTTGACTATTTTTAAGTGGTTAATAATAATTTTTAAATAATTTAATGTTTTGACAGATGAAAAACATTTCCATAACTTCAACAGAAGTTTTTTGTGTTTTAAAGGCATGAGATGACATCCTAAGGAGTGGTTCCTAACTCACTTTTATTTAACATTTCATCTGTGACCAATTAATGTTGAGTTGGGATCTCTCAATGCAAGTTGCAAGCTTGTAAATTTAAAAACATGACATTTAAATCTCAATACAGGTGAACAGTTTCTTGGATTGCATTTGAGTGAGTGAAAAAAAATAGCCTAAATAATTTCTAAAACTAAAATAAAAGGAAGTGGTGATATACAAATGTATTAAATCAACTTTAAGAAAGTAAACAACATTGTTTTGGTTAGGAAACAAACAGAAAACTAGGATGAAATCTTTTTAAAGTGTCACTGGGGTTGGGAGTAGAATGGAGATGAAATTGTAAGAAGTTGTGACATTCTGTTTGTTTGTTTCTATAAGGATTTTTGTAATGAGCAATTTATCATGATTTTTTGTATTGTCCTGATTTAAATTTCATTCTTTTCAGAAATCAAACAATGATGTTGAGAGAATGACTTTATGGTTGGCAAATTCTTGTCGTTTGTTACATAATCTGAAACAGTATAGCGGAGAAAAGGTATGTAATAGCTCTTTCTGTTCTGTTGTTGATGGTAATCAGCTGACTTAATCATAATTTGTTCTGTAAGATTGTTTTTGAGCAGCTGCGGGAGTACCAAAATATAAATGAGACTTTATCCAATATTTCTTAATGATTTTCACTGAATAAGGAAATCTGTGTTGTTGTTGCCCCCCCCCCCCCCCAAAAAAAAAAAACAAACATTGAAACAAAAAGATAAAATGAATTCCTAGTAACTTTAGACAACCCACGATTAACCCTCTAGGGCCATTCGTATCATATTTGATACAGTATGAAAACAAGCCTTGAAAGAAATATTTTATAAATTTCAAATGAAAGCAGTACTGACTGCTCAGTCAATGAATACCAAATGTTTCCTTATAGAGAAATACTGTATCAAATATGATACGAATGGCCCTAGAGGGTTAATATTTAGGGTGATGACAAGTTTTTTCAATCTTTGATTCCGATAACAGAATTTGGAACAAAATTTGTATTTTCCAAAAATGCCATGAATGAGAAAGACATCTTATATATGGTAAATAACAACAGTAATTTTTATTTATTGAAAAGCAAGCAAAACCAATACACAAATAGGTATTTACGAACTTGTACAAAAAGGTTCTTGAGAAATTTTGTAAGTGTGTGTGTGTATAAGAAAGAATACATGCTATTAAAAGAAACACAGAAGATTGGTTCATGTACATACATTTTGAACAAAACTTCAATTAATGGCTGCATCTGTAACTGGTGGTTTTGTGGCAGTCAACTATGTTCCTTTGAAGTTGCAACAGTACTTGTCAGTTCTTTTGATACAACTACAGTAGTGATATACTGGAAGATCTAAACAGATTGATTTTCATAGAACTGCCTAAGAAGCCAGGTACAAAGGAACGTGAACTCCATCGAACAATCAACTTAAAGAGTCACATAACAAAACTCATCATCCGAATGCAGCAGAATCAAGCTAGAGATAAGAACAGTGCGGTTTTGTCAAGGACACTGAACAAGGAATGTGATATTTATGCTTTGAATGTTATCAGAAAGGGCAATACAGATGCAGGATGTGTACCTGCGTTTCATAGTCTATGCAAAGGCACTTGACAAAATACACCACAAAGACTTGATAGAGATGTCTGGCACCCTTGACATATTTGGGAAAGACATTAGTGTAATCAAGACCCTCTACTAGCAGCAAACGAGTTCAACAGATATGCAAAGATAGAAAGGAATATAAGACAAAGATGTATCTTCTCACCAGATCTATTCAACCTATACAGCGAGGCACTTCTGAAATCCTAATGAATAGTGTCAGGATTCATCATTGGTGGCCACAATCTGAACAATATAAAATTTGCGGATGATACAGTGCTGATAATAGACACAGAAAGGAAACTACAAAACCTTCTGCAGGAAGTAGTTAAAGAAAATGGAAAGAAAAGACTACATATAAACTACAAGAAAACTGAATATATGGTCATCAGTAAAAAGAGGAGCCCAAAATGCCAACTACAAGTTGTAGGTACTGAAATTCATATACCTGGGAAGTATTCTAACAGAATGAAAAGTATGACACTGAGATCTGAAAGTGAATTGGTATGGCCAAGGATGCATTCCAGAAGCTAAGTAGGTTATTAAGAGACAGGAAAATTTCGCTGGAAACTAAGAGAATATTGGATGTGATGTCTGTCCAGCATTCATTGCCATATTGTAGAACAATCCCAAAGATCATGAGAAGGCTTGAAGCAACAGAAATGTGTTTCTACAGAAGGATGCTGAGGATACCATGGACGATGTGAGCAACAACAAGGTTTTAGAGAGGATGGAAATGAAAAGGAAATGAATACTTAACATCAGGAAAAGATAACTGAATTTCCTGGGACATGTAATGAGGAAGGAGGACTTGGAGAATCTGATACTCACAGGTCAGATATTGGGAAAGGGAGACAGGGGAAAGCAATGCATGACATACTTGATGGGCTTAAGCAAATAGAGGGCACAGATGAGTTTGGAAGGGGTGACAGGAGAAAATGTTAAGAGCTACAAGGGATAGGGAGATGTTGAAGGCCATGATCATCTATGTCCTGAAGGGACATGGCACATAGAAGAAGAATTTTCTACTACTCACTTTTTGTGGTTACCAGAGTTGTCCCAGGTTTAAGAATTTTCAAGACTAAACAGAACGATTTGACTGGTTAATATTCTATCTGAATGGAAACATGATTCTGTTAGATCTTTAAAAATCAACTGATTCAAATGACATTAATTTTCTTTTGTGTATGTCTATATGAGTTTTTTGGTTAGTTGCTTTAACTTGGTCATTTGTTGTATGGAGATGTGTGTGTGTTTAGCCCACAAAGCATTTGTGGGTAATTATTAATGTATTTTTATTTTATACTGACACTGACCTGAAAATCTCTTTCTTTCCAATGCACAATATACAGATTAAGTAGAGAAATTTGCCCAAAGCTAGTTTTGGGTAAAAGAACAAAAATAAAAAAAAAACATTTGTCTCTCCTTTATTACGAGAAACGTTTAATTTGTAAATATAGAAAACAAGTCGAGTTAAGTGAAGTAGAGGAAAAGTCGTGATAATTCAAGACCATGTTTTTGCAAAACAGGTTCAAATGTAATTGGCACTAAAAATCTAATTGTGATTACTGTTCTCCTACCCCATACCTCCACTTTTATCAGAAAATCACAAGTGTGGAATGTTTTAGCATATTTAATAAATCCTCTCAGAAAATTGAGTTACATTTACAGAGATAGTTTCTGTGTCTAACATTAGTCACCAGCATAGACTTCCTAAAAAAACACATTTTTTATTAATTGTAATGCTTTTGAACATTAATTTTGGTTTTATTAGAAAGATAATAATGTTAAAAGAAAAATGAATTTCTGTAAATAAAGATTTTAGGCATTTTAAAAATATTGGCATGTTCCTCCCCACTCATTAACTCCTCGAACAACCATTAAAGATAAAAAAATCTAAATAACAAATTTAAAAAACTCTTAAAAATTCAATATATGTCATGGACGTTTCGAACTCAGTAAATTTAATGATTAAGTGGATTTTGTAAAAATAGTGCTTGCTTTTTGTTTAAAATGTAATGAATATGATATTACTCTTGAAAGATAAGTGTTCAAAGGTGGCAATTCAGAGTTATTTCCCTTTTGAATATCCATACAAAAAAGTAATTTGAGAGTTGGTAAAACGAATTTTTTTTTTTTCAATGATTCACACTCAAAAATAGCATTAAGCATTACATTTTTTGATTCTTTAAACATTTTATTACAAAAAAATCTTTTCTGAATAGCAATGTGTTAAATTTTAAAATTGCACTAAAAATTTACAAGTCGTATTTTAAAAAACAATATTAACTTTTTTTTAACTTAATTTAATTTTTAAATTTTATTGAATTATTTTAGGAAAGATTTGAGACTAATTTTTATAATCTTCCCATTTAATACTGCATTTAAAAGAAAAATATTCATAAGACCCCCCCCTCAAGTACAAATGTGATATAGAAAAGGTGGAGTGTGAAATATTTTCACAAAACTTTGTAATAAAATACCCAGTTCAGTATACAATTCATTCATTAATGGATAATATAATTCCTGAAGACTTTTTTGAATCAGTTAATATTTTAAAAGAACGGATAGAGATTTTTCATTAAAATAAAAATGTACATCCATTTTAGTTCTACCTAATTAACATTTCTGAAACATCAATGAGATGTTCATTAATTACAAATCAGTGTTGTTAAGACTTTGGCTGCCAATAATGAGACTTAGTAGGACTTTTATTTTTCTGAATATTGCTTCACTTATATCAAGAAGTTGAATAAGTCCGGTAAGAAGACGCATTTTTGTCGTATGACCCTTTCTATTTTTGTTTATCTTCTCATTTCATTTCCTGTCCATATGCCGGTGGTTTGCTGTCAGTATTTGTTCCGGATTCTCCAAATATTTTTCTTCCCAAATAAATCAAGCTTCCCTGGCAGTTCTAGCATTTCTTCGTCACATGCTTTGTGTAATTTGTAAAACGTCACATTCCTTGTTGCACTGTCAACAAAGCTGCAGTGTCCTTGTTCTATTTCTGGTCTGATTCTGTTGTTCCCACTCTATTCATCAGAATTCAGCTGATAAGTTTTGTTATGTGACTCATTAGGCTGATTGTCCATTGAAGTTCACATTCGTTTACTCCTGGCTGAATCTATCCTGTACATATACAAATCTACCATCCTCCCATGTATTGAATACTGCTGCCGTATCTGGTCGGGTGCCCCTGCTACTCTCCTTGGGCTTCTTGACAAAATACAAAGGAGAATCTGTAACGTGGTTGATACTGACTTGGCAGACCGGCTGCAACCACTGTCTCACTGGCGTGATGTGGCTTCCCTGTGCCTCTTCTACAAGTACTTTCATGGCTTCTGCTCCGATGAACTTAGATCACTGGTGCCGCCTAAGCACGAATTTGCACGAGATACTAGATTGGCAACTGGGTCCCACCCTTTTACAGTTAAACAGATAAGATGTAACCGTAATTTCTACTCCAACAGCTTCTTTTCTCACGCTTCCCGCCTGTGGAATTCCCTTCCACAAGTCTGTTTTCCCGACAGTTACACTCTCCAGGTGTTTAAATGTAGGGTCAATAGACACCTCCTATCACACTAACTTCCAATTATTCTCAGAACACTCATCCTCGGTATCCTTACCCACCCTCTGACATTTCCTATATTTAACTATCTTTTCTCCACTCTATGTAGCCCCCTGTGCAGTAGTGCCAGTGAAATGCCTTGCTCGGGGTGAAACGCTTATATAAAAAAAAAAAAAAAACTTTAGTTCTTCTGATGTTTTTTTTTTCTCTCTCTCGTGAAAAAGAATTTTTTTTAAGTGTTCAACATTTCAAGGGACGTAACTCTTATTTTACAATATTTTTATATGCTTAAAGTCGTTTGTGAACCTGAAAACAAATGTAGTTTAAACAAAAATGTTTGTATTAAAACGCAACAATGCAAACTAATTAGATATTTGTGAAGGAGATGCTGAGAAATTCTAAATTCTGATGTTTGATTAGATTTTTGGAAATGGCTTGGGCCAAGAACTTTTCAACACCTTGTGTGTCTGTGTGTGCACGCACAAATTTATTTTAGTCTACCATTAACTGTGACAGAAATCTCTTTGATTTACTATTCAGCCACAGAACTGCAAAGAAAATGTAAATTTCAATGCATCTAAGACGAAACTGCTGTCTGTCAATCATCACAGGCAACCTCTCCTGCCTTCTATAAGCATGGACCTAGCATCTCTCCCTTAGCAATATATTTTGCCTCTTCGGCCTTACCCTCTCTTCTGATCTCAAGTGGACCCATTACATTGAGTCAATAGCTAAATCCACTGCTAGAAAGGTTGGGTCACTGTGTTAGGCCAGGATGTTTTTTCCGCCTGAATCCATCTTGCACATATACAAATCAACCATCCCTCTGTGCATAGAATACTTCTGTCATATATGGTCAGGTGCCTCCGCTGTTCATCTCTGTGTTCTTGACAGGCTCCAAAGAAGAATCAGTAATGTGATAAGTACTGACTTGGCGGCTCGACTCCAGCTGCTTTTTCACCGACAGGATATGGCTTCCGCTCTGACAAACTTAAGTCACTGGTGTCCCTGCCACAGTAGTTTACTTGTGCAAACAGGTTGGCATCTGGGTCCCACCCATTTACAGTTAGATCAATGAAATGCAGACGACAATTCTACTCCATCCAGCAGCTTCTTTTCTCGCACTTCCCGCCTGTGGAACTCTCTTCCATATTCTTGCTTTCCTGAGAGCTACAACCTCCAGGAATTTAAATGCGATGTCAATACTCATTTCTTATCCACATCACCTTGTATATCTTTTCCTTTCCCTCTACCTTTACAATTGTCATCACACCTGTATTACCATCCTTCTCTTGCTCCTTTCTCTGACATCCCCATAACTGGTTTGTCTTTCTCTTTACTCTCCTCCTATTTAATCTTTTACTCTTATATCCCCCCCTGTGCATCGGTGGCATTACTGCCTTGCATGTGGTGAAACAATAAGAAAAAAAAATTGTTTTATTACAAGTTAATTTATTAACTGCTACCCATGAAAGCATGATGATGACTGGTAGTGGAATATTCATTAAGTACAAGTTGATGTGGCTTCATGCCTTTTTCAAGTAACATAATTAATCTCAGTTCTGTTCAGATTCTATTTTCTAAGTTGATAACTATTAAACCACCTTAAAATACAGGCCATTTAAAAGTAGTTACTCATGAATGAAAATATTTATTGAGGGTTTTTGCTATTCCTTCTTTATTTCTATGGGTAATTATAAAATCATTCAGATTGTCATTCACTAATTAAGTAACCAATATGGATTGGTAATAAAGAAAAAGCTTGGTGTAAGATTTAAACATATCCTTTATCTTTGGCAGACTCAACCTTTCAGAGTATTCACAAAGGCCAATCTGCTGATGTTGTCCAAGTTTACCGATGGAAATATCTTCATTTCTCTGGATGCCATACACCCTAGATTGGAAGGATCCGTTAGCCATTTTGGGTTTTATATTGACATCAATCATAACTTGTTTTTCAGAGTTTGTTTCCTAAATATTGTTTAGAAAGTGAATTGAATAAGATTAATCAGTTTTTGCTCTCTCTCTCTGTTTTCAGCGATATCAAACCTCAAATACTCCTAAACAAAATGAACACTGTTTGCGCAATTTTGACTTGTCAGAATATCGGCCAGTATTTAATGACTTGTGTGTCTACAATTATCGTCAGTTGATCAAAGTTATGAAAGACAACATTGAGAAACTCATTGGTAAGTGTAACTTGCATTTTTTCCCTTGTTGCACATTTTGCTTTCATGACCTCAAAAATAAATAAAATGTTGGCATTGAACAGGGAAGGTTTAACCCTCTAGGGCCATTCGTATCATATTTGATACAGTATGAAAACAAGCCTTGAAAAAAATATTTTATAAATTTCAAATGAAAGCAGTACTGACTGCTCAGTCAATGAATACCAAATGTTTTCTTATAGGGAAATACCAAATGTTTCCTTATAGGGAAATACTGGATCAAATATGATACGAATGGCCCTAGAGGGTTAACAAAGTTATCAACAACAGAAGTTCTTAAGAATTATTAACATTCCAAATTATTTAATGAATACTTCTATTATTATTATATGTACTTTCTTCAAGATTTTGAACAATCACTTCTTCAGCTATCATCAGGTATTTTGATTGGAATTTCTTCTGTTGATGGTCAGGGAAGCACTATTTTATCTATATATTTAGCATCACTGGACAGAAATGATGTAGTTGGTATATGACTTCTCCAACACTATGTCAGCCACCATCTTCTGAATAAATGTGTTTTCTAATTTTCTCATGGGTTTTATTCAAACAATGAAAGTGTTGGTGAAAATGCTTTAAAAGCAACATGGTGGAGTTTGTTTGAAAGAAATTTAATGTTTGAGTTTTAAGGCAGAATTGAAACTGCTTCTTTGCAAACCAAAGGTTTTTAACACAGTGGGCAGATCATCTGGCTGTAAAATTCATCATAAAAAGTGATCTGCACCATTAATTTCGGAATTTATCTCAATTCTTACAATGCACATGGTTTCATAAGTAAAGGTTTTTTTTTTCCATCATTTGGCTGTAAACTTATTGATGTCCTGATGAATTTAAAAGTTCTTGGATTTGATATGTTTATTAATTATTTCTGTATGTTTGTCTTTCTCACAGTTCCAGCAATTCTGGAACACGAAGCCATTGCCGGTTTGAATAAAGATGACCGCAGAGGCCGTGCACCAACTAATGAAACGGAACCTGATGCTTTAGACAACCTACAGAAAATTGTAAGTACAGTGTCACTCTTTTTACACATTAACTTCTTTTTCTCTGAAGTTATTTATTTCTATCAAATCATGTATCAATCTTATATATCATGAAATCAAGCAAAATATTGAAGAATATATTCTCATTACATCAATTACTGTTGTCTCTTCCCCCCCCCCCCCGGTGTTAAGTGCTGTTGTTTGAAGCTGGGGAATCAGCATCTAAAATTCTGTCTTATCTTGTTTCAAAAGTGGTAACAATGTAATTGACATTGATGATTTCTTTTCATTTTTCCCCCAAACTTAGTCTCAACATGCAAACCTTGTCCCATGTATTTGAATCTTTCATTTCTTACCATCTCTTATTCTGTGTGTCTCTCACACACTCTGTGAGTCACTGCCTCATTTCTTACTTTGCTCTTTTCCTCCATCCTGTCATTCTCTCTATCACCTGTGGTGTGGATGGTATCACAAATAGGGGTTCAGAACGAGAAATTGGACAGTTTGAATTCCAATTGGATTTGCTACATTTATTTACATGCAAATGCCTTTTGAAAAGAATTGTTGGTCTTTTAAGTAAAAAAAAAAGAACTTTGACAAGCTGTAAAATAATCAATTACTTATGACATATCCCTCTCTATTGCTCGTCTTCTCCCCTGTCATGCAGCCCCTCTCAAGTCTCTGTGTATTGCTCACTACTCTATAAATTTTGTTACCATTAAAAATTGAAGTTCAATAAATATTTACAAAAAAAAACTGTTTTCATGATTGGATCCCCAAGTATGCCTCTTCATAAATGTTTGTGCGTTTCATTCTTGAAAAGCAAACTCTCTCACACATGTATTAAACAAAAGTAAATGAATGACTACATGCAAACATAGAAATACATACTTAGACCCTAAATAATGAAGACTCAACTTTTTCTTTGTGTATTTTTTATGCATACATACATATTCTGTTTTTCAATAGCTTCGCCTAGAGAAAATAAATTATATGGGAGGTAACTTTTGTTTATGATAAATCAGGCTCTAAAATGTTAAACTTTTTTTGTTTTGTTAACTTCAACGTTTTTACATTTAGTACCAAAAATAAAAGTTCAAATCTAGAAACAGCCTATTCACATGTTGATTGTGTAGTATATAAAACTCCAAGATGTGCTTTAGATGTAGGATGATTATATATATATACACACACAGATAAACCAGGAATCTCTGTATAGACCTTGGGGTTTATAAGTTTTACTGAGTTCATGCCAAATGCAGTCATCAGATGATTAGAATCAAATGAGGAAGCTACCAAAAGCCATTTTGTCTCCCTGTCCCACTGTAAAAAGAAAATAAAAAGCTTGTTCACTATTTATAGTTTATTACATGATATAACCACAGTTTTTAATTCATCTTATCTTTTGAGTCAATCCAAATTTGTAATATGTGATTTTCAACATTTCTTGAGTCCTGCATTTAACTAATAAAACTAATTTTCACAACAAAAGTTAATTTAAAATTTCACTAATTTACATGAAGATAACATATTGGTAAAAAATTTTTTTAAAAAATAATTTCATTCATTTGTGAATAAGCCCTGAAAGTTTCTCATTTGATTTTTGCAAGAATTACCAAATTAGTTTTTTTAAGGTGACAAACAAAATGACTTTGTAATATTACACTTTCAATTGTAAACTCCTGTAATGATTTGGTTACTTGCTAACTAAAATCAAAACAAGATATTTTTACCAAAATTTTGAACGTGTTAGAAGGGATTAAAAAAATACTTTACTATATCCTCTTAATAAAAACGAACTTTTCCCAGCAATTTGGTGGCGGTATCTATATTAAAAAGTTAATAAAATTACGTTCCATATGTATATTTTGACGTCATCTTATTCACTTAATTATGTTACGATAATAATGCATATGTATGTATGCATTGTTTTACTACTTGATATCTAATGTGTATAAAAATTTTGTTTTTTTAGATGAGTCAGTATCTCCGTGTTTTGAGGAATCATGCAGTTGATCCAGAAGTCATTACACTCGTTGTCAAACAGGTATGTAATTTAGACTGGATTATCTCCCTTGCATATAAAAGTTTTTGTAAGTTACCTCCCTTGACAGTAATTCACTTTCAAATTTAATGTTTTAATTTTAAATTAAAAAATTACTATCAAGCTTGTACTGCTAGAATGTAGACCAACATCTGTCAGCTTCATTGCAAAGCTTACTCAATTTCTTTTTCTAAAATTAATATGACTAATATATGCTTCAATTCATTGAATATCCTTTCTTAAATTGTCAAGAGATGGCCTTTAGAATTATAAACACTGAAAATGTTGCATACTTGAAAAACCATAAATTAGGTTGTGGTAGTAAATGATAAATGTATTGTAGTGACAATGATGGCTAATTAGAAAATTCCTATTTGCTGCTATTGTTGACTTGAGAAAAAAAATATAATTAAATGTTTGCCATTGAGATACACTAGATCGTTATGATAAGCATAATTAAAAAGATTTAGAACTGAAACTAGTAATTTGGAGAAACTTTTGAATTAAGATGCAATACAGAAGAAAAAAACAAAAAACACCCTTTCTGGACAAACAAGTCAGTTACAGACTATGTTACAAGATATATACAGCCTCATTTCAAAGTAAAGTTTCAGCAGAACCAAGATTTTCACTAGAAATGCAGATAAAATTATATAATAAAATGGGATTGAAATTTTTCCTTTTTGTTTTCAGTTATTCTATGACATGAATGTGAAAGCTCTGAATAATTTACTGCTTCGAAGAGACATGTGCAATTGGCACAAAGGAACCCAAATACGGTAAATAAAACACGTAAACAGTTTCTCTTGTGTATGTAGATTTTCATAAGAATGAATTTCTTATTTAATAATTGTGCAGTAGGAATGCGATTTTTTTTTTAGGTTTTGTAGCTCAGTCAAATTATGCTGCTAGAATTCTATTTATTATTTTAATGGTCTTTATCTTTGTTTATAAAAAGCATGAATTTTGAATTTGACCAGTCTTTTCATACCTTCAAGCCCTGTCAGGTAACTTTCTATTTTGAAAAAGCATTTTTGCCAGTATGTGCTTATGGTGTGAACTGATTTCCATCAACAATGTAAATAATATAATATAATTTTCTTTGTAGTTACAACATTTCACATTTGGAGCAGTGGCTGAGAGAGTACCACTTACAAGACTCAGGAGCGTTCAGTACGATGGAGCCTCTTATCCAAGCCTCTCAATTGCTACAGGCTCGCAAGACAGATGCTGATGTGGACAGTGTTTGTCAGATGTGCCCAAAACTGAAGACTGCACAGGTTTGTACTTTACTTCTGTATAAAAAAAAAAAAATGGAAAATTTAATTTCAGTTTAAACTGTTTTGAAATCATTTTCTCTATTAAATGGCAAAAATATCAACCAAATATTCAATAAAACATTATCATTTATTAAAATTTAAATAATGCTATTAAATGTATAAAAAAAAAGAGCATTCACTTCTAAATTTCATTACCTTCTGTTCTTCATACAGATTATCAAAATCTTGAACCAGTACACTCCCGTACGAGGCTATGAGGATGACACTGTTGCCATCTCATTTATCCGCAAAGTTCAGGAGAAACTATCACAGACGCGGGAAGCAGACATGGGCACCAACTTGTTGATGGACACTCAGTATTCGTTCCCTGTTACTTTCCCTTTCAACCCTTCCAACATTGCCCTGGAACGTATCGTGGTGCCTGACAAACTACATCTTGGATTCATAAAAAGAGTGTGAGCTGACAAAGAAAACAATTTTGAATAACAAGAAAAAGTAAAAAAAAAAATAAAAAGACTAATCAAAAGAGAGAGAGAAAAAAAAAAAAAAAAAGACTAAATTTTCTAAGAAAACTGGAAGTTAGGCTTCCCCCACACCCCCATCAGATTTGATAAGACAGTGATGAAATCAGGAAAAGCCCCCCACCAAGAAAAAGAAATGAGTACAGCACATTTATCAACAGCCATTGTTTCTGTCCTGTTGTAGACTATCATTGCAAATGCACTTTTGATAGGTGTTCCTGCAGAACTGAGTAGTATTTTAATTGTGGGTGGGGGTTTGTTGTTGTGTAAGTTAAGGTTAGAGTTCAAGTGTAAAATGTTTTGCTTCCCCCCCCCCCCCCACGTTAAAAAAAAAAAATTCTTGCTTGTCTATTCCATTTTCTTCTGTTTGGATTGCCAAAAGTTTTGGACTGTTCAGAGTTATTACATTAGGCTGGAGAAATTTTTTTTTTAACCCTTAAAAAAGTAATTTAGAGAACAACTTTCTCTCCTTCCCCCCCACCACCACAGATCTTGACTACCTGCTGCTTAAACAAGCGTTGATGGTCTTTGTAGTAATCCTGGTTATTGAAGTGAAATACATTTGTTGCTGACAACTATTGAAATTTTTTAATTCCTACCTTTAAATGTGTAAACATTTTCCATTATGATGGGTTGTGTTTTGTATTGTCTATTTAATAGGAGGAAACAAGGTAAGGGGCCTCCAGCCTTTAAAAAAAGCCTTACTTTGCATCTACAAATGGTTTCTTCTTTCTTGTACTTGTGTGGGTGTGAATATGTCTAATTTTTTGCTAATCATTTATTTGCCCTCTCATATTTCAAACAAAATATAATTCTTCACCCATTTTACCTGAGCATAGTGAAATAGATAAAATTCTAAAGTCATGGTGCCTCTCACAGGATGAATGAGTTAATTGGGTTAAAGAAACTTTTCACTTTGAAATAATGCTGTCCAGTCTCAGTTGAGAAATGGTTCTTATATAACCTTAGTGACTTCAGTCAATTGTAAAATAATAACTAAAAGTCCTGCAAGTTATTTTGTGCTGTACTGACAAATTCTTTACTTCCAATATTTATTCTGAACCTGTAGTTACTGCAAATGCCACATATGTTGTGTAAATCTTGAGAAAATCAAAAAGCGTATTTGGGGAGGAGGGCTGTCCACACACAGTGACGTTTGCTGATTTGTTAGAAATTCAATGAAGTTTTCTATAAGAGAAAAGATACAAAGTCTTTTTGGTAGTAATGATGAATGGATGGGGGGGTTTGGTGGGAGAACAGTTTTCTTTTCCATCCCAAATAAAGCTAAGGAAGGAAAAAAAAAAAAAAAGACCTGAAATAAAGGTTAAATATATTTAAAACAACAATGAGGAGGAGAGAAGAAATTTTTCCCAGTGCTGATATTTGATATTTATTGGAACAAATTAGTAAATATTTGATTTGTAAATTCTGCTTATTAAAAAAAAAAAAAAAAAAATAGATCTTGTGTATAAAATGAAAATGAATGACATCATTATTCTTTTTAATAGATGAAATAAAGAATGTCCAATCTGATAAAATTAAAATGTTATCAAAAAAACTGAAAATGCTGGTCATAGGAAAAAATAAATGGTTTGGCTGAAGACAAGATTTTGGAAAGAATGGTTGGTTGTTGTCTTGTTTTTCCACTCCCCCATCCCAGCTCTTTTTGAAGAGTCAATGGTTTTATGTTATGTCTCAAGCTTGTCCATTGAATATAAGTTTCTTGGGGGATGGTTTAATGTCAAGACATTTTTAGAGTAGAGCCAGTAATGAAAAAGAAAAAGTTTAATTCTCTCTACAAATGAGCTGGACTAATATTAGATTTGAAACAAAAATACAACAATGCTTTAGATTAGTGGAAACTGTTGCGCCATTATAAAACTGTCCTCCATGTTTTTGTTTTTTTTTGTTTCATTAAATTATTTTAAGGGGGTGGGGAACTGCCTGATAAGGCCAAAGCAGAGAGTCTACACTTTGGAAGAAAAAGATTGGAATTATGATGAAAAGAAAAAAAAGTTACGCTTTTCTTGTTTAATATCAAAACAATGTGAATAATTTTTTTTTGTAAATGATATTAAAAATAAACAATAAAAACCTTGCAAAAATATTTGTTTCAAATCCGTTATTTTTTGCATGGAAATTCAAGGATTTTTTTTTTCAAAGACGCTAATGCGGGATAGATGGATGTCTTTACTAATTCTGCCAGGAGTTGTTAAACCCTACTAAGTAAGGAGGCAATTTTTTAAGCTGCAGGCAGCAACAATGGGAAACAACTGTAATATCTTTATAAAGGCAATTTTCAGATAAAACTTTTGGAGTGATAATAAAAACTACAAAGTTTAGAAGATTATTCTTGGAAACACTTAAAATTATGGAACATTCTTGGTTCATCATGAAATAACAAAACGAGGAAAAATTGGTGACGATCAAAGGGAGATAAGCAAATAAAATTTAACCAAAACAATTCTAAGGGAGATGAGTAGGATAAAATTTTAAACTTTTTTGTACTAAACATTGCTTTGATGATGGCAAAATTAAATAAATACACACACACACACACACACGTATTTTTATATAATTCATAATACACACGTTTTTATTAGAAAAATCTTGTAAGAAAAATATGGATACAAAATTTGAGCTTTGTCTAACTGCAAAACCTTTATAGTCGAGCGATGTAAAACACTAGAGATAATTTGACGGTTTTTGCTCTGGGACACATTTGTCTAAATTAATTCCAGCACGATTAGAACCTATGTAATTGTAGAAAAATGCTAGCATCCATCAGAAAATAAATGACTTACGGAATGTGTTATTTATCAATGTACTATTATATTTCTAACACTAAAAACTTGTTTACTAAAGGATAAAATATTCACTTAAAGTAACTGAATATCTATATCTAAATATTTTTAGTACTAAAAAGGAAACCAATAGACTCCCCACAATAAAGTCAAAAGATTAAAAGAAAAAAAAAAAGGTTTGTAAATGACCCTTGTGTCTATATCAAAACTACATTCTAAAGTTTCTTAAAAATAACCTTCAAGAAAACAGCAGTAATGTGTATATATATATATATATAATGCTAAGAGTAATTATTTGTAACTAAAATGTATACATCTTGCCAACAGTAAATCTAACAGTATATGAACAACCCACATCCCTTACCTAAGGACCTATATTTCAAATTTTCAGTCAACTTTCGTGTCTGATGAGAGCATAACTCTTGGAGAGACAGTTCCATGTCTATATTATATATATATATATATATACACACACACTACTTTGTATGGATATAGCACTTAATATGAAACTAAGTGTTATATCCATACAAAGCGAGCTTGATGAATGTTATCCAAAGCAATATGATGTTTATAAAGGAAAACTCAACACATTGATTGTTTACAAATAATCATTTTTATGAACTAAATTAGCTCATTTCATCAGACCACACTATATTCATTCCATTTGGTATAAATATTTTCCTGAAATGAAAAACAAATAAGATGGTTTAAAACAGAGACCTTAGCCTTATGTCAATTGGGGAGCCCTAGACCAGTTGAAAAAAAAGTTATTTTTGGATAGTAACCATAGACTCATTAAATGCCCACTCGGAGGCACATGAAAACATCTGTATAAACCTACATATTAACACAAAATTAGCAACTAGGCCCCACCCTTCTACTGTGAAACCAATGAAATTTAAATGCAAATTCTACTCCAGCTTTCTTTTCTTGCACTTTCCACCTGTAGAATTCACTTCCGTTTACCTGCTTTCCCGGCAGCTATAAATCTGCAAGAATTTAAATGTAAATTCATTAGTCATTTCCTATCTCACTAAGTTGCATCCTCTCTCTTTTCTCCGTCCACTCCACTCCACTCACCAGTATTCTTATCCTTTTCTTACCCACTTCCTGATACCCCCTATAACCTGTTGCTCTTTCTCATAACATTCCTATGTAAACACCCCCCCCCCCCCCGCGCACAACATCTTGGGGGTGATATGATTTTAAAAAAAACACAAACACTTATACTCGCTTATATTCACATATGTCCACACTCCCACTTATAATTATGCATATACTTGTGGGTATATTAGAAAAAAAATCTCCCATATACTCAGAAAATAAATATATATATATATATATATATATATATATATATATATTAGTGGGAACCGCTAACGAAAAATGAAATTTTAATTAAAATTTTGAATGTGTTAGAAAGTATTTTTAAAAACAAAATTTGATCTTTCCTCTTAATAATAGCAGAAACATTTTGATAAAATTTTGTTTTTAAGTTTGAGCCCTTTTTAACATAATACTGTCTTTTTTTTTTTGTTGGAGGCACTTAAATTTGTAGTTTCTTCTGTTTGACAACAACCTCCATCTCATAGATAAGAAATCTGATTTTCTCAACAATTTTCTATAAAAAATTTACTTGTATAATTTGTTTTTGGTGTGTGGTTAAAGGAAGTATTTTTTTCTTTCTTACTTTTTGTAAGTGGAAAGAACATAAATGTTGAGTCAAGGATAATATTTTTTCCAAATGAGTTTCTAAAAATCTGTGAGACATTTTGGCTTCACTCTGGAAGCATTAAATGAATGTTTGCACTGACGGGATGATAAAAAGTCATTGTAACTTATGAACATACTTTTGGGTTGTAAAAGGAATCAGATCTTTTTTATTTTTACCCAACCATGGGTGAGTAAAGCAATAATATTAATCGCCCAATTAAGTTTTTGATTGGGTGAGTGAAATCACAGGCTGAGATATCTATACACACACACTATATTCATAAGTTATAAATATGTTATATCACAACAAAAGTAGCCATTTTGTTTCAACACTACCTGTGTCTTATCAAGTGATGAGGTTTATTTTAACTTGAATTTTAAAAAGGTTAAAAACAAGCCAAACTCCATTAATCAGGGAGGCATTGTTGTATAGACAGTGTGGACCAATCAGAATAAAGTAATTTCTAATTTGAATATGAAAACAGACTCAGAAAACTTTTGGGAGGCATTAAAATTAATATTTGATTAAATTGAGATCAGCATTATTAATCGATTATTTTTATTGCGAATTTTAAACTAAGTTTAACAAATCATTACATTTAGATTATTATAAAGTAATTCAGATATTAAACGAGGAAAAAACATGAACGCACATATACAAACATTCACAAATAGACTAGTATATAGACTACATATAGTTAATATATGCCCGCATATATACATACATAAATTTCAAAATTTTGTTTTTAATCAACGTGTCAATTTATCTGTAATTTTAAAGCTAGGTTTGGAAAACGATTGCAGCGGCTACAATATTGGATACATATAAGAGCGAATTCGTAAGATGACAAGAGCCTTGAATGAATGAGGTCAGGGCAGGGCAGACAGACAATCATATTTCACTGCATGAACACAAACATAATTAGATATATACTCACGCAAATACACAACCTAAAAAACAAAAATGTACACGACTTAACTCCACAGATCATATACAAGATGAAAAATATAACCACATACATGAAAATACAAAACTTCTGGTGTGTATATATAACTTACACATAATTTGTGTATATATGCATGTTTGAAATATTCTTTTCTTACTAAGACAAAGCGAAAAAAAAAAAATTAGTCACACCTGAGGACGTGGCTAGGCCAGAAACAAAAAAAAAAAAAACATCTTTGAAAATCGAAACATGTTTTATATATCGCTGTAAATGAAGAATGTCAAAAAGGAGACTTGTAAGAATACTGGGAAAATTAAGCCGAAAATTAAAATCTTTGCCGGACTTTTTTTTTTTAAAACAAAAAAATGCTTAAATGAGAAGTTTCTGCGGAAATATACATTATGCTACCCGATCCTGGCAATCAGCAAGGAACACAACACTAATAGATTCTGCAGAAACCCCGTGGAATTACAACTGATAATAGTTGAATAAAAGATTGAATTTCAGTTTTAAAATTGCCAAAGACAATGTTATTCTACACAATTATAATGATGTGTACGACAGTAACGACTGAACGTCATCTCAACCACCAAAATAGCACGTTTAAACTTAAACCAAAAATCATAACATTATTTTTAGTAAACTGATTTGTCCGACCAAAAACTCACTGATGATGAAATAGATTTCCTGAAAATTGCCACCACCAGCCTTGAGATGATTCCATTCAAAATAAAACTAAAATCGAAATACTCTGCCAATCTATCCAACAGTTAAAAACAGAAAATGTAATGACAGAATACCCAAATATCTGAAAAATCTAATTTAAAAGCTGAATGTTTAGAAATCCTTCTCTACACAATGAAAAAAAAAAAAAACGAAAGATACCTAACTATAATAACCTGTAAAAGATTTGCTAAGCAACACCAATCATCATCATTAGACGTCTTGACACAACCAACAATATAATCTATCCTACATTGTTGAAATATTATTGTTTGTTATTATAACAAAGATACACAAAAACCATGATCAATAGATCAGTGATTGGTAATGTAAGGCGAGATTAAGATTCGTGAATTGTAAAGTTTAAATTTGAGTCAAAGTAAAAATGTAAAGGTAAAAATAAGGAGTTGTCTCGCTTTGACCGTAAAGTTTTAAATTGAAAAATTGTTTTAAAAATATTTCTTGTTAGTGTTCCAGGTTTGATTGAATTATTTTGTTGAGTGAATTTCTTACATAGAATATTTTCCTATGAGCCTTTAACTAATTGCAGGAGAGTTTCTTGTAGTTTAACTTGGCACTCTCTGTAAGTGAATTGGCGCCTTGCTAAGATGAAGCATGGACTGTCTCATTGATTCGAGTTCGCATCCTATAGCCAACAAAGTTACATAGCTAAGTGAATTCACATACGCTTCCGAACCAACGATATTTATCTACCTCCCCAGAGGCGAGGTATGACACAAGGCCTTTTTAATGTGGGGTATCCGGGCAAAAATTTATTTTCTAATATTGTCCAGACGAGACTACCCTTCGGCGGAGCCACGACTGGATTACTCTGTTGACTCGAAAGCAGAAAGTCAGACTAGTGCTCGTGCCGACGCTTCCGGGCCAACGAGATCTACTTCCCCACCGAGGCGGAATGTAGCAGAAGGACTTTTTTTTTTTATGTGGGAGTATCTGGGCCCTAAAGCAGCCCGGGCAAAAATTTATTGTCTAATAATCACCAGACAAGTGTTGGCGCATCCGGGCCAACTGATTGAGGAGACTTGATCTAAAGTTTAAAACTGAGCGAGAAAAGTTGTCTCGTGCCAAATTTTTTATTTTATTGAAATCAAATTGCGTGTTTCTGGGGGAAAAAAAAAACACACACACAAAATCAAACGATTGGTAAATTGTCGCTAGAGAGTGATTTCAAAATTGTCTTATACTAAACAAGTAGTATTTGTGAGTTTACAAAATGTATGCAATTGAATTAAGGAAGGTTTATTGTTTGTGATAGGCACGGCTCAGATTCATTAGAAAAGTACGTAAATAAAATAAATTAATCACTGCGAACAACGCGGACTTAAGTAGTTAAGAAAAAAAAAGATGTCCGTGATTAGCAACCGGGATATATGATAACGTAAAAGCCCTTAAGCCATGTTTTCCTGTGGAGGGAAGAGACGGATTAATACCTTTCCCAATAGTATTTTTGCTATAAAGTGAATGCAAGGAATTCAACTGGAACACGTTCGAAATTTTGATAAAAAAAATCTTGATAACTGACGTTCCAATTTTGATAAAAAAAATCTTGATAACTGAATTTCCAAATTAATGTTTGTCACCGGAAAAGGTGACAAACATTAATTTGGAAATTCTTACAACAATTAAATAATTGTCTGATGTTAATGAAACTTTCAGGGCTTATTCACAAATGAATTTTTTTTTCAAATTCTTATTAAAAAAAATATTTTTCTACATGTTACCCTCTGCCCCCTCCCCACGTAAATTCATAAAATTTTTAGAAATTAAATTTTATTGCGATAAATGGTTTTATTAGTTAAACGCAGAACTCATTGGGAAATGTAAATCATCTATATATATATATATATATATATATATATATATATATATATATATTTTAAATTTGGCCTCTATTTTCGAAGATCTGCTCACAATAGTAAAATGTAAAATGCAATATAACTATGACATTATTTCATTTGATAATTTTTTTTAATTGCTTCAATAAATAAAAATTAAGGACATTATAGTCTAAAGAAAAAATTTAGAGAACAAAGATTAATACAAATCGTTTAGCCTCCCTATTTTTAAAATAATTTTTTTAGTCTTTTTTTTTTTTGTATGGTAATTTCTGTGCAAATTAAAAAGGTCACAGTTTCTTCCCCTTAGCCGGAAATTTTTTACAATTTTGTCACTTGTGAACGCTATGCACTATATACCTTATCTCTAATCAACAATCTGTCAACACGTTTGATATACGGCGGACAGGTGAAAAAGTTCAACTGTGATTAAGAAATAGTTTTATTCTAAATTTCACGCTATAAATAAGTAATACTTGTGTAAATCAGATTAATTTAACATAAAATTCACTAATTTTCAAAAAATGTCACAGATGTATATTTTATTTATGCAAGATTCTTAAAACCGAGAATTTACTTTTGTTTACAAATGTGTCAATCGCTTAAAAATGACCCCCCACCAAAATGTAAAATGAAAAGACGAAAAAAATTGAAAAGTTTTAGATTCCAATCAATAATTTCTGTTTGAAATAGACGAGAATATTTTTGCTTACTGTAAAGAGTAAATTTTATCATTTAGTTTTCAATTAAAACTAAATTTAAAGTTTTAAGAAAACTTATTTTTAAAAATTCAATTTAAAATTTACATATCGAAAATGAGTGTTGTCCTCTATTACAGACACCCATCTAACCCAACTCGAAAAATCCAACCACCAGTTCTTCGGAAACTACTTACCGCGTGCACCACACAAACTCCATTTTCGGATCATAATGGTAACAAACTAACCGTGTCAATATGGAAAACTCATTAGGTCCTACTTTTTTCGAATTTTTACGTGTCAAATATCAAAGTGTTTAGAACAACCGACAAATTTCAAAGTTTAATTTTAACTTTTCGCTGAACTTTACTTAGAAAATCCCGTTTCTTGACGTCAATATAAAGCTAAAACCTAACAAATTTGTCACTTATCTTTATAAAAAAAAAAAACTCCACTAATAAAATCTCGTCTTAATTATGATGACCAATTCTCAGAAATTCTCAGAAAAACTCAGACCAATTCTCAGAAAGATACAAATAACGAACTTCTTAAATAGAGAACATCAAAATTCTTCCTCTCAAAGAATATTTTTGAGCGAATTAAAAACATTCAATAATTTTCCCAACTACATCATTGAACAATCTTAAAAACAAGACAAAAAAAAGTAGATATTATAGAAAATGGAAGACAGCAAACGTTTCTAATAATATAACCCTATCAAATCTAAACTAGATTTCCTGTACAAGATCGTGTTTCGTGTCAATTACTTATATATTGGCCATACTACCGCTTCCCTGAGAAAACGCCTTACATGTCACCTATTTAATAATGTAATAAAAAACGCTTATTAGTTCATAACTTACAAGAACTCTTAAAAACAATTTTGGTAGAAAATACAAACATACTATTTAAATCACAATATCTGAAGAAAAAAAAAAAGGGTACCTCGCTATGAGAGGCACGATATATAGCAAACAATTTTACACCATCAACCTTACAATTAACGGTGAAAATGGAGTTTTGAGAGTTAAAAAAAAAAAATAAAATAAAATAGACAGACGCTTACACGATGCCCGCCGTGCGTATCATGGGACAGCTTCAAAGAACTTTCCTTTTAAAAAAGGAAAAAATAAACCAAAAATTAATAAGATCTTTGTTGGTAATTTTTAACGAAACATGTTTAAATGAAAGATTGCACACACACATATATATATGACCGCTATAAATAGACAAAATTTTTTTTATTATCACCCATGATGATGGTAGTCTTAAAAAAAAAAAAAAAAAAAAAAAAAAAAAACCTTAAAAAGGGCTTAACCGGTTTCGCACCTCGCTCAACAGAGCTAAATTGAGGTGAAGAAAGAAATAATTATCGGTTTAAGATGTAGAGAGGAAAAATCTAAAATGGAAAGGAATTGAAGGCCAAATATATGCTCCTTTTTGTTTAAACAGTGAAAGATTGAATGTAGATGACTTCCAACGCTTTGGAGGTAGTAACCAGAGTGGGACGTACCTAAAATGGAAAATGCGTCTACATGATATTTATTGTATAAATATACAAATTCAGCACAAGGCCTAAAATGGTAATGGGGAAGGCTAGTCATCATCCGACTTAAACTTAGCCACCCACAATCGTTGTTCCTAGCACTCTACAATAATCCTTACACCAAAACGCCTATTCTTACTTACCATAATACCTCAGTGACTGATGTCCTAATTAAAACTCATATGTACAATTTGTGTGGAGGGCAGAGGCAAAAAAAATAACTTTAAAATTTCTCCAATGAATACATACAAATGAAAAATTACAATATATACAAGACATAAAACAAAATCATGTTGGTAATAAACCCCCACCACCACCACCACGTTAAAATTGTGGCAGAATTTGATCCAAAACAGTCATTCACAGAACTAAACACGATAACAAAAAAAAGGTCACACATCCACAAGAGAACTGACATTTCTAGTCATCTAATTGGGGGGGAATTAAACTAAAAGAAAAATAAAATACGTGAACAAAAAAGAAGAAAAGGCCAACAAGCATTTATCCACTGGCTAAGTTAACTTGTAAATATCAAAATCAAAATGTAGCCTAACCTGTCCTACTGGGACCGGGCCGTCTATGTTCTGGAGGGAACACCCAAAATCGTGATGCCTAACCGGCATCAAACAGCCACTCTAGGTCAGCACATTTCACTCGACAGATTCACGCAAGACTCCCACTTTTTGCCAAATTCTGATGAAGGGAGTCGTTTCCTTTCCGTCCTAATCTTGGCTTTAAGCTGATGCCTAAAGTACAAGATCAGTCGGATGCAAGAGCGAAAGTACGGCTTGAAACCAGCGGCGGAAAGTGGTCAACCCTATCGAAAACTTTGGACTGATCCAAATTGATCAGTGTGACTTCACTGTCGACGTTCTCGATGATCAGGCATATCAAATGAACAATCAGACTACGGGATGGGGCAGCCTAAAAATGGCCGGCCGGCCGGTCAAGATGTTGGCTAAAATCTTCAAAGTCAGTATTCAACATCGTCAAAGGCCGAAAATTATCTATGCCATCCCCACCGTTCTTGCGAAGCAACTTGATTACACTCCCAGTGAGGCGTTGAGGTATAGATCCCTGCTTCATCCAGTAGTTGTAAATCAGCGCTAGCAAGGCGATAAAAACGGGCGACTGCCTTTAGTACATTTCGTACGGGAGACCATCTAATCCCGGAGTCTTGTCCCGGCCAACCAGTTTCAGCACTTCCCAGATCTAAGACTGTAATGGGACCCTCGTGCCCAGCCGCCATGAGGCGGGGGAAAGTCGGCCAAATAGGCATCAAACTGAACAGTGCTCAGACCGGGCTCCCTGGTAAAAAGAACCCGAAAGTAATCTAGAAAAGCCTCATATATACCCGCGTCTGTGGTCACGGTACGCCCATCCGGCAATGGGATGCTATCGATATGCCAGCTAGCTTCCTCTGCACGCAGCTCAGCGGCCATATTTGTTGCCTCAGTAGACATTCTTTTTAATCTAACCTTACTACCAGAAGCTGGTCCTTCTTGATAAGCAAGGAGGAGATCAGTTCTGCCCTACGTACCTACTATCACGGGATGTAATTGCCTGATCAACCTTTTTCTCACATGCCGTTTGTGCTGCTAAATTATCTATATTGAGCCACCGACTATAGTCAACAGCAAATGACCTAAGTTTTGATCCCAAGGAAGCCCACCACTTATTCCGAACCACAGTCCCCGTCAATTCCCGCTGTAGTGTTAGTAACAGCTGATTCTGGAAATCTTGCCCATCAAACAATGAACAGTTCAATTTACAGTAGCCAGCCAATTTAACCTAAGGCTTATCTAATTTTACACGGACACGGACGAGCCTTTTATCCTTGTAAACTATCGAATAGAATCTTGGACAACCTAAGAGTCCTACGCCGACTCTTAACTAGAACTGGGTCGATGTAGCTAGCACGCACCCCTCGAAACTGAGATGCCCCTAGCGGTCCAAATCCACATTACCTCCCTTGGATGCTCATTCCGATACTTAACGACAATAGCGTTCCGATCAATAAAGTCTCGAAATGGTTTCACATCTGGGTTGTTAGTACCCGTCCTTTCCTTATGCGATCTTTTTCAGGGTCAAGGACAGCATTCCAATCCCCCGTTATGACTACCCGCCGAGATGTCGTCAGGAACGACTCGATCTGCCGAAACAAAGCAGGACGCTCCGCATTGACATTGGGCGCATAAACCCCAATGAGACGAAAGCGTGCTGGATTTGGTAATATCCAGCACACAAAGCCTGCCCGCTGGATCGGCGAAGACAAGCGCACACGCCGCTTTCAGAGACTTGCTCACTAGTCTGGAAACACCTCTGGAGCGTCCATTAAAACATGCTGAATGACAGAATGCTTTCATAGTCGTCAGTTAAAAACCGGGTTTCCTGCAAACAACAAACATCCACACCGAAGTGCTGAAGGTCGTGAGTGAGCCTCACCCTTCGAGACTCCTCTCTCAGCCCCCACCGGTCATTGAGCCATTGTCAGACCTGATTAGGATTGGAAGTCTGGACAGAACATGGACGGGAAAGAATACCGACAGCTTCTCTCATCGATTCTTAGCTCATCTTAGTGCCATCCAAGAAGAGGCCTCCGATATCCCAAGGAAAGGTGAGTTTTAGCGTCCTATAGGAATCGGGTGAACCAAAACTGGGACCCGTCCTGAACAAAAACTTTACATTGTTAAGTTTTTTCATATTCTAAAATGGCGAACGACTTAATTGCTTCCTCGACCACCCCTCATGGCTGCCGTTCCTCAGACCCAGTGCAGATTGACCCGGTTTCCGTAGTTCTTGGCTCTTTCCGCCTGAGCCGGAGAAATACAGCATACGTTCTTCCCCTGTTTGTAAGGTAGTTTTGTTGCCTTTTTGCGGGACTTCTGTCGCTTTATAGGTGGCGGCATTTGCTTCCTTGGGGAGGAAGTTGGAGACGGAAGAGTAGATATTTTGAAAGGGCCGTGGTCTCTACTGAGAGAGATAATCTTTCAAAAAGGGGACAGAGTTGAACGAGATTTTTGTGACCGTAATGATGGACTTTTATGTGATTGTGCCTTTGTCAGTTCTTCGTTCAGCAAATTTAATCTTCTGTGCCATCATACACAGGATCATATTTCCTTAGAAGATCCTCAAGGGACGTATTTTTCCAGGCTGGAGCATCACCCTTCGCGCTGGTAGAGAGAGTAGAGCTGAATGTGCTATTCGTTCTGTGGGTCTCAGGGACCGTGGTGCTGCTGCTTTATGCTTTTCTCTCACCTTGCCGACAAACAATCATTCTCCGTTTTTCTTCTACGTGTGGCTGCACCAGCAGCAGGCAAGTGCTTTTCGACGAATGTGAGCTGATCTTTTGGCCCAACCGGGAATACTACACCACCTGTCCTAACTATTATCCTACCCACTACAGGTGTGGCAGATTTGAAAGACTCGGCCAGAAGGGGATTTCGGTTGACAGGGGCCTGAATACCAGAGACCTTTTCTGGACAGAAGAAGGAGAGGTTGTTGACTATGTTCACTAAAGTTTATGAATATAGAATATAGCGAAGTACGTAATCTGTCAAAAATTAGTACCCACGAATCGGACACTATTGAATCTGATTATATCGCCAATACTCGGGAAAATATGGCCGCCTTGATACACGTCGCATTTAATATTTTGAGCCTTCTGATTTGTTAGCCCTTCTATTGGTGAACTATAAAATGAATCAGCTCATGGCTGGCTCACTAATATACACCACTACCTCAGTTCACCAGGAGTGTGAGGACGCTATTGACAAAAAGGCAATGATGTTGAGAGGGTGCTAGAGGGTTACAGGCTCGTAACTCTGCTAAACACAGAGTTAAAGATTTTGACCAAGATCCTGACGAATCGTTTGGAATTAGTTGTCGAGTCTCTGTTGGGACCTGAGCAGACTGCATCTGATCCGCACGATCATAGAAGGAATAAAAGACGACGAAGAAGCCGCGCTGATCAATTTGGATCAGTCCAAGGCATTTGATAAGGTTGACCATCGTTATCTGGCAGCTGTCCTGCAGGCCGCTGGATTCGAAACCAACTTCCGCCGCTGGATTAGCCTCCTATATCAATCCCACACGGCTGTGGTACAGGTGAACGGGAAGCTGTCGGATGTTCTGGCGCTGTCTAGGTCGGTCCGACAGGGTTGTCCACTGTCGACCCTACTTTATGCTTTGGCGTTGGAGCCCCTCCTTCGCCGGCTAAGGGACAGGGCGTGCAGTCCGGCCCTACGTGGAATCGCTGTCCCTGGTGTGGCTCGAGCCAGGGTTTCCGTGTACGCCGATGACGTCACTACTTTCGTGTCCTCCCGAAGTGATATCGAGGTGGTACAGAAGGCGCTTGAACGGTACGAACAGGTGACAGGGGCCAAGATTAACCGCAACAAGTCGTCCGGCTTGCGGTTAGGTGCCTGGAAGTGTGTTAATCTCCAGGGGCCCCTTCGACTAGACGGACGGACGGCTCGGTCCGCATTCTTGGAGTGTGGTTTGGGCCCGACCTCCAATTGGAGAAAAATTGGTCAGAAGTACTGGCAAAGGTCGACGCGTCGGTCGAGATTTGGCGTCGAAGGAGGTTGTCGTTCTTAAAGGATTTGGCTGAGGCTTATGTTACATACGTCTTTCCCATTATCCTTTACCGGTTGTCAGTACTTCTTTGTAAACGACGTAGGGAGGCGATCGAGCGTTTGCTATTCTCCATTCTGTGGAGAGGACGCAAACATAACGTTGACAAACGTGTCTGTTACCAACGTCCGTGTCATGGGGGCCTGGGAATGTAGTACCTGATGGGCCACAAGGTTGCGTCAAGGTTAGTTTTTCTCAGGTGTGCGATTTTAGAAGACTCATTGCTGGCGGAGATAGTGATGGACATGTTCCCTAGCCTTACTATCACTCCCCACCATCTCGAGGAGGTGCCTTAAGCCTCGAGGGCGATCGAGGTTTCTCCTCGAATGTCTGGCGGCCTTGCGGACCATTCCACGGTCTAGTGACTTTTAACAGCCTAGGAGATCCTTCTATCGTGGGTTAGTAGAGGGCATCGCCAAGGATTCATTACATGGTGATCCGCTTGTCGGAGGGTGAGTATCGCTCGTTCTGGTCTTGGGCGCCAGGTATGGATTATCTCAGCAACTGAGTTTTCGCACACCTGGCGATTGGTTCGGAATCGGTTGTCTCTCAATGATAAGGCCTCCATATCGGGCCTGGCGGATTTGCCAGATTGTGAACGCTGCAACCTTGGTTTGGAAGAAACGGCTTCGCACGCCTTCTACCATTGTTCGCGGCTTCGTCCTTTATGAGACCGGGTCGGCGAGGTGATTGCTCATTTTCGCAGGCGAATGCACGATCAACGTGTCACCCCCGTTCTCTGGGATGGAGCGTATGGTGTTTCTGTAGCTGCTAGCCACGACTCGAATGGTGATTTGGACCACGCGAAAGGAGGAAGTCTTGCGAGGTCAGCGTCTTTCACATCAGGATTTGATCCGATATTTGAGCACCAGCTCAAAATGCAGATTAGAACTGATTGGAAACGTTTGACTGACAGCCTTCAGCAAAAGGTGGGTAAATGTGCTAAGCCTGGTTCGCGTGAACGGGGCTAGCCTTGATTTTCTCTTTAGATCTGCTTGTTACATCTGATTCGATTCCTTTGGAACCCTCCCCTGGTTAAGGTAGCTTTCTTTTTTGTACATTTGTGTTCCTAGCCTGTACCCAGCTTTCTTTTTTATGATCCAAGTCGAGATTTCCAACCGCCCCAGTTTGCTTTTTGTCTTTATCTCGGTTGCGTCAGACTTTGATTTTCCCATTCCATTAATTATTTTACCTCCTCCCACTCCCTTAGCGAGTGTGCTTCTTGATTTCGCCATTTGGCGGAATACAGCATCCACTCTTGTGTGATGGACGGGTCTTACATTTTAGTTTAAAATTTGTTGTATTTTTAGTTTGTTTTGGGTTCATCCCCCTCCCATCATTTCATTAATATTTTAAATATATTATTGTACATAAATACATTTTTACTGTCATGAATTGGTTTCACCTTTTTTAGATGCCCCTTGTAAATTTGTGGTGTATGAAAGATTGGGAGGTGATGGATGGGTTCTTTTAGTGAATGTGCAAATTGTAATGAGTGAATGGGTCGTGATAGTATTTAGCTAGATATAGGATAGCTAGTGTCGACCCCTCCCCTTTCAGCTTTGTGCCACAATTTTCATATCTTTCACACAAATATTGTATACACCGCTACCTCGGTTCACCAGAGTGTGATCACGTTGTTGAGAGAGTGCTAAAGGGTTACAGGTCCATAACTCTGCTAAACACAGAGTTAAAGATTTTGACCAAGATCCTGACGAATCGTTTGGAATTAGTTACCGGGTCTCTGTTGGGACCTGAGCAGACTTGTTTTGAAGGGCCGAACAATTCAGATGATAAATTTGGATCAGTCTAAGGCATTTGATATGATTGAACATCGTTACTTGGTGGCTGTCCTGCAGGTCGCTGGATTCGAAACTAAGTTCCGCCGCTGGATTAGCCTCCTGTATCAATCCCAACGGCTGTGGTACAAGTGAACTGGAAGCTGTCGGGCGCTGCAGCGCTGTCTACTGTCACCCTTACTTTATGCTTTGGCGTTGGAGCACCTCCTTCGCCAGCTAAGAGTCAGGGCGTGCAGTTCGGCCCTACATGGGATCGCTGTCCCTGGTGGAGCTCGAGCGATGTTTCCGCGTACGCCGATGACGTAACCGCTTTCGTGTTGTCCCGGGATGACCTTGAGGCGGTACTGAAGGCGCTTAAACGGTACGAACATGTTACAGGGGCCAAGATTAACCACGACAAGTTTTTCGGATAGCAGTTATGTGCCTGGAAGGGTGCTACTCTTCAGGAGCCCTTTGACTGGATGGACGGCCCTGTCCGCATTCTTGGACTGTGGTTTGGGCCCGACCTCCATTTGGAGAAAAATTGGTCTAAAGTACAGGCAAAGTCGACGCGTCGCTCGATATTTGGCATCGAAGTAATTTATCCTTAAAGTGTTTGGCTGAGGCGTGTGCTACATACGTCTTTCCCATTATCCTGTACCGGCTGTAATTCCACCTTGTAAGCGGCGTGAGAAGGCGACCGAGCGTTTGCTATTCTCACTTCTGTAGAGGGGACGCAACATCACAACGTCCGTGTCATGGGAGTCTGGGAATGCCACACTTGAAGAGCCACTGGATCGCCTCAAAGATGGTCTTTCTTAGACGTGCGTTGTTGGAAGACTAATTGCTGGTGGGGATAGCGAGAGACATGTTTCCTAGTCTTACTATCCCCTCCCCCTCATCTCGAGGCGGTGCCGTAAGCCTCGGGTGTGATCGAGTTTTCTTCTCCAATGTCTGGTGGCCTTGAGGGCCATTTCTTGGTCCAGTGACCTTTCTCGGCCTAGGAAAGTCTTCTAGCGTCTCGAAGGATCCACTACGCAAAGTTATCAGCCTGTTGGAGGATGAGTATAGCTCCTATTGGTCTTGGAGCCAGGGGCGTACTATCCCAGCAACTCTGAGTTTTTGCTTACCGGGCGATTAGCCCGGAATCGGTTGTCTCTCAATGACATGGCCTTCAGAGGGGGGGCTGGCGGATTTGCCAGATTGTAAATGCTGCAACCTTGGTTTAAAAAGAAACGTCAGCGCACGCCTTCTACCATTGTTCGCGGGTTCGCCCTGTATGGCACAGTGTCGGCGAATTGACTACTCGTATCGCTCCGCGTGAGCTCATGCTCATTGTCACGTGCGTATGCACGATCAATGTGTCGCCCCCATTCTCCGGGGGTGAAGCGGATGGTGTTTTCTCGCTGCTGGCCACGACTCGAAAGGACGAATTCTTGCGAGGTCAGCGTCTTTCACATCAGGATTTAATCCGATATTTTGAGCATCAGTTCAAAATGAAGATCAGAACTGATTGGAAACGTTTGACTTTGATAGCCTTCAACAAAAGGTGGGTAAATGTGGCGAGCCTGGTTCGCGTGAATGGGGTTAGCTTTGATTTTTCTCTTTTTAGATCTGCTAGTTACATCGGGGTGGATTCCTTTGGAACACTCCCCTGGTTAAGAGGGTTCCTTTCTGTGTACCTAGCTAATGTGAATGTTATTCCCAGCCTGTTCCTGATATTGTCTTTTGTTATGAACCAGGTTGAGGTTCCCATTTTTTATTGTCCCGTTTTATCTTGTCTGGGTCAGGATTATATTTTCCCCATCCAATTTTATTTTTTCACTCTGCTCCCCTGTAGAAAGAGTGGCTCTTGATTTTGTCCTAAGGGCAGAATACAGTAGCCTCTTTGTTTTGTGGGTTGGTTTCAAGATTCTGTTTGTATTTTTAGCTGAATATTTTGTTTTGAGGATTTGAATCATACCCCTCACCCACATGTCATTTCATGATATATTTTAAAATATATTTGTGTATTTATTGAATATAATAAAATGTTTATGATCATTTTTTTAGGTCCCTGGTACGTTTGATGTATTTTGGTATATGTAGGATTGAATGAGAAAATTGTGAAGCAAGGTCTGAATGGTTTGCCCTATGATTTGTACTTGAAGCTATCGCACATCTTTGTTCCGATTTTGGCTGTAGTGTTCAACAACTGGTTTCAACAATGGTCCATCCCCAATCGGTTCACCAAGGGTGTGACCACGCTGTTGAGAAAAAGCTAAAGGGTTACAGACCAATAACTACTAAACACAGAGTTAAAGATTTTGACCAACACCTCTATGAATCGTTTGCAGCTAGTTGCCGAATCTCTGTTGGGACCTGAGCAGACTTGTTTTGTGAATGGCCGAACAATTCAGAGCAACCTGCATCTTATCCGCACGATCATAGAGCGTGTAAAGGACGACGGAGAAGCCGCGTTGATCAATTTGGATCAGTCCAAGGCATTTGATAGGGTTGACCATCGCTACCTGGTGGCTGTCCTGCAGGCCGCCTGATTCGCACTCGACTTCTGTCGCTAAATTAGTCTCATGTATCAATTCCCACGGCTGTGGTACAGGTGAACGGGAAGCTGTCGGGCGTTATTGCGCTATCTAGGTCGGTCTAAAATGATTGTCTACTGTCGCCCTTACTTTATGCTTTGGCGTTGGAGCCTTTCCTTCGCCGGCTAAGGGAAAGGGCGTGCAGTCTGGCCCTACGTGAAATCGCAATCCCTGGTGGAGCTCGAGCCAGGATGTCCGCGTACGCCGATGACGTAACTAATTTCGTGTCCCGGGACGACATTGAAGTTGTACTCAAGGCGCTTGAACGGTACGAACCGGTTACAGCGACAAGTTTTTCCGGCTTGCGGTTAGGTGCCTGGAATGGTGCTACTCTCCAGGGTAGCTTCAGTTGGACGGACAGACCTGTCCGCGTTCTTGGAGTGTGGTTTGGGCTCGACCTCCAGTTGGAGAAAAATTGTTTAGAAGTACAGGCTATGTTCGGCGTATCGGTCGAGATTTGGCCTCGAAGGAATTTGTCCTTAAAGGGTTTGGCTAAGGCGTGTGCCGCATACGTCTTTCCTATTATCCTTTACCGATTAGCTCTATTTTCACTTTGTGAACGGCGTGAGAAGGTGATCAAGCGTTTGCTATTTTCCCTTATGTGGAGAGGACGCAAACATCACGTCGACAAACGTGTCTGTGTCCAACGTTCGTGTCATGGGGGACTGGGAATGCAGCACTTGAAGAGCCACAAGCTCGCCTCTAGGGTTGTCTTTCTCAGACGTGCGTTGTTAGAAGACATTGCTGGCGGGGATAGTGAGGGACACGTTCCATAGCCTTACTATCACCCCGCTCTTCTCGAGGTGGTGCCATAAGCCTCGAGGGCGATCGAGGCTTCTTCTCGAATGTCTGGCGGTATTGAGGGCCATTTCTCGGTACAGTGACCTTTCAAAGCCTAGAAGAGTCTTTTATTGGGGATTCGTGGTAGGTGTCGTAAAAGATTCACTACGCAAAGTGCACGGCCTGTCGGTGGATAGGTATAGTGGCGGACTGAGTTTTTGCTTACCTGGCGATTATCTCGGAATCGGTTGTCTCTCAATGACATGGCTTTCATATAGGAACTGGCGGATTTGCCAGATTGTGAATGCTGCAACCTTTGTTTAAAGGAGACGTCTGCGCACGCCTTTCACCATTGTTCGCGGGTTCCCCTTTTTATGGGATCATGTCGGCGAGTTGACTGCTCCTATCGCTCGTGCTCATTGATCGTGCATACGCACGTGACAATGTGTCAACCCCGTTCTCTGGGGTGAAGCGTATAGTGTTTTTGTCGCTGCTAGCCACGGCTCGAATGGTGATAGGGACGACGTGACTGGCGGAAGTCTTTCATTTTTCTCAATTTTATCCTCCCCCACTCCCTTAGCGAGTGTGCTACTCGATTTCGCCGTTTGGCGGAATACAGCAGCCACTCTTTGTGAAATGGATGGGTATATGATGTCTTGTGATGAAATCTTTACTGGCCATCGCTACGCATTCTTCTATCGTGGGCAGCAGTACATTCCACATTAAAAAGCCTCTTCCTTGACTAGGGACTTTACCCCTACGGACTGCAGGTTTTTTTAACCACTGTGTCTTTCGTGGAGCGACAAATTTTGAGCAAACGCTTGTTCACCACGAAGACTGACACGATTCTTTCATAATCTAATTTTTGGTAGTTCCCAAGAGTCCACCTTCTTTCTCTCTAAAAACTCCGCGATATTGATTACGCATTTTAGGGAAGACTTCTAACAAGAGGGCAGTTTCCCAGCCTTGACACTGTCTTTATTCTTCGTTTCCACGAATTATCAGCCTCCTGGGGATGATCTTTACTCGTGCACCCTTGTGGAGTTGAACTGAGTATGGTTCCCTTATTGTTAGGGGACCTGTTCGTAGCATCAGTAATGGGAGGCTAGTTTGGTTTTACACCATCATGGTTTTTAATAATGTCACACTTATGGGAAGAATCATTGATAGCGGCACCTTTATCGGGCTGGTCCTTAGGAGTAAAAAGGTTTCTCAGACATGTTCTAAGAGTAATAAAAATCCCACTAAGCTTTTTTGTTTAAAAAACAAAAAGTAAGTATAAAGGGGAGGTGTGGGAAATATGAACAATGCTAACAACGAAAAGAAAATTACAATTTAAAATAAGTACAAAAATTGCGAAAAAAATCTTACCAAAGTTACTTCCGGAAAACGTTTAAACCCGAGAGTTTTTTTTAATAAACTTTAAATAAAATGACAAAGTTTT
This sequence comes from Ascarosepion bandense, assembly GCA_037127315.1. NCBI lineage: Eukaryota > Metazoa > Mollusca > Cephalopoda > Sepiida > Sepiidae > Ascarosepion > Ascarosepion bandense. Next base: position 442,915 of record JBBBDQ010002199.1, read on the forward strand.
AAGAACCTTTTACTAAGTTACTAAAAAAAAAAAAAAAAAAAAAAAAAAAAAAAAAGATTCAAAAGAAAATACATGAAGAACTGAAGGCTACAAAAAGAGCTCAACGGGAAAAAATTAAATTAAAAGGAATGTAGCCTAAACAGGCAATATATTAAAAGAACTTGGGAGAAGGAATAAAAGAAAAGTTTTACAAGAAAAAAAAATTAAAGAAAACAGGAACTAGTCAAATAAAAATGAAAAATAAATTACAAACAAAAATTAAGCAAAAAAATCTGGCGACCAAAACTGACTGAAATAAAAATTTAAAAATACGAAACAATAGTCTCGTAAAAAGAAAACAATATGACAGCTAAAGCCGGACAGATATTGAAATAAAAATACAATGAAAAAGAATACGGAGAAAAAGAAAATTAATTGGGCACAACAACAACAACAAAAAAGTAACGCCGAACAAAGAAACAATAATCCGAGAATGGATCAACCAATCAACCTAAACAGTCCACACGAAGTTAGCGGCACAATTATGATTATTAATAAGATGTTCCACAATAGAAGATCCGTATGTATTAATCAGCTTATCTACCGAGCAATATTTTAAATACGGATTTTTGTAGGTACGTGTTGTTTAATTCTGGCAGCTAGTCTTTGAGTAGTTATATGTAGTGCGATTCACAACTACATTTTAAATCTATGAGCTATTATGGTAAACTTGGTATCATTTCGAACTATTGCTCTCATCTTGGTTGATATAGATATAATAGACACAACGTTTCGACCAAGTACCCTCTGGTCATCATCAGGTGTACATAAATATGATATGGATTATCTCGTTCATTATTGCGAAATATCTTGTAAAATCAGTTCTTTCATTTTGGATTTGGTTCGTCACTACCAAATCCAAAGATTGAATTAATGACCACTAGATGATACTAACACATGTATAACCAACTACTATATCCACTACGGCACCATCCTTCGCAGATACACAGGACATCTTTGAACTGTAGCTGGTGTAACTTTATTGAACTAATATCTCATTCCTAATCACCAATTAGACAACAATGGATAGGCATCATTACAGATATTGGTAGTAATAAATCCAAGTTTTCCATCCAACTTAGTTGGAGACCAGATCCTCAAAGCCTTATAGGTAAGGATCTTTAATTAATTTTACGTTTTTATGGATCAAAGGAATCTTTACTAACCAGTAAATATCGGTTTTTTGTAAACTGAAGTAAAACACACACACATATATATCAAGAAATGGAAGGGAATAATTAAGAATTCAAAGATGTTTGCTAAAATGGGTCCTAAAGAAGAACCCATTCAAACACCATCTACTGGCAAATTGCACTAGTTCAACAACTATCTCAATAACAGGAAGTAACAACTGACTACGATATAAGGCATCAGCACATATATCGATAGTCTCAGCTAAAAGAACGCAGGTAAAAGCGCTAGAAATGTCATAACATACATTTGTAGGTTGACGGATAACGCTGTATAAAGTCAACTCAAACGAATCTTAAATACAGAAATTGTTATACTTTTTCAAAACAGGCTGTAGGGTGGTCGTAAGTCATTTAGCCACACTATGATGGGAAAATAAAATAGGTCTCAATGGAACGCTATCCTCAGGTTTTGAGCAAACCAGAGAGACGGTGACGAATAGAATCTGTGGGTCTAATTTCATTAGAATGAGTAAAAACCCTACTTTTAATCCAGTCAAGTAGGCGTTTTGGAATTTGGCCTCAATAGATATTGTAGAGTCATTTGTCTATTGAGCCTAATCGAACAAATTTGGAAGTCATCATCTTGTTATCATAATCTTGGTCATCAAGAATGACGACAGAGTTTATCCGGTTTCGTAATAACCAAAGATTTATTACGTCCAAATGAATTAATAATTTTGTATTGCTCTGTTACACTGACTCATTAAAAAGGAACAGGAGTACCTGCGTAAGAATGTGCCATATCATTGAGTTTAGCCTTAAAGTCACTGATTTTGTTGGTTGAATCGGGCTAAAGACTGGTTAACTGAGCAAACAGAACTTCAAACTGAATAAATCTCCTCTCGTTTAATATGCGAGAGGGAGGGGACACAAAACTCCAATTCATGCGAGAGAAGAGATAACTGCCATAAACAACTGAAATAAGGAAAGGTTCAGAACGTTCTGACCAACACTAGAATCAACGGAACAACCAAATTTTATATTAATTGAGGGCTACGATTGATTTTGATGTTTCATCGCAAGTCGAGAACTGCGACCAGGAATCAGTGCAGCATGACGAAGAAAACGAATCCTGTCAAAACACGAAAGTAAATTGACAGATTTACTCCATAATTGATAATATTTCTTCAATTTGATAAGACCGAAAGATAGCTTACAGATGAAATTAGAAAATGAAAGCCTCTTCAATCTTCTGTACTAGATGTAAATTCGCACTTTTAACTCTAGCAGTCATGAATTTTTGCGCTACCAAACATTTTTAAATATTTAATAAATATTCAAACTGAACTTGATCAGCAGATTAAATTCCATGTTAAATATTAAAAGTATGATTCGAACAACTCTGGTCCTTCCTTCAACTGCATTTGGCTAACAAAATCTGCACCCGCTTTTATTACTTTTAACTCTAGGGTATTCCACAGAAGAAATTTTACATTGATAGACGATTGATTCTGTAAGGCACTTGTTTTCCAGAGGACAATCTATAGGGTTTCTTCAATTACATCTATTATTGTCCAAGTTTTTAATTTCAGTTATTACATTATTTTTAATCATGTTAAAATTTTTTTTAAAAATCCTTATGGATTATTATCTGGAAAGTGTTTCTTATCAAAGCGAGGAATTTTTCCAATTTACAATTAATAATTTAGTTGAAAGAGTCTGCATACCAAATAATATTTTGAAAAAAAAAACAAAAAAAAACAAAACAAAAAAAATACTTTTTTCATCAAAGTTTGTTATACACGGTCGAAATTTTGGTAAAAAACCTTGTTTGAATTTAGTTAGCGGATAACCAAATCGTTACGAGAGTTGACAAAAGAAAATATTACATAACAGTTTTTCTCAGTGAAAAATTAAAACATTAATTTGGAAATTCTTGCAAAAAAAATCAAATAATTGTTGGATTTTAATGAAACTTTCAGGATTTATTTACAAATGAATGGAATTAATTTTGAAGGGATTTTAAAACAAATTTAGTAAATTTTTTTTTAGATCTTTTACCCCCACCACGTACATTCATGAAATTTTTTAAAAAATCCATTTTGTAGGCAAAATGGACTTTATTATTTAAACCCAGGACTCATTAGGGAATATAAATCGTGTATTATTTTTTCAACCAATTGGCTCTTTTTCTGAAAATTTGTTCCCAGTAGTGTATAAAAAAAACAAAAAAAAAAACAACAAACACACACAAAAGCAATATAAGTATGACATTAATTAGATAACCCTTTAATTGATTTCATAGTTAATATTAGCTAAGCAAATTATTATCTGAATAATTTTTTGATAAAGAAATTTAAAAAAAAAAAGAAAAAAGAATTTTCACTTTTTTTAATTATAATAATTTATAATTAAAATTTTATAAATATGTTTAAATATTTCAAAGACTTGTACACATTAGATTAAGTTATTAAGTGAAGACTATATTTTCTACTTGAAAATTGAAAAGTTTTATACAAGTCATGGAGCCATCGTATTTTTTTTTAATAATTCAATTTTTTGTGTGTATTTCAAGTTTTTTGTATGGCAATTTCAGTGTGTACATTAAAAGGTTATGTGTTTCATGCTTTCTTCACCTTACTGGAAAAATTGACAATTATTTCAATTCCGCTCGCCATACAATTATCTCGCATCTTTCTACCTGTCGTCACATGTTCAATACAGGGAAAGGTCAGATAGATCAAAACTATTTTTAAGAAACAGTGTTATTCTAAACTTCGTGCTATAAATAAGTAATACCTGTGTATATAAAATTTAACATTAAATTTGCTAATTTTCTACAAATAACGTGTCACAGATGCATATTTTATTTTTGGAAGATTTTCAAAACCCATTAGTAAGTTTTGTTTCCAAATGTGTCAATCGCTCAAGACTGACCGAAAACTGTTTTTAATTCTCAAAGTTGTAGATTTCAATCAGTATAATTTGTTTGAAATACACAAGACTATTTTGCTTATTGTAAATAGTAAAATTTAACCATTTAGCTTTCAATTAAAACTAAAATGTTTCTAAACGTTTTTATTTTAAAAGTCATTTTAAAAGTTAGTTATCAAAAATAAGTGGAGATACCTAGATTAATTAACCATTAAATTTGCTAATTTCGAAATATAACGCGTCACAGAAGTATATTTTTGCAATATTTGTAAAACCTAGGACCAACTTTTGTTTACAAATGTGTCGATTGTTATAAAAATGGCCAAAAAGTTTAGAAGTTAAAAATCTGCATTCCAATCAATATAATTTTTTAAAACTCCAGAGTATATTGCTTCCTGGGAATTATAAATTAAATCATTTAGCTTTTAATTAAATCTGAAGTAAAGCTTCAAAGAAAACTATTTAAAAAAAATTAATTTTAAAACTTACATATCGAAAATGAGTGAAGATGCATAAAACGGATACAAGACATTTTATTTTGGAGTGGATTAACAGAAAAGATCAGTATTTGAACAGTTATTGATAGTCATGGTTTTAATCTATGACCAATAATAGTATTGATAAGGTTAGTTTTCGATGGCCCCCAAATAAACATGAAGAAAATTCATTTATTTTAGGAATTAGTTCAAAGCAACACTTTTTTCTGAGTAAGGGGACGGGGGGAAAACTTTTTTTTTTTTTTTTTAAACAAAGTCGTCTAACCACCACCTTGTATCCCATCCGTTGTAATTCATTTCATCTCACTGTCCTTCTCATAAATTTAAATTTTCCGTTTCCGTGAAAGCAAACGACAAAAAAGAGGTAAATTGTCTCATATTTCTGGTGTAAATTTTCGGTTCAAAATAAAACAAAGCTACTTTCTGGTACTTAGCTGAGAATCTAGATATATCATTATTATAGAAAATTGAGATGCGTCTCTGGGATGCATGGATAAGATTTTCTTGCGTCTTTTTATATTTTTATACGCCAGGGACGTACCTATCAGCATCTCTGCAATATATATATATATATATATCCTCCATTTTCTTTCTGAAGACTGGAGTACGGTTTTTAAGGATCAAAATTGGAAATTTTTATTTGAGATTTTTTGTTGCACGTCCGATTTATTTTTACCGTTGGAAATATGGCGCGTATCAACCAGTACACGAGCCCGCAGTTCAATGAAGAATCATTGTTGAATGAATAACCTCAGGAGAGTATTACTCACAAGTGCATACAATAAAGTTTCCTTTGTCTGTCAAATGACATGAACGACTCTTAAACAGTTAGATTTATTCTGAATGGCTGAATACTTTCCGAACAAACCTGTTCTTACTGTTTTATATTTTTTTTCATTTCGTGCGTGCACATTGTTTTTTTTTTTTAAGTATAGTAGGGTCAGATGGGCACCGTCTTTGAAAAAAAAAAGAAAAGAAAAAGAAGAGCGCTGTGACTCAATTCACTCCCTCAGAAATTTGAAAACGACATGCTGTACTGTTAGGCGTTCGCACCGGAAACTCCAATACGAACATTTCGGTGTGTTTGGGAATAGTGCAAATGATTCGGAAAGATTTGGAGGAATCTAATCGTGATTACGAAGGAAAAACTCACACTGATAAGAAAATAACTTCAGAAGTTTTTGGTAAGGGCCTTCGACTCAACACGGAAGCCTACATCAAGTGTTTTGAGGAAGTAGTGCTGCCCTTGTGTACTATGCCACACCAACAAGAGAAACCAGTCATGGCTCTGATATTTTCTGCGACCACATCACCCCTTTTGTCTGGCTGCATAACTCCCCAGAATTAGGCCCACTTGATCAATGTGCGTGAGGATCAGTTAAGAGAGAGTCTAATAAAACCCCTTGTAACACCAAACAGGAAGTGAAAGCAAGGATTATGGTAGCATTCACGAACTTACAAGAAGACCGGTCAGAAGAGTTACAGCAGAATCCGAATTCGCCCGGTTGGTTGTCGTTTCAATCAATGGTGATTTTATTGAATAAGTTTACTCTTTAATATTTCAAGATGTTTTTGCGCTATTTTACTAATACGTCTGTGATAAAGCGATGTAAATGTTATTTTCATTTTGGCGTAATCTACACAATTCATCACATCCTCTGCGCGTGTAAATATCTCAGAAAAGATTGCAAGCATTGGTTGCTTTTTTTTTTAAATAAAATCCGTTCATACTCACGGATAATCTTTCGCGTATTATAATTGAAAGATGTAAAAAAAAAAAAAAATGAGTTGTAACTTTGACAGATGTTTTATTATTCATTTTCCGATGTTCCCAACTACTTTGAAGCTCCTTCGAGATGATCTTCAGGGAGTGTGAGTTGTGGTAATACGCGAAAGTTTAGCTGTGAGTATGAACGGATTTTATTAAAAATAAGCGGACACAATATGTGCAATTTATTTAATCTGACATGTCTAAAAAGAACATTTACTGCATATATATGTGTGTGTGTATGTGTGTGTGCGCGCGCGCACGCACAGGAACACGTTGCACCGGATATTATTATTTTTTGAGACCCGCCGATTTGGCAAGCATTCAACGAAAGCAATGATAACAGATGAAATATTATCCGGGACTGTAATTTCTATCGTCAACCCCACCCAACGACTAGTCCCTGATACCCTTCCAGACGAGGAAGGAAAAAAAATGTGGAGAGAGAAAAAAAAAAAAGCAAAAATTAAACGAGTTAATTGCCAACTGCGGAGGAGGACAAGGTTATTAAGTCTTTGTTTATTGTAGCACCAATTGTTTAGACTAAGAAACCATTTTGCACTTTGATTCCCTTCACTAAATCAGCGGCGGTGACCAGTAATCAATTGGCTTTCATTTCAAGCCTTGGATCGTTTACTCAATCGCTGGACAACGATGGTCAGCGTTCATTCAGGACGTGGCCAATCATCGCTTTCCGCAACTTCCTATCTAACTTTAAAACAAAAGCGTATCGGGTTACTATTTTTCTCCTATACTTATTCCGAGATCCACGTAGATAAGCCCGTAAGGTAGGTTACTTACCATTCTCTCCCGATCATCTTGACTTCAATGTCTTGTCAGATTCATTCTCCAAGCCTCCTTCCCTCACTGTGCTACTGAAATTTAAATGTTCAGGTCCCAAGTAAATAAGTCTTCTTCATTGCTCACGTGTTCCGTCCATGGAATTTCCATCATCCTTCTCTAGAAACAAAACCTGTTACTTTAAGGTTTCTTAATTTGGGAGAAGTTTGATAGTTTTTTTTCACTGTTTTTAAGGTTATAATGTATTTCGGCCCTATATCCACGCATAAGCAGAAAGAAAATTTCTGGTGGAATATTTGTTTAGAGTTTAGTTTCTTAGAAATCACTGTTAAAGAATTCAATGACAAGAACATTACAGTCGCCTTATAGTCGATTCGTCAAAGAGTATCATTTTCTTCTGACTAACTTAAAAATAAGATGAATTGACTTTAAGAGGAATCTGCTTTAATTTCCGAATTTCAACACAGGTGGAGCCGTCGAACAGACATTTTAAATAGTAGAGTAGACTGATCCATCGAGCTTTAAGTTGCAATCTAGAAGAAATCTAAACGTTCATGCCATTTTCACAAATGAAGAAAGAATCCGTAGAGAACCGTGAAACTTTCCATTCTTAAAAGGACATGACATTTAAAATAAAATTGTATAAACCAAACGAAAATTGGGAAAAGAAAAAAAAAAGACTTGTTCTCGTCTGAATAGAGGCATTAAGAGGGGGAGAAACGCAATTCTCTCAGCATCTCAATTTTTCCGTTTATTTCTCGGCACAAAGTTGTACAAAGTACAAGAGACTGGTATTGAAGTCTTGGTAAAGGCTAGCAACATGGCCGAAGCCGGGCAGGTTCATTTATCCGTCAACATACGTGTGTGTGTGGGGGGGGGGGATTAAGTGCATTCGATTACTTGTTTGCCAAAAAGTCAAGTAGTCCCTTGTCGCAAATAAATTGGGATGGCGTGAGGATTCAGTCGGAAATTCCCACGTTGCTAAAAATGACCGAAGACGTTTGGCAAATCCAGCGACTGAAACAAGCCAGACTAAAGATTCTCATCCAAACCGATCAATATCTACTGATTTCTCAAAAATTACAGTAGTTTCTGAATATATGTTTGAGATGTATGTATGTATGTATATATATATATATAAGTTTGGCAAACAAAGTAGCAATGACTTGGTTTCTATCAAAACTTCAGGATTTCCAACTGAACTTCAAATGGGCGATGGATTTGGTTAAACTTTTTTTCTGAATGATATTTCGTCCAAAATATTCAGTCAATTTGAATGGTGTTATGACTGGGCATATCAAAGTGCTCAAAGAATTTCGACTGGTTTAATGACAAGTGATTATTCTGGTCAAATGTTAAATCTATATATAAATAATAAAGCAGAAAATATTCCAATTCAACCGCAATATCACTAAAAGCCGCAGAACTGGATACAGGATTACATTCTCAGAACAAATTAGTTTGCTTTTCTACAATAACAATTGGCTACAAATGCTTATCTAACAAGGTTTTATTTTGAAAATACTGGGAATAGGTTGATGTGCCGTAAAGTTTTAACACTTTGTTTACGATATGTCAACCTTTCCCAGGCTGTTTATTTCTGACAAGCATTAGGTATATGTTTGATAGTTGCCATATACAAATGCAACACGACTTGTACCTGTGCTTTACAGACTACACAAAGGCGTTCAATAAAGTACGCCAGAAAGCGTTACTCATGACATGTTCGGGACAGGCATTAGAATTTGTCAAGAATCTATACTGGCAGCAGACCGCCTACATACGAACAGAAATGGAGTTCAGCAGTTATACACGAATAATAATAAAAAAAAGTGTGTAAGAGAAGGATGTGACTTCTCGCCGGATTTATTCAACCTATACAGCGAAGCAATTCTGAGAGAACCAGGTCTTAAAGACAAAAGACATGCAGAAGGCACAGCGTTGATAGCAAACATGGAAAGGAAAATACAAAGCATTCTAGGAGAATGTAGCGAAAAGCGAGCAGAAAAGACTAAGTATAAACTACAAGAAAACTCAGTGAATGGTCATCAGCAAAACGAGGAGACCAAAATGCCAATTACCTGGGCAAGTGTTCTAACGAGGACAGAAGATGCGACACAATCCAAAGGTATACTGGGATAGCCAAAGACGCATTCCAAAAGTTAAGCGGTGTATTGAAAGAGGAAACTTTCATTTGAAACAAATAAGAGTACTGAACAGTTACGCGATATCTGTTCTCCTGTATGGCAGCGATAAAAGAAACTCGAAGCAAGAGAAATGCGGTTCTACAGAAGGATGCTGAGGATAACATGGATCGAACATGTTAGCAACGACGAGGTTTTGGAAAGAATGAAGACAAGGAAACTTATTCTTAACATCAGGAAGAAGCAGTTAAAATTTCGGGGACACATAAAAGGGATTGGAAAATTTGATACTCACAGGACAGGGGGTAAGCAGCGAGAGGAGAAATGAATGGGGGGTAAGCACCGCGTGATATTCTTGATGGGCAAATGGATGGTAGAACAGGATTTTGGAGAAATAACAGAATGACAAAACTTATTAAGAGCTACAAGTGACAGGAAGATGTGAGGGCTATGATCGCCTACGTCTTGAAGAGACATGGCACATAAAAGAATAGATATCACTAGACGTTGATTTGGTTAGCACGACAATAAAAAAGTGGGCGTAGATTCGTTAAACATAGGCGGGAAGGGTGCACTTTTCTTTTAGCTGGCGGGGGGTTATCTCTCGGCTCGGAGATTTTTTTTTTTTACCCCAACCAACAGGACGAAAGTGCTCAGTCTGAAGTCAAAGTGAAGGTGAAAACATGTTTGATTAAAAAAAACAACTCACTCCAAGTCATTCTGGGCTACTTTAACTTCAGCATATTTTCTATAAAAGTCGCGACACTTTTTTTGTGTGTGTGTGTGCCTCTGGACGTGTATATGCTTTAGCCTCAGTAATTCCTGAATTTGTAAAACATTCTGTAGAATCAGCAATGGTTTAATCCTTTGGGGAAAATAAGTAATTCCGACTATCATATCCTGTCAAAATCAAATCATCTACTTAATTGGGCACTTTTAATTGCATAGAAAGAAATCTTTCGGGGTGAACGAGAAATTACCTATTCATAATGTGAAAGCGGGACGGGTTTATCAAGTGTGTAGACCAGGCAAAACCAACTGTGAAGCTGGCAGAGATGAAATGCACACTTGCAAGTTGCGTGGGAGAAGAAAAAAAAAAATAGGACACCATAAATAAAACTCAGGCAAGAAGAAATATTGCCTCGTGAAAGTATGAAAATAAAATGGCGGTCTGTACGCAAGGAAAACAGACAGGCAGGCTGGCTGTGGGCCAGATGAAACGTATCCCTTGTCTCTAAGATGTTTCATTCTTACGATCTATCAGATGTTCTGATTATTTCTATACAGAAACATTTAATTGGTCAGATTTCCTTTCAAGCGTAGGACTAGTGGTGATTTTCAGCGACTGAGAAAAAGTAAAATTAACGGAGACAGAAAAATAATGGAATATAGGAAGTTATTGAAAGGCGCAAATATTGTTTTGTAATAAGTATGGTTAGTCAGTTAAGTGCCATACGTGAAACACGCTTGGGCGATCATGTTTCGAAAGAGACATGACTGACTGGGCAGGAGATTATCCCGCAGTTGGTTGCCAGCCAAGGTTATAGAACCCAATCTGTCCTGTTATTTAACCCATAACTGGAAGGAAGAGACGGATTAATACCTTTCCCAAGGTTATTTGCGCGTAAGTGAATGCAATGAATTCAACTGGAATTCGAACTCGGCTCCCTGATTTCTCGTTCCGAGCTGATATCCACTGCACCACAACGCACATCCTTGGGAAAGGTATTAAGCCGTCTCTTTCTTGCATTTTTTATGGGTTAAATAACAGGACAGATTGGGTTCTATAGCCTTGGCTGGCTATCAGTCTACTGCAGAAAGCAATGGCAACCTACTGCGGGATAATCTTCTGCCCAGTCAGTCATGTCTCTTTCGAGACATGGTGGCCCAAGCGTGTTTCACGTATGGCACTTGACTGACTGAATAAGTATGGTACAAGACCTAAAAATCTGATAAAAGACGGATGTTTTCTGTCAGAATCTAACCAGTCGCAATCACTGATCAACTAATTTGAGGTATTTTTCTTTTCACATTACATTTTTCATTGGTATTATAGATGCTATAATAAAAACTCGAAGGTCGAAATAGTTCCATATATAGAATTTTTGTTTGGGGTGGGGGGCTATAAATAATGATACCATAAGTCTTAGTTTACATTTAAGCGGTAAAATATATTATGTATATTACACGCCACCTAATCCTGTTCGGGAACAGGACAAGATCCAGGTCCGAAATAAAATCTGATATATAAAAAGAAACAAAGAGTACCTCGAGGTAGGCTTCTCTTGCTAAAGTCATTGCAATTGAGGGAGTAGAAAATTCGATCCTCACTAAGTACCCCACCATTTTGGCCTTGTGCCATATCTAAGCTGCGCTTAAAAAAACCACTATAAAAAGAAACAAATCTTACATTGAACATTCAAGGCACTTTTAGATAAAATTTTAACGCCAAATGGAAACAATACTAATAATAATATCCAATGTCAAATTGAGAGAATAAAACAATATCCGTACATCTATTTCATGCACCATTTATTTATACATAATTAAGAATGATCACTTAAATGTATGCGATACTGCAACAACCTCCAAGAAATATTCCAAACTCTTAAATGAGAATATGTTAAAAATAATAACAAGCGAGCGGTCGTTGCCATTAATCTTATTCTTGTACGAGGCGGGGATTTTATCACCGGGTTGTTATTATGGATTCAGGGTAGATTGAACAGTTAAGTGTCCGAAAAAGTGAAATATGGGTTTTAATAGAAAAAAGTCACTCACCCCAAAATCTCAGACAACCAGCGTTTATTACAGAACTGAAATCTGCCACCTAGATCGGGAAAGAGGGGTAGATGGGGATCAAACCAAAGAAACGAGGACAAAGATAAAAGGAAACAAATCAGATTTGCATTATCAAGCGAAGTTCAAGTTGGTTAGTTGTTGTTAGCTCAATTACTAAAATAAAGAAGTTTTTATCCTAACGCAAACCGGTTTGACATAAATATATTTATACACACCTTAAAGGCTCCAAATCTTCTCTAGCCAACATTCAAATGCCACTTCAAGTCAACACCTTTTGCCAAATTTGAATGAAAGGAGATCCTTTCCTTTTCGTTCTGATCTTAACTAAAATGATACTTAAAGAACATTTGGGATTTTTATGACCGGGTTGTTGAATCGGAAATAAACGGAATTTTATGATAATTCGAGAGACGCATAGGTTTTATTTCCATCATAAGTATTGTATCTAAATAGCAAAAGAGAAGACACTTACCGTCAGGTTCAGCAAGGCATTCGAATAGCCCATTGGTATTTCCTTTAATTTCACCATGACAGTCGTGTACAGACGGACGAAGTCTACTGAAGAATAACATTGGCAGATATCATTTTTAAGCTTGAGAAGAGGGAAAGGCGATTTTATAATCGCTGTTATGTCTTGTGTCAAACATTCAGCTAAAAATAAAAAATTAAAAACGGAGGTGTATAGAGAGACTGTGTAGATTATTGATGTAGGGCGTAGGGAGGGTCATTTCGTCAGTCCGAAACTAAAGGTCATAAGGATCATAAACCGCGTGAAATATCATTGCTCAACGATAATCGAAACACCCTACAGAGGGAGATAAAAAAGATGAAAGTAACATTAAGGAATTACCCCCCCCCCCTTAATCACTGAGGAGGCTTTAGCAATCTCCCTCCCTGTAAGTTCCACGTGCGTATGGGACGTTCCACTTTAAAGACATTGTGTTATATCCCGTTCTAGTATTTTCATAATAGTTTGAGTTTTGTTTAACGGCATATCAACACCTCTGTGGGTTATTTAATGACAGAAAGGTAGGGTTTTAAGATTTTTTTTTTTTAGTGTTCGGTTATAGTGAGAATTTTAAACAGATTTTAATGAAAAGTCTTTTTTATTTTAGAAAACTGAAAATGTCTTCCAGTTTTGTATTCAAAAATGTTTTGCTGAGAATGATTTTTTTTCTTCAAAAATGTGTTTTGGTAATAATCTTTTCTTCAAAAATGTATATTTTTCTGTAAAAGTCTATTTTTATGTATATATTTCAATAAAAGTGTATTTTTTTTACTTTCATAGTGTTTCGACCCCAGTTTGGGGGGGTAACTATTTGCCCATAGCTGGGACCCTAACAGGTGCTATCACTCCGGGTCAAGGTGGACCTTGGAATAACTGCAATTAAGAGGTGGTTCTATGCTCCTCACAACCTCCCGATCAGAGGCCTTGCTGCCGAATGCTGTTTACCGTCATGTCTAGGACCATTTCTTAATAATGTTCAAATACAAGGTCCAAGAGTCACTCAATGTAGAGTGTTACTAAAAATAACTAGTCAGGGCTCAATCGAGGATGTTAGGGGTAGTGAGTTGAAGTAGACTTTAGAAAAATCAGAAACCCAAACCTAAGCAGGAAACAAGGTATAAGAGTCTTGTTCAAAAGTACCTATCGCTACTCTAAGCAGATCAGTTTATAGGTGGGACTCCTAAATATGCAATGTTATTTTGTAGGCTGGTATTGAATTAGGATCTACATATATCATAAAAAAAGGAAACTCCTGTGCTTCTTTAGCGCGAAGTCTTTGAAGAATTCATTGATTAGCCAGCAACGACTAAAGAAGCTAAGTTTTAAAAGCATTTAACAGAATATTTTTAACATTTCATTTAAAAGCATTGTTTTAAAAGTTTTGTAATTATCTAAAATCTAGGTACCTCCACTTTTCGCTAAAAACAGCATAGCAAGATGAAAAAAAAACAAACAAACAAACGTAAAAAAATATTTTATTTTTCAAATATTTGTTATTATTATTTTTTAACATTGTTTTTATTATTTTTTAAAACTTAGATATCGCGAATTCTATGCAAAAAAGTGGAAGTACATTATGTACCCTGAAAAGGTTATTTTCTTTTATTCAGTTTTTTGTTACAAACATAAAAATCTTACGAAAATAAAATAAACAACTAAAAAACACTAATTACAGTCAGAATCTGTCAAGTTTTCATCTCTAAAGCTCAAAGACAATTGTGTCTGGAACAAATCAGCAGACATCAAAAGTTACAATCTTTCTAGCCGTGACTGGGATCGAAAGCGTCTATGCAGCCTTGTGGGTGATGGAGTACTTTTCACTCTTCAAGACTTTTCTTCACCGGCAGATGATAAAGAAACTCATGATCCAGAAGTAATGACCTACGTGATAAACCTGCTAGCCATCGATCCTCCCATTCCAGCCTTGACAGAGTTCGAAAAGCGTTTACACGGTCATGTAGATGATGGATTATTTTCTACTCTAAACAATCTTCCCCAACAGACGTAACGTCATTAACTTCTCGCTAATCTATCTATGCATTCATGGCAGTTATATTCCTAAGTTCCACCAGTTCAGACCTTCACATCTAGGACCCACCAGGCTACGTACGCAGGATTGACTCATTCCTTTTGCATTCCATTGGTAAGGACGTGGTTCCATTTGGGCGGCCTCTTGAATCGATATGTTGTGGAACAGACACCGGAAAGAATGCTTTCCTGATCTCTACAATCTTAACCTCTTCAACTACTAGCTCAACCATTATCTATCCTACATATCCTTCTGATATGTATCTCTTTTTCGACATCCTTACAGCAACATCATTCAGTAACATTCCTATTTAATCATTTCCTTTATACAGAGTAAACAATAGTATGAATAAAACGCAACACTAGTTATCATTCGTAAATAACTTTTAAAGAAATTACAGCAACGAATAACCACTTAAGTAAAACAAATCAAACTAGAATATAAGTGAAACAGAAAAACAGGTTAAAAATATTTATCTACCTTCGTCTGTTACAAGATCATTGTTGGGGGCTCACTAAGCATTGGATTTCCTACACTAGAACCGAACTGCAAAATTCATCATCGATCTATAACAGAACAATCAATTGAACACGGAAAGAAAATCACCACAAAGGATATCAGATAATTTTTTTTCCCCAGAAAAAAGAAAAAACGAATTTTCATAAAATAATTTTAGCAATTTCCTACAGTAACGACCCTTTTCTTCTGATTTTCACTTTACAACACGCGGATTGAATGCTAAAATTCGTTAAAAATGTATTTTAAACAAATTGAACCAAAAAAAACAAAAAAGCTTCCGTACGCCAGAAATATTTCATCTGTTAACACAGAAAGTTACTAGAGATAGGTAGTAAAGTAGAGGTAATGTCAGTGGGTAGAAGCCTTTGAGATTTCACTCACCCGATCGACTCAGTCGATTAAAAACCTAATTGGGCGATTAAAGTTTATTACTTTAATCGCCTGCGATAAATTAAAAAATCTCGCAATGAAACGTGTCCTTTCAAATATAGAAAAAAGAAATCTGATTCCTTTTACAACCCAAGAATATGCCATTGAAGATTCACAAGTTACTTAGCATGACTTACAATGACATTATTGAACTCTTTTATCGTCCCAATCAGTGTAATCATTCGTTTAATTAACGCTTCCAGAGTGGAGCCAAAATGTCTCTGTCGCCCAAATTAAAGACGCTCACAGATTTTTAGAAACTCATTAGGAAAAATATTATACTTGACTCAACATCTATATTTCTCCGCTTACGAAGTAATTTTTTTTATAAAAAATCGTTGAGAAAATCAGATTTGTTATTTTTTATCATCTATGAGATGGAGGTTGTAGTCAAACAGAAGAAAGAAACTACGAATTTAGGTACCGCCACTCAATTGCCAAAAAAACAAAAAAAAAAACAAAAAAAAAAACAGCATATCATGATGTTAAAAACTTAATAAAAACAAAGTTTTATCATCAAAATGTTTATGCTATTAAGAGAAAAGATCAAATTTTATTGTTATTATTTTAAAAAAAAAATTTAAATCCTTTCTAACACGTTCGAAATTTTAATTAAAATTTCATTTTTGGTTTTCCATCAGCGATTCACTCTATGTTTGCGTAAGGCGACTATTAAGAAAATGAAGTCGGTCGAGTAAAATGATTTTGGGGCGAGCAAATTTTCCCTCGCTCCCAATCGCCAGTCACGTGATTTCTTTTTCAAATCTCAAAAGCTGGTGGGTAGTAATTAGAAAAGATGAAACATTAACTCTGTATTCAGATGCAGTTGTCATTTATGAAGATTAACATCTGCCTTATTTACTTTCGGACTAATATCTTTATCTTTGTTGTTATTATCGCGGCATTTCGCCGTTGTGTCTGCTGTCGTTCTTCAGGTGTCTGTCAACCCGGTTAATCTTCAAACTGTAAATTTCGAACTAAACCATTTATTTCATTTCGAAATTTCCTGAGTTTTATCCTGATCGACAAACACCGCAAGATGGTCGGATGTAACTAATGGTAATTTGCTCTTTCCAGAAATTAAGACAGGAGATTAACTTACTTTTGGTACAAAATCAGAAAAATTGAGCACCCAGTACGGATCGTACTCAGCAGTAATATTTGGACAGACTAGTTTGCTACTTATTAACAAACGCAGAGGCGGTCGTAGTTCTAAAATAAAAATCATGATTGTTTTCTTTTTCTTTTGCCAGAATTTTCTCCGAATTATCAGGATTGTGAATGGATTTTTTGTGACGAAGCGGTTTTATTTTTACCTATTGCATCAGAAATAATTCAAGCAGCTGCTAAGTAAATGAATATAATTACTTCGTTGTGGTGTGACGATTCGATGGTATCGCATGTCAATACCATTTAGTAATACCACATGTACTAATGGCCTTGTACTAAAATTAAGCCAAGTTCAGTTAATTTGTAACAAAACGAAAGTTATGAAGTAAAAAAAACTCAATATCTTTGCGTCGTACTCACCTTAGGGTGACTGGAATGGAATAATCGTTAGTAAGTATGTCTTGCAAACTAGGCGCGTTTTTCATTTTTTTTTTTAATCAATTCACCCCTACCAAGGTGATAATGCTACTAAGATGCAAGGGTCTACTGGGAGCGAAAGAGATAACTTTATTAGGATTAGGGAAACCCAACCCTGTAAAGGAAACAAGAGCTAAATCTCCATTTTTGTTAAAAAAAATAAATAAATAAGGAGGCGGGTGAATTCGGTAATAAAGTTCGATTTTCAAGCGTGGCTAAATATAATACAAATAATATTCGAAAGTTTTAGTTTTTTTCTTTAACGGAATATCAAAACCTCTATGGGTCATTCAATACCAAAATTTAATTTCTGGGGAGCTTGAGGATAATAAAAATACGATAATTGAATTCATGGTAGATGATTCTCAAATTTTATGCATATACATGTTTATGAGAACAGGACGACTAGAGGAGATGATGTGTGTTTTGTCTTGCAGTTTTGTCCAAGTTCTATTTTGGAATAGAGTTTGATTTCATGAAGAAATTCTAGGATATTATTTGAGTTGATGTGATGAAAGAGTCCTTCATGTTGGTTGGTAGATTCTGTTTCGTAGCATATCAACCTCTACGGGTTATTTAAGGTCGAAATCTACATATTTTGAACAAAATTTTATGGCTTGAACTAAATATATTTTGAATGCAATTGTATCCCTTTAACTGCAGATAAAATGTATTGTTTGTCATTTTGCGATAAAACGTATTGTTGGCAATTCTATAAAATTGTATTTCTTGTCATTTTACAATATAAAAAAGAATTGCTGGCAATGTTACCATAATTTTTTTATGATTTCATATTGTTTTGTTTAGGGTTTTCCTATTTGCCCATAACGGGGACCTCTAACATGTACTGCCACTCCTGGTCAGGGAGGAACTGAGATCAACAGCAAGAGGTGCTTCCATGATCCTCACAACCTCCCAATCAGATGCCTTACTGCCAGATATAGTTTAACGGATTGTTTTAGGTGAAATATTGTTAATTACTAAAAACCTTAGTTTAAAAAAAAAAATTAAAAATTCGGCTATATCTAAGTTGGATATTTTATGAGTAGAATACAATTATAAACTTATTCATTTATTTGCGAGCACAAAATTAATTTTACATTTTAATAAATTATAACTTCATTTGTCAAGTTTAAAATAGAAAAATTATATTTCTGCTACATAATCAGAAAAGTTTACGACATCGAAAATGTCAATACACCCATGTCTATGTTTTAGATTGTTCTGGTGACACACATAGTTTAGAAATTGTTATATTTATAAGGGAAAATTAGTTAATATCGGAGACAGCGTATATAGATATACACAGTATGGACATAAGAATCAACATTGCAGTGTGATTGTCAGTTTCATGCCTTTAATGCGAACTTCAGATCACAAGTGTGAAATTGACTGTCACCATGCAGTTTTGAATCATGTGTCGGATCTTTTCTGTTAACCCACTGCAAATAAAATAAAGTTACTTATCACAAATATTAACCCACCCCAAGAAATTAAAAATTTAAAATCAGTGATTTTTTTTGTTTTTGTTTTTGTTTTTAGCACTCTTAAAAAATTATAAATTTTAAATCGAAATTTGTCGAACTTTATCATTTCTTAAGTGCGGATAATATTTGATATGCTTAAAAGGATTTTTTTTTAATTAAAAAAAAATCTGTTTTTGGCTTGTTTAGCGGGGTGAGGAGCGAACGATAGCTTTACTCAGAATTAACGCACACGAGTCGGTCGCCCACATTTGGGGCGACCAGAAAGGTAAAACTCATCAGAGTGCAATGGAAGGCTCTCGTTCTGGAAGAATTTGGTATGAATTTTAATAAATATAAATTCTTTTTATTTTGTAGAGAATTAACGGAAAAGATCCCTGTATATACACAAGTTCTATTTTTTAGTGTTACCAGGCAACAAAAATATAATGAAATACAATCAGTCAGTTTAGTGCCATACGTGATACATGCTTTGGGCGATCATGTCTCGAAAGAGACATGACTGACTGGGCAGAAAATTATCCTGCAGTAGGTTGCCATTGCTTTCTGCGGTAGAGTGGTTGCTAGCCAAGGCTATAAAACCTAATCTGTCCTATTATTTAACCCATAACTAGGGTGAAGAGACGGATAAGTGCGTAAGTGAAAACAAGCCTAAACTAGAAAACACTGAGAATTCTTTATCTTACAAATTCAGACAGAAGTTGGCTTTTAATCACAACCGCCACTTTTCATTTATTAAAATCGAAATGCGAGTTGTCAAGTCTTCGAAAGAACCTTCCTTCATTCGACCAATTCGACGTGGTTTTTACCAATGCCGATTGCTAGGTAAGATAGTAAACAATAAACATCTATTCCGAAGTCGGTCGACTATTTCGTAAGCAACAGCGCACTTTGGTACACGGGTACTGCGATTGCGTGGGCGTTCATTTGTTTCGTTAGATCTTCCTGTCTAGGCTTATGGCAAATTTCTTGGTAGATGTATGTGTGGGTCGACAGAAATGAAAACATCTGTTCGGCCATGTTGTGTCTGTGTGTTTGATAACGACTGACTCCGACGCGCCCGTGCGTGTGTGTGCGCCTGTGCCTGTGAACATTTCAATGTCGATAGGACCGGACGACATAACTATTTCGGTTTCATTTTCTGTTCTTCATCGAATACTGTTACGAATAATAATCAGTGGAATCTTCTTATTAGAACAATTAACAGAGAACGGTAAATAATGCGAGATGCCAGGTAACATTTTAGCATCTAAAGAAAAATAAACGTGACTTCATATATTCATATAAGTCGGTACATCTATAGCCTAATGAAATAAAATAAACATTTACACACACAGCAATTAATTCATTTTCAACATAATCCCATCCCTTGTCAATGTAACTAAACAATGCTACTTTCTGTTCGTTTCTTCGGAAACGGTGCATATTTCACAATCTGATCAGGGGATTAAACTCAAAATCGCTAGATAGCTGTTATTACTCCGCCAACGCCCAAACACCTGAAGATGGCCACAGAAAGTATTTGGTTGAAACATTGTGTCTATTTTAACATCCATATTAATCAAGATGAGAATAGTTTGAATAGATTAACGTATAGTGAGAATTCCTCATCCCAAGATGAAATACAAAATCAACCCATAACATAATTCGGACATTATACGGTGAAATTTTGCTATCACCTCCTTGTCCAAAGGCTCACTCTCAATCCTCCTCTGCCCAAGGGCAGATTACCCCTTTCCGGTCCTTTTTATTTTTTGTCCCCACTCAAGAATATTAATACACAGCATCCGTCAGCTTCCGACGTGGACATACTAAACATACTACGGCTTCACTTCAGAGACTTGTATATATCCGTCTTACTAACTGTATTCCTGTATTACTAACCTACGATCAAGTTTGTATTCTTTTCGTTCAATATATTTATTTTTCCATCTCAATTTCTGGTTGTTGTTCCTTTATTTTATGCGGTTGCCATTCCCGACATTCACAACAAAACTCTTAAAATGTTCAGAGTACGCCTCAAAGATTTCACGTTTTCAAAATGTTGAAGTTTAAGTTTTCAAATTACTTATATTTTCAGTTTTTAATTCTCCAAGCTTTCTTCAATTCTTGAAAATATTCAATCTTGAAGTCTTTAAATTAATTTCGTCAAGCCTTTAGACAGAAAATTCTTTGAAAACTTGCAGAGTTTTATGTTAATAAATTGAAAACTTGTATTTTTTGTTTTTAATCACATCACCCCAAGCAAGGCGGTAAGGCCACTGGTGTGCAGGGGGCTACGTAAGATTGAATAGATTGGAAAAGAGAAAACCGAAAACCACGTTCTAAGCAGGGAACATGGGATGAGCCTCTACACCTGTTCAATAGACGTGGGTGGAGTGTGAACCGAAGAAGTTCTAGTGCTTCCTTCGTATTTTAAAGAAATTTGTTGTTAGAACAAGGAATGTTTCCTGACTATATATGCCTCGTCTTTAATTACACATTTAAGCAGAATATATATATATATGAAATGATTTGTTTGAACATTATTTTTGATCGATACTCGTATTTAAGTAGATATTCTATTTATAATCAAATAGTATTATATATTTATTTCTACCGGCCTGATTATTTACGATAAATTTTTATTAGGAAAATGTGTGTCATTCGGTAGGATTCGAATCTTCGACACCTATCCACATTAAGAGAAGCCACCATTGATAATTTCGAATTGTCGGTTTGTTTATAACCAATTTCGTTAATCTTCGTTAATTTCCGTAACATGTCTACATTTGTTGATATTACGATACATTTTAGAGCAGATATGGTTATTACGATGAATCGAAAATTGTGTTATATAGGCTTGATTTGACTTCGTTTAGACTGTTGGTCATTTGTGGTCGAGAGTTCTAAGACACGCCAGATCAACTGATGGCTTCCCCTATGTTTCGTTAATCTTCGTTAATTTCTATAACATGTTTACATTTGTTGACATAAATAAACAGGCCAGTAGAAATAAATATATAATACTGTTTGATTATAAACAGAATATTTACTTAAATAAAAGTATCGATCAAAAATAATGTTCAAACAAATCATTTAAAATTGTCGGTTGTTTATAACCAGTTTCGTTAACTTCCGTAATATATATATATATATATATATATATATATATATATATATATATATATATCGGTCATGTCACGTTGGATACACCGGTTCCCGCTCGATCACCGAAGTTAACACTCACGGATGTGCGGTGGATGTCGGCTTGGAGGGGGGAATCGGTGAGCCGAGTTCCAATTTCAGTCGAGCACGCTGCATTCACTTGCGCACTGGTACCCTTGGGAAAGGTATTAATCCGTTCGTTCCCTCCAATTATGGGTTAAATAATTGAGGTCTGCTGTTCGTGCGATTTGTGGCAGTCATCTGCACCAATTGTTTGTTATCAGCAGTTCCAAGAAGTGTGGATGGTACTACACAATGCCTTCACCACTATAAACAAATCTCTGTGTGGTTGTCTTGCTGGAAAAAGGTTGGACCCTCATACGTTGAACGCGACGGGAGAATCCATTACCATATATATATATATATAATTATCATTAGATGAACTTGACAAAAAAGTGAAACATTTCCACCCCAAAAATGACAAAAAATTCTTACAGTCATTGAAAATAAAATGGAATCAATGTTGAAAAATTATACTTTGAGAAACAATTGCAACGAATCCCAAAAATTGATGCTGCAGTAATCAAAGCTAAAGAAGTATATTATGACGAAACGAAATTTAATCATAAAATGCTTCTTTTTTTTATTTTGTCATATAATTTCTAATAAAAAGTTATGTCTCACTTTTTAAAAAAAAGTATAATTGTTATATATCGACAAACAACAAACACGCATATATATAAAAATATAAAGTTATATTTTTATTAATAACGATGAACCGTGTAGCATAGGGAACAGAGAATTGAGAGAGCGCGCTTCTAATGGGTTGACGGGAGTGTAGTCTTATCTGTTGTGTCTCTCTCTTCACCGGCCGATCTCTGTTGCTCCTCTACTGGC
The DNA here is from genome assembly GCA_037127315.1 of Ascarosepion bandense. NCBI lineage: Eukaryota > Metazoa > Mollusca > Cephalopoda > Sepiida > Sepiidae > Ascarosepion > Ascarosepion bandense. The sequence continues at coordinate 465,633 of JBBBDQ010002199.1, forward strand.
GAATCCGTGTGCCGAGGTCTTTTTATAATCTTCCAGAACCGGGACTTTTTCTTCCGGTTTTGCCTCGCCCACGCACGCCCACGTAATTCTCAGAGACACCTGTTCTGTTTGCCTCTGTAGTTATTTCCGCTGCTGTCGAAACGACATCCGTTCCTTTCAACGGCCGGAAACACCCTCGCTTGCATCAGCCTTCCTCGGGTGGGGCCAGATTGTTATATTACATAATAATTTCCTCTTATTTAAAGAACATGACAACTATTTTTGGAAACAATTTAAAAATTAGCAGCGGTTACTTCAAACTTTTGAAATATATATATTAGCAGCGGTTACTTCAAACTTTGAAATTTGTATATATATATATATATATATATATAGTCATCCGCAGACAGTCCTGTTCCTCTTTATCACAGCTCATCAGTACGGTTAGAAATCCGATTACTTTTGCCCAGGATTGAAACCCGACCGAATTAGCGTCAGTTGGCGATTCTACCACTGAGCTATAGAAGGTGGTAGACTTTTAGAGTGTGATATATCATGTATACCTACGCCAGTAGTTAGAGTGTTCTAATTAATTACTGAATGATCGATGCGTAGATGCTAGAGTAGCTACTGTTTTTTCAAATTATACCATTCTTCCAGAGTGCTCAATCTGGATGTGAGAGCGTAAATAGTCACCCGCAGACAGATCTGTTTCGCTGTATCACAGATCATCAGCACGGTTAGAAATCCGATTGCTTTTACTCAGGACTAAGTTAGAAAATGTGCAAACTACAAACTACTACAAAATTGTACTTTGTTTCGACATTGAAAGAACAATGTCTCATCAGCTAGTAAACGATGTTGAAAATAAACGTTTTATTTAAAAAAAATATTTCAAGAACAACACTTACCTTTATTTTTGGAAATTTTTTTCCGTACGATGAAAAAAAAATATTAAAAAAGAGGGAAAGAAAGAGGGAAGAAAGATCAGAAAAATAAGATGAGAAAAAAAAAAGGGGGAAAAGAAAGAGGGAAGGGAAAGATAATACGGGAGGAATAGAAAGTGAAGAGGAATAAAAGTGAGAAAAAGAGCCAATGAAAACGACTGAGAGAGAGAAATTTTAAATTTTGGCCGGAAGTATATTGTAGAAAGATATAAACACCGGTTACAATATTTCAAGTTTCGTCTTTTGGCATTTATCAAACATATTCCATCATTGGTTGAACGTCGCACAAACTTAACACATCACAAGCCCCGGGCCTGACATAGATGGAACTACTATACGATTTTTATGAAGTACTAACTTTCAAATGGCACGTGACAAAATTTGGACCCAATCAGATCATTAGTTTACAATTTAGTTATTTAAGTGAAGCTACTGTTGCAAATTTTCAAAACAATGGAAAAATCTGAATTTTGTGTGTTGTTAGAGCATTGCTTTCTGATGGGAAAAGCAAAGCAATGGCTTGATAAAGTCGAATTTTGCCTAAAAGTTGTTGCTTTATTTGTTAGGCTCGGGATTTGAGTGATGTGTTACACTCCTCTAGCAAAACAACATTAAAAAAACAAAACTATTTACGATAAAGTTCTTACGGATAGTGTGTTTAGATCTTCTGAGATTAGTTTTGTGGAAAAATAGATCTGTTCTAGAAAGAAAAATAGAAACAGAAAAATCATATGGTATAATCTCCCATTTAATCAATTAGTTAATATTAGACTGGGACATACATTTCTTAATTTAATGGATAAACATTTTCCCCAAAAAATAATCTTTTAAGCAAAATTTTCAATCGGAAAACTCTAAAACTTACTTATAGCTGAACTAATAATTTAGAAAAACGTTAAATTACATAACAATAAAATATTGAAATTATATAACAATAACAATAGTAATTCTACTACTCATCTTAATTTGCTCCATAGTAAGAACTTATGCAATTGCAGAAATCCCGACCGATGCCCTTTATCTAATAAGTGTTTAACTAAATTCGTTGTCTATATGTGCTCTATCTCATCAGTAGAAAAGCCAAGAGGTACTAAAGTTTATATTGATAAGACAATGAACCATTTTAAAAAATCGTTTTTGCAATCATCTTTCATCTTTTACTAATAAGAACAAAGGAAATGTGACATCACTTTCTAAATATTTTTGGAAATTAAAAGAGGAGAATAAAACATCTAAGGTTAAATGGAGAATTCTCAAACAAGCGAGAATCTCTCGATCGATGAACGAACCAAGTTTCCTTTGTCTGCAAGAGAAAATGAAAATTATAAAGTACATGAAAAGTGACATATTACTAAATCAAAGGCATGAAATTACAGTAAATTGTAAACATATTAAATAATTAACCTCACAGTCCTGCTAGTATTACTAACTCTAAGGTATGAAACTATAGCAATTGTAAACATCATATAGTATTAACCTTGCTATCATATCTTGATAATTTACTCTATGTAATCTTTCGTCTTATGTTATTTTATCTTTATATTTAATTACAAATTGTAATCTATTTATTGCCTTAAGTAGTTTTTATTGCACCCAAAAATTAGTGTTAGTAGTTTTAGCCATGTACTAGCTTATGTTTATATTTACGTTATTTATTTGTTATTTATTATTATTTAGTTATATATTTTGTATTCATTATTATTATTATTATTATTATTATTATTATTATTATTATTATTATATAATTTTATTTATTTTGTGTTCATTTAATTTAATTATATATTTCATTTTAATTTAATTTAATTTAATTTAATTTTGATATTTATTTTGATTTTAATTTTATTTTATCTTTCCCAATTACTATATTAGGTCTAATGAATTTATATCTTCGTGTTGTGAGTTTTTTTAAAAAATATTCTTTATTTTACGTTTTACGAATAATTTTTTTGTTTGTGTATGTGAGTTCATTTTTTTTTTTTATAATTCCAAAAGATTTAACTTGAAACATTGTAACCGATGTATATAACTGTCTGCAAGTCACTTCCGGTCAAAATTTAAAATTTCTTTCTATTAGCTGTTTCTATTGGTCCTTCCCTTTCTTCCCTCTCCACATTTTCTCATTTTTTCCTCTTTATTTTCTTCTTCACTTTCTATTTCTTCTGTATCTTTCTATTTTCTCTTTCTTTTCCTTTTCTTGGTTTCTCATTTTATTTTTTTTTATCTTTTCTTTCCTCTTTCTTTCTCTCTTTTTTAATATATTTTTACATCGTACGGGAAAAAAATACTAAAAATAAAGGGAAGTACTGTTCGTAAAATAAAAAAAAAAAGTTTTATTATCATCATTATTAACTACCTGGTGAGACATTGTTTTTTTAATGTCGAGAAAATGTATAATTTGTAGTAGTTTGCACATAATTTTAAATTGCACGTAATAATTAATAATAAATATTCATTGCTCTATTGAACACTGTTTTAAATTAATGCTTTGTACGTTGCAATTAATTTTTCTTTCTTATTCATTTGGATATAGATCGAGATGTGAATTAATAATTATACATATGGGAATACACATGTCAGTTTAATGCCATACGTGATACACGCATTGGGTGATCATGTTTCGAAAGAGACATGACTGACTGGGCAAAAGGTTATCCCGCAGTAGGTTGCCATTGCTTTCTTCGGTATACTGGTTGCCAGCCAAGGCTATAGAACCCTATCTGTTCTATTATTTAACCCATAACTGGAGAGAAGAGACGGATTAATATCTTTCCCAAGGGTATTAAGTGAATGCAAGGAATTCAACAGGAATTTGAACTCCGATTTGTCGTTCCGAGTCGATATCCCCTGCACCACAACGCACGTGTATAAAAATATTATTCAGGTGTTAATAAAACAGTGCTCAATGTAGTATAAACGAAGTTATTAATTATATATTAATAAATATACATATCCTACATAAGATTTACGATGGATTAATCATCATCCGGAAAACAAGCCCACAGCAAACTGACAAACTCAGCAAAGATTTAATTAAGTTCTATAAAGGCCATGATCTAATGTAATTACCACCATTAACGCTAAAGTTGTAAACTTTTAAGATGTAACCTTTGATCTGAACAATAGTCTGCACAAACCATATGCGATTCACCCAATCACAAATACATCAACAAAGAATCAAATCACCATCATAGTATCATTAATAACTTGTATAAATCAATCCAATTTCGTTTACGTAAATGTAAATCTAGTTATAAGGAAGTTTTTGACAACTCCAAAATTACATACATTAGAAAAGTAGTTTAGAATTCTGTTAAAAACAAAGCAGGCAGAAATAGACGGAAAGTGTGTAAACGATTTAACGTACCCTTTAGCTGTAATGTCTAAACAAACATTGAAAAATTCTCCCTATATTTAATTCAAACATTTCTACCATTCACCTATACTAAAAAAGATTTAACAAAACAATGTTTAAGTTAGTTACAGTTGCGTTAAGATCATAAATATATTTCATAACATAATATATTATCAATATATTTCATAACATAATATATTATCAAATAAACACTTGGCCTACCCGAACAATAACAGTTACCTTACCACTAGTAATAGTGACCCTTGTAAAAAAAACAAAAAACTTCCAACTGCTGAAAATATAAAACTTAAATGGCCAGTGTATATCCGCAAGCATTATTTATAGGGCTCGTAGCCATTCGAATCGATTTTGGATCCGCAGTAAAGTGGAAATATTGTTTCAATAACCATATTTCATATTTAAATAATAGTAAATACATCAAAAGCATCACTTTATATATATATATTATTGGCAATTAAGCAACAACAACAACAACAACAACCAAATTATTACTTAAGAATTACGCTAAAATTATTACGTTAAAAATCAAATCTTATAATGGAGAAGTCGATAGATATAATATGTCTTTTAAAAAAACTTATCTTAAATCATATAAATAAACCTAATCTACTTAACACAAAAAAGTCAATTGATGACCACATGCTGCCACAGAAGAAAATACTTGCTCAAATACTTCGACCCAGATTAATACTGATTCCCCTTTTCTTTTGTTTGTTTGTTTCTTTCTTTCTCACTCCCTTGCTTTCTCCTTTTCTTTTTTCCCCTGCAAATATTTATTATTAATAGTAATTATGAATTACCCCACTTTGAAATCATCTCTCTGAATTTGAATACATATATTTTTTCATTTAAATTTAAATTTTTTTCATCTTCATGTCATTTTTGTGTATTCACATTATACTCTTAATAAATTAAAAAAATAGTATTTAACATTATAAGATTTAACTTCCACGAACATCGCGTGAACCTACATTTAAATATCTTAAACGATCAGTTTGTAATATGCAAATGATGATTGCGTAATGCATGAAACTCCGATTCGTGCCACTGACGTAGGATATATATATATATATATATATATATATATATATATATATATATATATATTAGTCATTCACATACAAGACTGCATCGCTGTATCACAGCGACGCAGTGTCATCTGGCCGGGATTGAAACTCGACTGATTTGGTGTCAGTCGCTACCCACTAAGCCATAGGTGCATGGAATCGGAGAAGGAAAATTTTAACGTGTTGTATATAAGTAGTGCATGCACACGCCGGTTACCGAAAGAACTCAATTTATTTCTGAAGAGTCATAAGAGTCATATATATATATATATATATATATATATATATATATATTAGAGAAAAGTGAAAGAAAGATTAAAAACCGACTTTTCAAGCATTTACTTTTATAAAAAGTGCTCGATACAGAGAGCTTAATATTGTAATTTTCTTATTACAATGATTTCTAAAAGCATACTATCACTATAAAACAATTTTCATATTTCAGAACAGAACTGCCCCTCTTCAGGTGATATGTTAAAATAAATAGTGAAAAAGATTTGTTTTTGAAAATATAAGATGAATTTCTGGTTATTTAGAAAATTAGGAAAATCAGTATTTTTCTCCCACACCGATTTTAGTATCCTATTCCATTTTTAGGTTTTGCTACTAACCTAATTAGCCAGATTATACAGTTAATAAAAAAAAAATCACGCATCTGATTTTATACCCATAACGAACGCTAGTAAATAATTCAAATCGAGAAAAGGCTAGTATGTAGCACTGGATGATTGTTGAAAGATGCATGAAACTCCAAGTCGTGTGTAAAATGTAGAAAATTATATATATATATATATATATATATATAAATTGATTGTTTAATACTCAGTTTTTGGTCCTAATAGGGTTAGACCAGTACACATTTGTATGAAAATGTGTTCGATACAATTATATTGTAGAACTTTTGAATATTTTCCATTTTTAAACGAGTTATTTCGCTACCCAGGTTTCTACCATGAGTGATGTCTTCAGGCGATTTTTAATAACTGATTTTACTGTTTACGGTTTTTCTTTTTAAGAACGCTCTTGTAACGGTGTTTTATTTAAACGTTCACGTGGCAGAGAATTTATGAACGCGCATTGTTTGAATTCAAACGAATTACGACGAATTATGACGTTTTCATCCATGGTTGTATGAACTCAAGAGGTATTTCTTAGTGTGGATGCATTTAGTCATAAATATTTGAACGTTCAAATAAAACACCGTTACAAGAGCGTTCTTAAAAAGAAAAACGGTAAACGGTAAAATCAGTTATTAAAAATCGCCTGAAGACATCACTCATGGTAGAAATCTACCTTCCTTTCTTGAAAATTTGAATGGTATATAACTGCTTGAATACCGCAGCCTAGCATCGGTTAGAAATGCGTAATTATTTTATCAAGTCAGGTCTATTTAAAATTGCCAATGAATATTTAGATATTTCGAAGTATGTGTAGTGTTAGGCTTATCAGCACGGAAAGTGGAATCGGCGAGACGGGTTTGAATTCCGGCCAAGTCCTCTGCATTCACTTTCGCCTTTTTAAAAAAGGCATGAACTCGTCTTTCACCAGTTATGAGTTATATAGCAGGGCAGACTGAACTCTTTAACAGTGAATAACAACTAGTCTATATAAAGGAAAACACTAAATTCTAAACCGTAGCAAAGAAACGGCAATTTTAAAATTATAAAAGAAATGGAATCTGTAGAGAGTTATAATCGCCCACGCCCAAAAGGGACATGACCTTTATTAAAAAATAAAAAAATAAATAAATAATGTCAAAATGCATTGTGGATTACGGTCACATCACGTTGAAACAACGGTTCTCGTATGGTCACTGAAGTTAAGAAACGTCGAGTCCAGCCAGTAACTAGATGGGTGACCGCTTGGGAATACCAGGTGCTGTAAGCTTGAATGTGGGGTTGGTGCAATGACTTGGAATTGGTAATCGGGGATCCGAGTTCCAAATCCCGCTGCGTTCGTCATATTCACTTACACAGATACCCTTGGAAAATATGAGCCCATCTATTCCCTCCAGCTATGGGTTAATTAGTAAGGATTGTATCACTAAAACCATTACTATCTCTGGCGTTAAATAACCCTTAAAGGGTTCATAAACCGTAAAAACGATTTAATCAGAATACATCGCGTCTTCTATCTGACGTTTACTTTTTCACTAAATCAGCGATCCTGATAAAATTGGGTTAATAATGACCATATTTAGCCAGACAATGTCACATACCACTTTAGAGAGGAGGAGGAGGAGGAGAGATCGAGAGAGAGAGAGAGAGAGGAGGAGGAGGAGAGATCGAGAGAGAGCGAGAGAGAGGAGGAGGAGGAGAGATCGAGAGAGAGAGAGCGAGAGGAGGAGGAGGAGGAGAGATCGAGAGAGAGAGAGAGAGAGGAGGAGGAGGAGAGATCGAGAGAGAGCGAGAGAGAGGAGGAGGAGGAGAGATCGAGAGAGAGCGAGAGAGAGGAGGAGGAGGAGAGATCGAGAGAGAGAGAGAGGAGGAGGAGGAGAGATCGAGAGAGAGAGCGAGAGGAGGAGGAGGAGAGATCGAGAGAGAGAGAGAGAGAGGAGGAGGAGGAGAGATCGAGAGAGAGCGAGAGAGAGGAGGAGGAGGAGAGATCGAGAGAGAGAGAGAGAGCGAGAGAGAGAGAGAGAGAGAGCGAGAGAGTTGGGGGACAGAATGATTAACAGGAACCGTGTTGTCTGACAAATCGAGACGAACACTAAACAGTCTAACAGTTCCATGTCAATCCGTAAAACGTATTTTCTACGAGGGTGTGCGCGCATCGAATGGATTGGCTGCAGCGAGTATATCAACTTTCGTTCACCCTGCCACACAGTTTCACTAAAACGCCACACGATCCTCGCCAAGTCAGCCGATATGCGGGGGAGGCAAGAAAAGTACTTCTGCCGCCCACACAAACACAGACACACGTGAAGAACGTTTTTGAGGCACCGTGACACAGGTGCAGACGTTTAATATAGAACACGCCGACACACGAACACAATGTGCAGATGCAAGTCGAAGCGAAATCAATGCAGCAGCCTGGATGGACTCTGGGGGTTTGCAATTGGAGGAAATCAGTTCGAAAATAATGGTCAGTCCAAGACGTACTAGAAGTTTGCTCTTCGAATCACGCAAATGAACCCATTTCAGCAGAACTGATTTGAGAAATACATGCCAACGATCCATATACCCGTTCATAAGCTGAGTATTACAATCAGCCGTTTTGTTTATTTTAGAATTAAATTTTTATTTATTTTTAGATTTCGCAGAGATTATGCAGCAGTTCTAGTCAGTAACTAAAACCGAAGCTGTTAATATCGAGACCTGAATGCGGGGACAAATCGTAGAACTGAAATTGGCTTTGTTCAGAATAGCGATTCTCAACCGCCGTGCTGCGGCACAATAGTGAGCCGCTCGATTCTCTTAAGTGTGCAGCAAAATATTGTCACGACTCACATGTGTATGTATGTATGTATGTGTGTGTGTGTGTGTATAGGTGTGTGTGTATAGGTGTGTGTGTATCTGTGCATGTGTAAGCAGAAATGGCACAGTGTTAGTATTTGAATAAATGAGTAGGTATTATATTTTTTCAAATAAGTTCATAAATGTTCCTTCTAATATTGGACTTCACTTGCGAAGAATAATAATTGGCCACCATTTTTAGTGGTCGAACGTTCAGAATAAAATATTCGCCAGTTCCCATTGATACGTTTTTAATTTCAATACAAAAGCAATATCCAATATTGGCTAAAAAGTTTTATTGCAATTTTCTACTTATTTAACTGAATTAAGCTTCTCAGCCCTAAATAAAAAAATAAAAAAAATAAATAACCGATAAAAACTACGGTTAACTGAAAAAATGAGGGTTTGCTTATCGCATATTCGGCCAAACAATGGAGGAATCGGAGGCGTAAAAAACACCAGGTACAAGTTTCACACTAAATAACCTGCTCAAATAGTTGAATAGAAACATTGAAAGAAGTAAGTTTATATTCGTGTATTTAAAAAAATATGGTTTTAAGTGGATATGCGTTGTGGTGCATTGGATATCGGCTCGGAACGAGAAATCGGGGAGCCCAGTTCAAATTCCAGCTGAATTCATTGTATTCACTTACGCGCAAATACCCTTGGCAAAGGTATTAATCCGTCTCTTCCTTCCAGTTATGGGTTAAATAACAGGACAGATTGGGTTCTATAGCCTTGGTCAGCAACCGGTCTACCGCAGAAAGCTAATGGCAACCTACTGCGGGATAATCTTCTGAGACATGATTGCCCAAGCGTGTATCACGTATGGCGCTTAACTGACTGACTGATATTTTCATTTGCTCCTAGGTTAAAGAGGTTGCGAAACATTACTCTAGAAGATTGAGAAAATTTGCTAAAAACAAAAAATGTTTTGTATTATTTGAGGCCATATTTTATTTTGACAGTTTTTTCTTTGGCATTAATTGCCGTGATCTTTTAAAAAACTCCATTTGAGCAAATATGTTGACTGTTAACTGTTCATCGCGTATTTGAGCATTATTGCAAATGCTTGTCTTCTAATTCTCTATATATTTCATCAAATACTGCATGTACATCTATACAGTTACGGTAACCGATGCAAGCACAAAACAAATGTCTTCTTTTGATTAAACTTAAAAAGAACTAGAAAACAGAAATTACCGACCTCAGAAGCGTAGAAGCCGATCACATCTGGAAAGAAAGAATGAATTCGTGCTTGCTTTGGAAGAGAGTTGTCCTAAGTGGCAAAAATAAAATAAAATAAAATAAAATAATTATACAAACTAAAGAAATCAGTAAATATTGTACGAAGAAATATATACAGTACTGTGCAAAAGTATTAGGAAAAGAACTATTTTATCTTTTATGAGGGATATTGACAGAAAATAAACAATTTGATTATAGTAATTTTACTTGATTTACTCAACAAATGATTTATCAAGAAAAAATTACTTGTTACAAAATGAATTTAATATTTAGTATAATAGCCTTTTGCTTTAATCACAGCCTTCATTCTGTCAGGCATTGACATCACAAGCTTCTTCAATGTATCTAATAGTATCTCCTGCCAAGCAGCTTGTACTCGTTCCCAGAGTGTGTCTTGCGAAGTAACATTAGATTTATCAATTCGAGAGGGGGGAATAAGAAAAAAGTTTGTCATAGCCAAGGATAATAAAATAATGAGTAATTTCAAAATAACTTGCTTAATAGAAAATCAGAAAAATAAAATATAACTTCTTTTTAATACATTTCTTTTACACCTAATTTTAAATAATCAATATTTATTAACAATTTACTTGGCTTTTCACCCTGTATTTGAATTTCAGTGGGATTTTTAAGGAAATCACCCCTGTCCTAATACAGTATCGGTAGTGACCAAAAGTGTTAGGATAGGGGTAATTTTAAACTTTATTTTGATGCCTCATAAAAGATAAAATAGTTCTTGTCCTAATACTTTTGCACAGTACTATATATATATATATATATATATATATATATATATATATATATATTGTTTAATTATTTTTTGGTCTTAATAAAATTAGACCACTGCACATTTGTATTAAAAAGTGTTCAATACAATTATATAGTAGAACTTTTGAATATTCTTGATTTGTAAACGAGTTATTACGCGACCTAGGTTTCTAGCATGTGGTATCTTCAGGCGATTTGCAGTAACTGATTTGACCGTTTTTTTTTTTTTGGTGGCGGGGGGGGGTGCTCACGTAACGGTGATTTTTTTGAACGCTCACGTTACGGGGAATTTTCGAACGCGCAATTTTTAAAATTACAAGAACTTTTAACGTTTTCATCTATGGTTGCATGAAACTAATAGGCATTTTATGGTATGGTTACACTTAGTTATAATTTCTGTTCTTTCATTACACCACATGGTAGAAACCTAGGTCGCGTAATAACTCGTTTACAAATCAAGAATATATATATATATATATATATATATATATATATGTGTGTGTGTGTGTGTGTGTGTGTGTGTGTGTGTGTGAGAGAGAGCACATACGCACACGTCTATATTTATGGAATAATACTTGTCTGCATCGTAGAGTTTTTAGAAATAAACAAAGTGATATTAGAATCGATACTGCATGGTGACTGGCAGTTTCATATGTTAAACAATCATCAGGCACACACATGAGGTACATCGCCCTGAAAAGTAAAAACATCATACATAACAATGTCCTCACTAAACTTTGAAGCTGTCAAGATTCTGCTTAGTTAAGGATTGAAATTCTTTTTACTTATCAATGCTCTGTCTCCACTCCGACATCGAGCACTTTACAATAAAGGACCTGCTTGGAAAAGGTATTTTATCAGTAAAACCACTGAAAAAAATCTTCGTGATAAATATTATATATATATATATATATATATACACACACACACACATATATATATATATATATATATATATATATATGTGTGTGTGTGTGTGTGTGTGTGTGTGTGTGTACGTGAGAAAGAGAAACAAAGAAAATGTATAGTAGTATACTTACGAGTATGCGTGCGTGTGAATTTGTGCGCTTCTTTGTAAAATCAGCTGCAAAAATATCGGTCAGACATGAATGCTACTTATAAGAAAAATAGAAGGAAGGAAGGAAGGAAGGAAGGAAGGAAGGAAGGAAGGAAGATAAGAGTGCGAAAAACACAAAAACAATATTAATTAAAAGAAAGAAAAAGATGGCCATCATCAGAGAAAGAAATTCGGACAAAAATAGAAAGAAAGGTGAAAAATGGATATAATAATAAGAAAGAGAAAAAGAAGGATGAATAAAGAGAAGTAGAAAGGTAGTGAGAACAAAGAGAGGGATATTGTAGAAAGAAAGATAATGAGAAGAAGAGAGCAAGCGAGGGAAAGACAATGTGTGCAACAAGAAAGAAACATAGAAAAATAATCAAAATATAAAAAAGGAAAAAATTGAACAAGGCAGCCATAAAGGGGAAAGAAAGAAAGAAAGAAAAGAAAGAAAGAGACAGAATGCGTGAATGAGGGGAAATGACTTGATGTGAGAAAGGGGAGAAAAAGAGGATGTGTGAAGAGGGAAAAAGAAAGACAGAATGTGAGAAGGGCGAGAAAAAAAGACAGGATGTTAGAAGGGGAAGACAGGATAGAGAAGGGGGAGAATAAAACACAGAATGTGAGAAGGGGAGAAAGAAAGACAGGATGTTAGAAGGGGGAAAAAGGAAAAAAAGAATAGAGAAGGGGAGAAAGAAAGACAGAATGTGAGAAGGTAGAGGAAAAAAGACAGGATGTTAGAAGGAGGAGAAAGAATTAAAAGGGGGAGAAGGAAGACAGAATGTGAGAAAGAAGAGAAAGAAAGACAGGATGTTAAAAGAGGGAGAAAAAAAGATAAGATGTTAGAAGGAGGAGTAAGAAAGACAGAATGTGTGAAGGGAAGAAAAAGACAGCATGTGAGATGGGGATAAAGAATGACAGAATATGAGAAGGGGGAAAAAGGAAGACAGGATAGAGAAGGGGGAGAAAGAAAGATAGGATGTTAGAAGGGAGATAAAGAAGGACAGGATGTGTGAAGTTGGAGAAAGAAAGACAGGATATGAGAAGGGGAAGAAAGAGAGACAGGATGTAAGAAGAGGGAGAAAGAAAGGATGTGAGAAGGGGGAGAAAGAGAGACAGGATGTGAGAAGGGGAAGAAAGAAAGACAATAAGTGTAAAGGTGGAGAAAGAAAGAATAGAGAAGGAGGAGAAAGAATGACAGCGTGTGAAGGAGAGAAAAAATACAAGATGTGTAGATAGGGAGAAAGAGTGACAGAACGTGAGAAGTGGGAGAAAGAGAGACAGGATGTATGAAGGGGGAGAAAGAAAGACAGGGTGTGAGAAGTGGGAGAAAGAGAAACAGGATGTGTGAGGTGGGAAAAAGAAAGAACGTGGGAAGGGGGAGAAAGAAAGACAGTATGTGAGAAGGGGGAAAAAGAAAGACAGGACGTGAGAAGGGGGACAAATAGAGACAGGATGTGTAAAGGGGGAGAAAGAAAGACAGGACGTGAGAAGGGGGACAAATAGAGACAGGATGTGTAAAGGGGGAGAAAGAAAGACAGGACGTGAGAAGGGAAAGAAAGAAAGAAAGGAGTTGAGAACGGGGAGACAGAAAGACAGGACATGTGAAGGGGGAGAATGAAAGACAGAATGTTAGAAAGGGGATAAAAAGAAGACAGGATGTGTGAAGAGCCAGAAAAAAGACAGTATGTGAGAAGAGGGAGAAAGAATGTCAGAATATGAGAAGGGGGAAAAGGAAGACAGGATGTGTGAAGGGGGAGAAAAGAAAACAAGATGTAAGAAGAGGGAGAAAGAAAGAATGTGAAAAGGGGAAGAAAGAAAGAATGTGAGAAGGGAGATAAAGAGAGACAGGATGTGTGAAATGGGTGAAATAAAAACAGGATGTGCGAAGGGGAGAAAGAAAGACAGGATGTTAGAAGGAGGAAAAGGAAAAACAGGATGTGTGAAGGGAGAGAAAGAGAGACAGGACGTGAGAAGTGGGAGAAAGAAAGATAGAATGTGTGAAGGGGGAGAAAAAAGACAGGACATGAGAAGGGGGAAAAAGAAAGACAGGATGTGAGAAGGAGGAGAAAGGAAGAAAGGATGTGTGAAAGGGAAGAAAGAAAGACAGGATGTGTGAAAGGGGAGAAAGAGAGACTGGATGTGTGAAGTGGGAAAAAGAGGGAAAAAGACAGGATGGTGTGAAGGGGGAAAGAAAGACAGGACGTGAGAAAGTGGTGAAAGAAAGACAGAACATGAGAAGGGTGAGAAAGAAAGACAGGACGTGAGAAGGGGGAGAAAGAAAGACAGGATGTGAGAAGGAAGAGAAAGAAAGACAGCATGTGTGAAGGGGGAGAAAGAAAGACAGCATGTGTGAAGGGGGAGAAAGAAAGACAGGTTGTGTGAAGGGGGAGAAAGAGAGACAGGACATGAGAAGTGGGAGAAAGAAAGATAGAATGTGTGAAGGGGGAGAAAAAAGACAGGACATGAGAAGGGGGAAAAAGAAAGACAGGATGTGAGAAGGAGGAGAAAGGAAGAAAGGATGTGTGAAAGGGAAGAAAGAAAGACAGGATGTGAAAGGGGAAAGGGGAGAAAGAGAGACTGGATGTGTGAAGTGGGAAAAAGAGAGACAGGATGTGTGAAGGGGGAAAGAAAGACAGGACGTGAGAAAGTGGTGAAAGAAAGACAGAACATGAGAAGGGTGAGAAAGAAAGACAGGACGTGAGAAGGGGGAGAAAGAAAGACAGGACGTGAGAAGGGGGAGAAAGAAAGACAGCATGTGTGAAGGGGGAGAAAGAAAGACAGGTTGTGTGAAGGGGGAGAAAGAGAGACAGGACATGAGAAGTGGGAGAAAGAAAGATAGAATGTGTGAAGGGGGAGAAAAAAGACAGGACATGAGAAGGGGGAAAAAGAAAGACAGGATGTGAGAAAGGAAGAAAGGATGTGTGAAAGGGAAGAAAGAAAGACAGGATGTGTGAAAGGGGAGAAAGAGAGACTGGATGTGTGAAGTGGGAAAAAGAGAGACAGGATGTGTGAAGGGGGAAAGAAAGACAGGACGTGAGAAAGTGGTGAAAGAAAGACAGAACATGAGAAGGGTGAGAAAGAAAGACAGGACGTGAGAAGGGGGAGAAAGAAAGACAGAATGTGAGAAGGGGGAGAAAGAAAGAGAAAGCGAAGACAGAGGATGTAATAGAGAAAGAGAGAGAGAGAATGAAAGGAATAAACATGAAATAAATAAAAAGTTAGACAACAAATAAAGCAGTAAGATTTATGTTCTATGAAAGAAAAAACTGGGAAATAAGTAAAAAAGTAAACGGTTGTTTATCTCGAAAAAATAAAAAAATAAAATAAAAATAAAAAATGTAAAAATATTTGAAACAGATCGTATGTGTTCGTGTAAACGTCGACCTGGAGAAATGGTCGACTTTTATCTAAATATCAGTCATTTTGTTTAAAATCGCGTGTAAATGCTGAAGTGGATTTTACAAGAAAAAATATCAGTACTGCAGATCATCGTGAAATGACTAAAGATAAGTTTTCCAAGAATAACAGATCAACATAGGGTCAAGCCTTATCCCTTTCTTAAAAAACAGCCTAACAAATGTTAGTAAAAGATTTTCGAAATAAAATCTAAAAGATCGTATCAATAGGAGTGAGAGAAGGACAAAATACGGACAATCACCAAGGTCGTCTGTGTTTACCAATTCCCACAAAAAGACGACATGATTCAGCCTGCGAATACATTGTATGTGTGTGTACATAGGGACGTTCGTGTAGTTGTCCAAATAAATTTTTTAAAAAGTGAATAGATGGATATTTCTTTCCTTTAAATTCTAGGCTTTTTAAAAGTAGCTAGTATTATTGTAACGGAAACAATTCAAGTTTTACTTTTAAAAATATAATAAAACAATAAAACAAAATACTTCAGTACAAATCTCTACGGCATAGAAAATAAAATTTTCAAATCAATGGAGAAGAGGAAGAGGAATTGAAATAGGATGGGAAAGAAAGAGAAGAGTAAAAAAGAGTTTTTGCAAGCAATGCCGCATCGTGTGTGTATGTGCAGTGTGTAATGAATGAGACGATGCAGTGGCACCTGAACAGGTGGAGTGTGTTGGCAGCGAGAAGCAAGACGACGTCATCGCTAAAAATAAAACAGCCGTATGCCAAGAACATTTTTAAAGTGCGCATATCACAAGTAAGCGTTTCTGGATAATTTACAGACTTACTTAATGAGGACACAACATTGGATTAATGGCATCAAGTCGCATTTACACATCTCTACAAATAGACAAATAAAATGTATCAGTTATTTACGAAGTTTACAGGAAATTGGACGCCAAGGCACAAGTATGGGGCACCCAGTGAGGATCAAATTTACTACACAGTAATATTTATTTAGGAGTCTAGATTACGAGGTTCCACAGTAATGTGTCCACTTAATAAGTATATATTTTAAAATATTGATGAAGCAATCACATTGCAAGTATGCTAACAGAATGTCGTTAATAATAATCACGATTTAAATATAAGTCATCAGGCTGAGTCAATTTCTATGTTCCCACTGTCTCTATTTACTATTTAATTTTGACATTGTCAAATTACTAGAGTTAAAAGAAATTGGGTTGATTCATACAAGATTAATGATACTATGGTGGTGATTTAATTCTTTGTTGATGCATTTGTGATGATTTTATCGATATAAATATTTTGGCGCCAGTTTTGACGGCATGGACCCACTAGTCACTAATAAAATCGAATAATTCTAGAAGAAGACTGGCGCAAATGTTACGTGACGATTAAGCTTCGTTTAGCAACGTCAGTACGTGCTTCTATTCTTTCTTTATGAAGTCGAAAGTTTTTATTAAAGTTTTTATAAAAGTTATTATTAAGCCGAATTTATGAATTGTTCATTTCCTCTTAGTTTAGGTTAGTTAATAAATTCCAGTTGAATTCATTCCATTCACTTACGCGCAAATACCCTTGGGAAAGGTATTAATCCGTCTATTCCCTCCAGTTATGGGCTAAATAATAGAACAGATTGGGTTCTATAGCCTCGGCTGGTAATCAGTCTACTGTAGAAAGCAATGGCAACCTACTGCTGGGTAATCTTCTGCCCAGTCAGTCATGTCACTTTCGAGACATGATCGCCCAAGCGTGTATCACGTATGGCACTTAATTGACTGACTGAATAGTTGAAAACATGATTAAGGCATCTACTGGATATAAAGGGGGGGTCAATTTTATATTATTATGAAGTAACTAACTGATCCCCCACTAATTACTACTCGATAATATAATACATCTCTTCCCCGTTTAGCTATGAGTCAAATAACAGAACAGATTGTGTCCTATAGCCTAGGCTGGCAACTAGTCTACCGCAGAAAGCAATGGCAACCTGCTGCGGGATAATCTTCTGCCCAGTCAGTCATGTCTCTTTCGAGACATGATCGCCCAAGCGTGTATCACGTATGGCACTCAACTGTCGACTGAATCTGATTCTACATTATTCAAATATAAAATTTCGTAAGGCGTTTGCTAAGATCATCATGTAATAAATATGCATAACATATTTGGCGCAGGAAGTTTTTTTTTTCTCATCAATAAAGAACTTACCCTAAGTTCTGTATTTATGAGAAAAATAGGGTTCCTGAAATTATCAAATGAGATTATTTGATTTTATTAATAATTTTAGCAGAAAAAACTATTATAATCTTAAAGGCTAGAGCCTTAAATATTTTTGGAGGGAACACCATAAGGGAATTACAAGACAGTATTTCCTAAAAGAATTATTCTGATTGACTGAGAAACAAATTTCACTTTTTGTAGCCTGTTTCCTAGAAGAATGATCCCATCTTTTTGTTAAGTGAAAACTGTTGTTTTTCTATAAATCAGTCTGCAGAATAATGAATTTAATGCCCCCGTCCCAGAACACCAGCTAGCACACGTTTATCAACAATGTTTTCGAACACTTCTTTACTTCTGTTAAAAATTGTTTTTCAATATTTATAAGCGACAAGATTACTAGTTTATCCTGTGACATTGTTGAACGTAAATAATTTATCATTTTAAGTTTAGAAAACGATCGCCCACAAGAATCAATGGAAACTGCTACTGTTAGCTGTAGTCTGTATGCCGCTGATAATTCATCAAAACATTCTTTGCCATATACAATAATACACTTTGAAACATCAAGAAAATCAGAGGGTACCTCTTTACTCCCGGCTCGAATTAGCAAAATGAAATCTATGATTTCATTGTATAAAATATACTATAAATATGATCTGGATACTGATTTTGAAGAACCAAACACTCATTTCAAAAGCGTGCTTTCTCATTTTCGTCGTCAGTGTTTAATAAATGCAGGTTAAGAATCAATTCAAATTTTTTACTTAGTTCTGCCAAACGCTGGCCTCTCTTGAATCTCAACGACTAAATGATTGACAACTTGATACCTTACTCTTTTCATCTCTTCCTTTGTTGTTAAAGCAGCATCCCTAACTTCTTCTGGTATAATATTTTTCCTTCTAGCACGATGCTCAATTTGAATTCCATATTCTTTGCAATATTTTTCAGCTGAGTTCAAGGCATTACTGATTATCTTTTTCTTTTTTATTACCAGTATGTTGTTCAGCTCTTGCAAGTCCATATATACTTGACTTAACCCAACCTTAGAATCTTGCACCCTCTTCTGGACTCTCTCCACGAGAGTAAAATTAGATACCAGAAGTAGGGTAATAAATGAACACCTTTGAAACGAGTTCATGAGTGTCCCAGAATCCCATTTTATTTTTTTGACCGTATTCTCTAAGTTGTAAATGTTCAAGGCAGGCTATTATTTTGTTCAGATTTGCATCGTATCTTGCACTCCATCTGGTTTCAGTTTCATTATTCGAAGAACGTATTGCTTCAGTATTGCCCATCTTGATGAAGAAACAGATAAGAACGCTAACATTCTGTCGAGGACATCAAAAAAGTTTTAACACATGGATCTACTGCACAGGAATGAAGACAAACTAAATTGAGATTATGATTTTCACAGTTTATAAACATTACTCTTTGGTTTACATTCAATATTTTCTTTTGGACACCATTTTTAGCACCAGCCATCACGGCTGCGTTATCAAAGGACTGCCAACGACAATCTTCAATGAGTAAACTATATTGTTCTAACAGGACGAGAACTTTGACGGCAATACTACTGGCGTCCTTTTTGTCAAGTTAGAAAAAGCCTAAAAATACCTCCTTAATTTCAACTTCATTTCGACTGGTAGATCAGTCAGTTAAGTGCCATACGTGATATACGCTTGGGCGATCATGTCTCGAAAGAGACATGACTGACTGGGTAGAATATTATCCCGTAGTAGGTTGCCATTGCTTTCTGCGGTAGACTGGTTGCCGACCAAGGCTATAGAACCCAATCTGTCCTGCTATTTAACCCATAACTGGAAGACATGCCGTAATATCAAAGAAAGTTGGTCTTCGTGGGAGATGTCAGAAGTTAAATACATCATTATGTAATATTTCGTTTCTCTTAATTCATCAAGTAATTTTGGACGAATAAAAAAGGTCTAAAATTTAATTCTGAGTTTTGTTGAGGAGGTAAGTCACTTGTTTAGCATGGCCTTTGCGTTCGTCAGTATGACGTGCCAAAAATTGGATCATAATTTACCAGAAGTTTAATAGAATCAGAAACATTTTCAGAATTCTGGTCTGTATTATTCTGAGACAACCCTACTATTGATTCTCCTCTGTGCCCTCTGAGAGCCAAATTCTATTTCCCGCGAAAAGAAATAACATTAATAACACGATCCAAAATGACTTTCCATTTCTTTCTCTCTGCCGACAGTTGTTGCTGAAATTTATATCCGCTGTTGTATGAGTTTTATAACAACGTCTCATATCCATGTAATTTCTATGCACAGGACTGTTTTCATGATCTGGAATCTGGATTTAACTTCCTCCAATTTCTGAATCCATTCTCATTTGCAAAACTAGACTTTTTGGAATCTGATTCCATTGCAAATAAGAAGCAAGGAAAACAGTAGCAGCACCCACAAAAGGAGAAGTACAATAATCAAGTTCTTGGTACAGCTTCGCCATTTGCTGATTGCGTGACAAACCGCCGCGTTGACAAGGACCTGCTCATTTGCAACTAATGAACCATGATGTTGAAAATCTTCCAATCCTTGTTTTTCAAATTTCTGAATTAGTACATCCGTAACTGTTTTTTTAAAATGTCCCCAAATCCTTTACTTTCGAATATAAATTTCTGCCTTCATTATCACTGATTCTTCTTCACTTTCAATTTCTTTATTCCTAAAACAAATGATTCCTTCTCAAAATCTGTTCATCTTTATTTTCACTCAGATCCTCCTCATCTTCATTCTTCTTCAGATTTTTTTTTGTGTTCATGATCTTTCTGCAACTGAAGGTGCAATTTGTGTTTTTACTTCTTTCTTTAAAAATGCTTCCAATGCTCCTCTTTGTTTCTCATCATCTTCTTTTCTTGCTTTTTTTTCTTTTTCCGAAATTGAGAATCATTTGATTTTGTTCTCTTCATCTGTGAGTAAAGGATGGGATTGGGAGATATTTATTTAAAGTTTAAACTTGAAAGTCAGACCAAGATTATATATAATGTTGACAAACGGCCAACAAAACAATGAAAACCAACAATCAATTTTATGTAAAATTTGGCCGAATACAGAGCAAAACGTGTGAGACAATCCAACTGTCCCTTTAGTATAAAAAAAATTATTCATTTGTGAATAAACCAACAATTCTACTCCATCAGCTTCTTTTCTCGCACTTCCTGCCTCTGGAACTTCCTTTCCTGACGGCTACAACATCCAGGAATTTAAATGCAATGTCAATAACCATCTCATATCCACTAGACTCCAGTTCTTTCTACATCACCCCGTATATCTTGTTCTTTTCCTTTCTCTCTACCTTTGCAACTGTCTTCACAACTGTGTTCCCATCCTTCAATTGCCCTTTCTCTGACACTGGTCGGTCTTTATCTTCGCTCTCCTCCTGTCAAAAGTTTTACTCTTATGTGACCCTCTGCGCATCAGCGGTACCGCCTTGCTTGGGGTGAAACAATAAAAAAACTCCCTAATGTTTCATTAAATTCCAACAATTATTTGATTTTTGCAAGAATTTCCAAATCAATGTGATTTTTCTTTTTACCGGAGAAAGTGTTAAAAACACTCAACTAGGTACCGCCACTCATTTTCGATATCTAAATTTAAATTGAATTTTTAAAAATAAAAAAGTTTTTTTAAAGCTTTAATTTTAGCTTTAATTGAAAAGCAAGAGATTAAATTTACTAATCCCAGTAAGCAAAATACTCTGGTGCATTTCAAATCAAAATTATATTAATTGGAATTTAACGTTTTTCAGATTTAAAACAATTCAAATTTTTTGGCCATTTTTCATCTCTCGACATATTTTGTAAACAGATGCCAATTCTCAGTTAAAAAGAATATTGCAAAAATAAAATATATCTCACTGACACGTTATTTTATTCAAATTAGCAAATTTAAACTTACCATAATCTGATTTGAAACAAGTATTACTTGCTTACTGCCTGAAATGTACTTAATCGTTTCTTAATTACGGTAGACTTGTTATTATAGTGTTATCAGAGGCGATAATTGACATGACACACGGAAGCCGTCAAAAAAAGAAAAAGTAGCTTAATCGTACTCTTCGCTCTTTAATTATATAAGAAAATAAAAAAATTAACATAATATTTTCTGCAATTATCTAATATTTTACAGAATTTTAGCTAGTTTAGCTTTATAGTCTTATGTTTGAAGATGTTTTATGAAAAAAAATAATATAAAACTCTTAAAATAATTTTACAATTTAATAACAAAGAATAAAATTATATAACATGACAAATGTAACTCAGTAATTTATGAAATGTTATGGCATTTATTGATTTTTATTTTTAATATCTATTTTCCATTGGTACCTCCACTCATTTTCGATAACTTATAAATTGAATTTTTAAAAATAAAAAAGTTTTTCTTGAGACCTATATATTAGTTTTAATTGAAAGCTAAATGATTGAATTTACTATTTCCAGTAAGCAAAATACTCTAGTGTATTTCAAAGAGAAATTATATTGACTGGAATCTAAAATTTTGAGATTATTTTTTTAATTTTTCGGCTATTTTTGAGCAATCGACACATTTGTAAGCAAAACTTAATTAAAAGTTTATCTAATTAAATAATGTCATAGTTTTATTGCATTTTTGTTTATTTTACTATTAGGAGTAGATTTTCGGTAAAAGATGCGAAATGGTTGAAAAAAAAATCATGATTTACATTCCCCAATGAGTCTTGCGTTTAACTAAAAAAACCAATTTTGCCGAAAGAATTTAATTTTTTAAAATTCCATGAATTTACGTGAAGGTGGGGGTAACAGATGTAAAAAAAGAATTTAGTAAGATTTTTAAAAAATAATAATTTAAAAAATGATTTTATTCTTTTGTGAATAAGCCATGACAGTTTAGGTACCTCCGCGTTGTTTTCGATATCTAAGTTTTAAATTGAATTAAAAAAAAAAAAGAAGTTTTCTTGAAACTTTAATTTTAGCTTAATTGAAATCTAAGTGATTAAATTTACTATTTCTAGTAAGCAAAATACTCGGGTGTATTTTAAGTAGAAATTATATTCATTGGAATCTAAAATTTTGAGATTAAAAAAAAATTCAGTTTTTCGGCCATCTTTTGAGCAATTAACACAATTTTAAACAAAAGGTTATTCTCGTTTTTAAAAATTTGCAAAAATAGAATATAAATCTGTCATGCGTCATTTTTGGAAAATTAGCAAATTTAATGTTAAACTAATTTGATTTGAAACAAATATTACTTGTTTCTGGCATAAAATTTAAAATAAAAGTATTTCTTAATCAGAAAGGTCCGACTTGTTGGCTTTTCAAGTAGGAGATGATAACTTCTATCGTTAGATCAATTCACACATCTGGAAGTATGGTGACCAAAATTGACATAATCCAATTTAACATTTCGTTAACAACCCTTGAAAGGTGTGACCTTTTAATGATAAGTCTCTTATAAGTTTCCATAGTAAAAGAAAATGTGCAGTTTAACATAAATGAAAAAAAATTATTTTAAAAATCTTTATTCTAAATGATTTCTATTAAGCTTTTTAATGTTTGATTTGCAAATAAAGGCTTTATTTAATAAATTAATAACTGAAGACACTGAGTAACTAGAAGAAATTTAAATGATGTTTGAAACTTTGATTAACAAAGAAAAAATGAAAACAACTCTTATACAAATTCATTATTCTTCGAAATTTTTTTCTTCTTCAGAATATGGTATCCTAAAATTAGGTACCCCTACTAAATCGCTGAAAAAACAGCATATTATTAATAAAAAAGGTCCTAAACATAATAAAAGCGAACTTTTTCCATCAAAATATTTATATTATTATTACGAGGAAAGATCAAAGTATTTTTTAATCCTGTCTAACACGTTCGAAATTTTAGTAAAAAAAAAAATCTTGTTTTGATTTTAGTTAGCGGATAACCAAATCGTTATGAAAGTTTACAATAGAAAACGTAGTATTACATAACCCAGTTTTTTTCCTGTGACAAACACATTAATTTGCAAATTCTTGCAAAAATCAAATAATTGTTGGATTTTAATGGAACTTTCAGGACTTATTTACAAATGAATGAAATTATTTTTGAAATTCTTATATCATACATTTAAAGGGAACCTCGATCTGGTATAATAGTTAGCAAGCTTGTCTCGCTAGAATCATTACAATTGAATACTGAGTTCGATTCTCACTGGGTGTCCTATACTTTCGGCCTTATGCCACATCTAAGTAGCGCTTAGAAAATCACTATATATATATATGTGTGTGTGTGTGTGTGTGTGTGTGTGTGTGTAAAGCTTAACTCAGTCAGCATTTGATGAGTAATTTCTAGATTATTTCTGTTTATAGGCAGGCATAAACCCAGCAGAGACCTTACTTAATATTTGTCAAATTCGAGGGGATATAAAATTGATTTTTTTTAAAGTTTCAATGACTGTCATAAAAGAGTATAAACAACTATTTCTCTTGTAGGAAAATGTGCTAAAATATTAAAATGCCTCAAAGAATTCGCGTGAGGATCCATAGAAAGGGGTTATGAAACAGAATTTATAATTTTCAGGTCTATTTGTCGGCAGTATACGGAAAGTATTTTTGATAGAATCGGGCCTTACATAAAACAAATACTTATAAATCTTTTTGGCATTACTGAAATAAAATAAAGATATTCTAAGACTTTAGTATCATATTCTATTTATATTGTTACTGGTCTTTGTCAAACTCCTGAACACGCTTGGATTTACTAGTGTGTGTGTGTGTGTGTGTGTGTGTGTGTGTTTTCGTGGCTTGCTTTTTGATCGAGTTAAACTATTTACTGCAAGTTTTGTTTAGAATTCAGTTTTTTAATGATGATTTTCAAATAATTCAAATCTCCCATCTTGGAAATTAATTTAATCTTTTTCATTCCTATGTGAGCTTAAGCTAAGCTTAATATCTAAATGTGTTTCTTTTTGTGACTTAAGCAAATAATGCAGTCATTTCGTGCATATAGTAGTTACTGTTTTAATCTCGTAAAAAAATAATCCCTATGCAAAAGTTCGCGCCAAAATATCATAGGTACAAAATCTGTCACAGTTTACTGACCTGAAATCATAATTTGGTCCAATTCCACAGAATAAATCAAGAAATTGTGTACCCAAAAGGAAAGAATGGAATTGATTTTTAGAGACAATATGGCCGCCTTAGTAGGAAAGCAGAAAAGAAAACATTATGAAACAGAAAACTGAAATGTCTAATAAGGAAAAGTTATTGCTTACTAAGCGTAGCTTGTCTTAGTTTAGCAAGTGGGCAAGGGTTATTTAGCTGCGTATTTACACGAATGGAAAGTTGTTCACGGTCATGTTTTAAGTGGAATTTCTACACGTAAATGGGATCAGAGACTAGGGCCCTCGGCATTTTCTATTTGAGATGCTAGAGAATAACCCGCCTCCACCATAAAGGTGTACGAGGGTCATTCAATAAATAAGGTGAATTTTTCGGTATAATGACATCTACGAGGGTCATTCAATAAATAAGGTGAATTTTTCGGTATAAGGACTTCTACGAGGGTCATTCAATAAATAAGCTGAATTTTTCGGTATAAGGACTTCTAATAAAGATAGAAGCTTACTTTTTTTATTTTTCAACGTAGTCTCCCAGCAGTGTCACTTTCAAACTTCGTGCCGCTCGTGAACGCTTTCAAGGGACCAAATAGGTGAAAGTCTGCGGGGGCAAGGTCTGGTCTGTAACGGGGACGAGGGAGCAGTTCCCAGCCCAGCTCGTTTATGGTCTGCACCGTTTGGGCTGCTGTGTGAGGCATTTTTGGCACTCATCGGTAGCTGACGTTCGGGTAGGCAAGGTCATCATGGACAATTTGTGTGCTGTCCCAACAGACAGGCTCAAAGTCCTTGCAATGTCATCCACTGTCACCCTTCTGTCAGACCTCAGAAAACCTCACTTCTGTAGGCCTCCCAGGCCCGTCTTCATCCTCAACACTGCTTTGTCCTTCTTTAAACAATTTAGCCCACTTGTAGACATTTTTGGCTGAAGCATGTGGCACCATACACAGTTGACATTCTCCTATGAATTTAAACTAGTTTACACCCTTCAGTAACCAAAAACTTGATAACTGACCTCTTTTCAATCCTGGAGTATGCTTCTTGGTCGGCCATCTTTGTTAATCTCCAGAATGCTCAAAGTCTTTTTTTTTCAATCTGCAAAAAAATTAAATCTCTTTGAAAAAGAAGTAAAGAAAAAAATGAAAAAAAAAAGGTAAGCTATCTGTATTAGAAGTCCTTATACCGAAAAATGCACCTTATTTATTGAATGACCTTCGTATATTTATTGCCTTAAAACGCAGTTGTGGCACAAGGCCAAAAGAGAAAGTGGGAAAATGCAGTGAGGTTGGTCGTCACTAAATATCCTAAACCTAGCTAATATGATTCGCGACCCACTTATTCGTTACAATTTACCCTCCTCCGTGACAGAGGATTGGTCTCTGGGGTCGCAATTCATTAATTAACGTTTCAAGATTGATTTTTTAACCAGAAATACAAGCAGTTTAATTGAAATGCACTACAATAGCTTTTCACCCACATATTTACACTTAGATTTGCATACGAAATACTACCCGTCCCTAACTTGGAAATGTTTTACCACAATCATATTTACATATCAATAAACTATTAACGTAAAACTCAGCATTCGGAATTCTGGTTTTTAGCTGAATTCGAACACGGATCACCAGGATATGATCAACGAACTTAACTAGTGTGTATGCTCTGAGGGCCCACATGAGCTCGTTTTGGGAAAATTGCGTCATAACGCAATTCTCTTGTGCGAATGGTTGCACTTTTGTTAATCAATTTAAGACAAGTGATTGACTAAAGGGAAAACTTGAATTTATTTTCTTACAGTTTACTTTGTACGGCCCGTTACTCCCACCCCATATATATATATATATATATATATATATATAGGAATAAAAAAAATTATGCCGCAGAATTTCTAGATTTAAAAATGATGAAGTGATTTCTTTAACAGGAACCATTTTCATCCAACAGTTCTTCAGATTCGTTTGAATAAAACCCCAAACATACATAGGGCACTGCACAAAATTCGGTCAGTTAAACATTTGCGTTTTAAAAAGCTGTTCTTATTTAAAATTTATCGGCCGACTTTGTTCAGGCAGAAGGAGAACTTTCTTTGTTCCTTGTTTCTTATGTAGCGTGGTCGTGATATTTGGTCGTGAAGACACATTTTTCTGTTTTATTCTCACTTGGAGTTTATTTACATCGATTGATTGCTTTACGAATAAACTTATTTTAGTCATCGCTCCTTATTTACTCCCAACTCCACACACTTCTTCAGTTTCGCTATTTTTTTTTTACACCAAATCTGTTTCAAGAAGTGCTGTATGAAAAAGGGTTTCTTTTTAAAGAATGCGATATATATATATATATATATATATATATATATATATGTATGTATTTTTAATCATTTCACCCCGGGCAAGGTGTAAATGCCACTGATGTGCGGGGGGCTACATAACTGAAAGAAAATTAATTAAAAGAGAGAGAAGAGGAGTACAAACCAATTAGAAAGGAGCAATAGAAAGATGAAAATGCAGGTGTGATGACAGTTGCAAGGGGGGAGAGAAAGGGAAGGATATACGGGGTGGGGGAAGGGCTAGAGTCCAGTGGTTAGTAGATGGGTATTGACATTGCATTTAAATTTCTGGAGGTTGTAGCCGTCAGGAAAGCAAGAATATGGGAGCGAGTTCCACAGGCGGGAAGTGCGAGAGAAGAAGCTGAGTTGTCGTCTGCATTTGGCTAACCTGACTGTGAATGGGTGGGACCCAGTTGTCAGTCTGGTTGCATGAGTAAACACCTGTTGAGGAGGCACCAGTGGCTTAAGTTCGTCTGAGCAGAAGCCATGAAAGTACTTATAGAACAGACAAAGGGAGGCCACATTTCGTTGGTGGGGAAGTGGCTGTAGTCTTACCGCCAAGTCAGCACCTATCACGTTACTAACTCTCCTTTGGAGCCTGTCAAGAACACTGAGGTGAGCGGCAGGGGTGCCTGACCATAAATGGCAGCAGTACTCCATGCACGGTCGAATGGTAGACTTGTATATATGCAGGATGGATTCAGGCGGAAAAAAGATCCTGGATCGACACAGTGACCCAACCTTCTTAGCAGTGGATTTAGCTATGGATTCGATGTAGCGGTTCCATTTGAGATCAGAAGAGAGGGTAAGGCCGAGGAGGCGCAGTGTATTGCACTCAGGGAGAATCGCTTGGTCCATGCTTATGGGAGGCAGGAGAGGTTGCCTGTGATGGTTGACAGACCACAGCTTGGTCTTGAACGCATTGAAATTGACACACATATATATATATATATATATATATATATATATATATATATATTGATTGTATAACACTTAGTTTTTGGTCATAATAGGGTTAGACCAGTACACATTTGTACTAAAAAGTGTTCAATATAATTATATTATAGAACTTTTGAATATTTTCCATTTGTAAAAAAGTTATAACGCTACCTAGATTTCTATCATGAGTGGTGTCTTCAGGCGATTTTTAATAACTGATTTTACCGTTTTTCTTTTTAAGTACGCTCTTATATATATATATATATATATATATATATATATATATATATATATATATCGATTATTTGTAAAATGTACAATGTTTCTTTAATGGTAATTGACTGTTTTTTTAACACATTTAATTTCAGATTCAAGTTTTCATTTCTGGGAAGAGGAGTTTATTTACAAATGTTTATCATAATGTTTCTGCCATTGTGCTCTTCGGACTTTTCCATGTGTGGGTCAATTCGGGTAGCCTTCAATTGTAGGAAAATTCGATTTGAGTCGTACTCAAAAAAAAAAAACAAAAAAAAAACTAGATATTCCACAACACGTGCAGCAGAACGGGAACAACTTCCCCGCAGATTAAATAAAAGGTTCAGTTTTTAATTCTCTTGTCTTCGCAATTTACGAAACAGATTGGGGAGTGATGGTTTTTTCTTAACATTCAGTCTAAGGCCGTGAAATTGTCGTGCAATAATATAGCTTTCTGCTTCCTTTATTTCTTTCTTTTTTATCTTCTTTCCTTCCTTCTTACATTAATTCCTACGTCTATTCATTCATTCATTCATTCATTCATTGTTCGTTCGTTTGTTCATTCACTCATTCATTCATTCATTCATTCATTCATACATTCATTCATTCATTCCTTCAGTCTAATCAATCGGACTGTAAATAAGCTATAGCATTGGCTTGTGGCAGATTGAATTGTGCAATTGATTACGTCGTGTGAATTTATTTCGACCATGCAATTCGATATTTCTCTCCAAAGTATGACTAAATTACATTTTCACCAACATAAATAGATATGCGTATGTTTCGATTTTCAGCAGCTTGCACACTATTTCTTTCTTTTCTTTCACTGATCTTAATGATACCATTGTTTCTTTCTTTCTCTGATTGTTATTGTAATCAGATTGTTATGGTTGGTTTTAGCATCTTGTTTTTTAGTCATTTTGTCCCCCCCCCCCGACATATATATATGTGTGTGTTTATGGAATAACCCTATTTCTGTTTTTAATATTATATATATGTATGTATATAAGATCTATGAAACATCATGACTTGGCCATGCGTCTCTCTAACTCAGTTTAATTTTTGAAAAATCATAGAAACTGCGAAATGGTAAAATGACTTTAAATAAATATTCTTACAAACTTCAGTTGCATTTTCAACTTATTTTTAACGATATATCTACAGGGGATGTGCAAATGTAGGTACACAGTGAAGGAAAAGAAAACGTGCGCGCAAAACGTTTTTTATTCATAACCTACTGTATACCTACTTTTGCATACCCCTTCCTCTCTCTCTCTCTCTCTCTCTAGTGTGCGAGGGGAAAATTGTCGCCATTTTATATTTCTAATTTCGCGCAAGCGCATTGATTGTTTTTGATTTTGTCAAATGCACAGTATAGTAGGGTTAGTTGGGCACCGTCCAATTTACTCCACTAGAAATTTGGAAAAAACATTCTGTACCCCTTAGTATTCGCGCCAGAAGCTTCAGTAGGAACACTTCAGAATGTTTGCGTGTCAATCTGAGGACAGTGAAGCGAATTCGGAAAGAATTAGATAAGTTAGTTGTAATTACCAAAGTAAGGTAACTCAAGAAACTCATTAAGACCGTTTTAATAAGAAAAAATAATCTCGAATTTGTAAGAGCCTCGGACTCAGCACAGAGGCCAATATCAAGTGCCTTGAGGAGGTAGTGCTGCCTTTTGTCTGGCAACAGGACGCTGCACCACGCCAGACAAGCAACAGAATCTCGCCATAACTGTCAAACAACTCTTGCGACCACAGCACCCCTTATACACGACCACCTAAAAGCCAGACGGCAACACCCTTGATTGTTATGTGTGTGGGTGCAGTTGAAAGAGAGAGAGAGAGAGTGAGAGAGAGGGGGGGGGGTGCTATGGATAAATTGTCGTCAAAATAACGCAAAAATGAAATTAACACTGACATCTCATTTTAACAGGTATATTTACCAACATTACAAAAAATATCTTGAAATACTAAAGAGTAAATGTATTCCATGAAATCGCCATTGGCTTCAACCACTGCCTCCAGACGACTTCGAGATCTCCTTCAAATCTTCCGGACGGTCTCCTTGTTTAAGTTGGTGAATGCTGCTATAATCCTTGCTTTTAGTTCATCTTTGGTGTTACAAGAAGTTTTCTCTGTCTGTCTGTCTGTCTGTCTGTCTCTCTCTCTCTCTCTCTCTCTCAAAACTTCTTGCAACACCAAGCAAGGATTAAGTTGGCATGAGCCATCTTCAGCGTCCTTGTAAACTCTCTGAAGATGGCTCATGCGAGCCGAAAGCTTAGAACCAACTTAATAAAAAAGTATCCAAATGTTGGAGAATTTTTGTCTTCATTTTCAACTGAAATTAAAGCCAAAATACGATGCTTAGAACAGCTCATGATAAAAACATAATAGTCATTCATTGTTTCTTATATTTAACAGTATATGTTTAGAAAATTATCTGCTCCCTCGATACACTATATAAAGCTTTTTTATTTAATTTTTCTTGTGTTCATACACGTGTTTTCTTTTCTCGATGTAAAGTGTGTAGTAAAAACCGTCCAAAATTTCTGGATATCTAAGCGCTTTTGGCTTTTTTTTTCGGCTATTATCAAAGACGATTCTTATTTCTAATCAAATTTAATTTAAAATTTTATAAATGTCTTATTTTCCGAAGACTGTCAGTACATTGTGGCCGTGTTCGTAGTTAATGTTGTTGTGTGTTGGCTTTTCCTTTTTATTAGGGCTTTCATTTATGAGTTTTGTTTGATTAGGAACACAGTACGTTCAAGGATATTTGAAATCGAAAATAATGGTGGCTTTTTGTAGTTTTTGCGGGTGTGTTGTTATTTTTTATGATAAGTTTAGCTGTGTTAATTTTTTTGTCATAGATAATTAATTTAATTATAGCCTTGGTTGAGCATTTTTTAAGAATAGAGATTTTTGGATACAGAATTATATTCCATCTATACCTAACCTACACTTGGATATTATCTCCTTTTATAGTTGAGCACTGTCTACTCTATTTTTATAATATGGATAAAATAAATTTCGGAATTTCTTTAAAAAAGATTCCCATCACAAACAAACGTAAATGAAAATGTTTCTCCAGATTGGTTATGCGAACTGAAAACCTTATCAGATGAATGAGATTGAAAGCATATTTTTTCTTCTTGACCAGGTCCACTTAACTAGGGCCTGTTCTTATATTCTTCAAATTAGAATTTACTTGTATTTTGATTGGTCATCACAGACTCTATAACAATATCTCCTCAATATTGTGGGGGTTTGATTAGTTTTGAACCTCTTAAAACTCTTCAAATCGAAATCACTACCATCACTTGATAAGACACAAGTAGTGTTGAAACAAAATAATTACTTTCGTAGTGATATGACATACTTGTACTTGCTTCTGGCCGGGAGTGCCAGTCGGAGACTCTACCACTCTAAGCCATAGGCACATGGAATCAGAGAAGGGCAATTTTAACGTGTTGTATATAATCAGTGTATACACACGCCAGTCACCGAAAGAACTCAATTCATTCCTGAAGAGTAATGCATATGTCGCAGAAGAAGAAATTGTTTTAATTTTTTTTTCTCTAGATAGCTCAATCGTAATGATATATATATATATATATATATATATATATATATATATAGAGAGAGAGAGAGAGAGAGAGAGAGGGTGCTATGGATAAATTGTCGTCCAAATAACGCAAAAATGAAATTAACACTGACATCTCATTTTAACAGGTATATTTACCAACATTACAAAAAATATCTTGAAATACTAAAGAGTAAATGTATTCCATGAAATCGCCATTGGCTTCAACCACTGCCTCCAGACGACTTCGAGATCTCCTTCAAATCTTCCGGACGGTCTCCTTGTTTAAGTTGGTCAATGCTCTGTTTTTGAACGACTATTATATATATGTGCGTTGTGGTGCAGTGCATATCGACTCGGACCGACAAATCGGGTTACCGAGTTCGAATTCCAGTTAAATTCCTTGCATTCACTTACGCACAAATACCCTTGGGAAAGGTATTAATCCGTTTCTTCCCTCCAGTTATGGGTTAAATAACAGGACTGATTGGGTTCTATAGCCTTTGCTGGCAACCAGTCTACTGCAGAACGCAATGGCAACCTACTGCCGGATAATCTTCTGCTCAGTCAGTCATGTCTCGAAAGAGACATGATTGCACAATGCGTGTATCACGTATGGCACTTAACTGACTGATTTCTATATAGAATTCAATGATGCATTGTATGTAATCTATTGTGTTGTTCTAATGCTTTTAGATTTGTTAAATTTGAAACATAACCGTTACGACCTACCAAAATAAGCGTTAGAATAATACAATAGAGTACCCACAATGCATCAGTGACATGTATACATAAATAGTCGAGTAAAAACAAAATACACGTGGCCTGACGATTGCGTATAAGCATGAAATAGACTGTCGCCGCAAGGTGCTAGCTTCAATGTCCACTTTATATAAAGTAATGGTAATTGCTGGCCGCTCGTATCCGATTATGCATGTCTGCTATGGTGGCTAGGCAATCTCTATTGCAGACACCTGCTCAGACACACTTTTGTTTGTTCAATACTTACAGAGCTTACCTGCGGTTTATATTGCAACTAGGTTGAGTGGACCTTAGTTACAAATTCTGGGAAAGAGCGCATTATATAGCGGCAGAGTGCGCATTATCTAGCATAATCGATAGTATGAAAAAGAATGGATTGGTACGATAATGAAACAGGAGTGTAAAATATTCAAAGAAGATAAAAATAAATGAAAAGGAACGAAAAGCAATTAATAAGTAGATAAGTAGAGTAATGGAGAAAACGGATATTATTTTAATATAGAAGAGATGTATAGAGCAATTGACAGACAGGCAAAAGTACAGGCCAAAATGAATTATATTTGGGATCAACCAAAGACACCTTTAAGGCCAGGTGGTTCAATCACAAGTCTACATTCAAAATAGAAAACTTAAATAACTGTACAAAATTGAAAATTGAGATCAAAATATGGAAAAGACCCAGACATAACGTTGGGTATAGTGAAAGCAGCCAAGCCTTACAACGGTGGCAAAATATGTAGACTGCGCCAGGAAGAAAAGAGATTATGCTATTCCCAAACAAAAATGAACTATTGAATGAAAGAACGGAAATTATGACTAAATGTAACCATACTAAAAATACCTATTAGGTTCATACAACCATGGATGAAAACGTTATAATTTTTTGTAATTTTAAAAATTGCGCGTTCAAACATTCCCTACCACGTAAGCGTTAAAAAAAAAACACCGTTACGTGAGCGTTCTTAAAGTAAACGGTAAAATCAGTTATTGCAAATCGCCTGAAGACACCACCTATGGTAGAAACCTAGGTCGCGTAATAACTCGTTTACAAATGGAAAATATTCAAAAGTTCTACAATTTAATTGTATTGAACACTTTTTAATACAAATATGCACTGATCTAGTTTTATTACGACCAAAAACTAAGTAATTAAACAATCAATCAATCAATCAATCAATACACACACACACACACACACATATATATATATATAATTCTCTTAAAATACGAACGATGACGTTTTTAAAATGTTTCATAATTTCACTTAATCTTATGAATATTTATGAGCGTTTTTTCTAGTAACCAACAATTTTTTGTTCATAGAAACTTTATTAAAAATAAAATTAATTTCAACTCTTTGTTTGCCTTGATAAATTCTGTCACAGGATGAAACGCGTGGGCGAGAAAAATATAGTTTTCTCTTGTTTTCTTTATATATATATATATATATATATATGTGTGTGTGTGTGTGTGTGTGTGTGTGTGTGTGTGTGTGTGTGTGTGAAGAAAGCTTTCGGGAAACAGACAGATGGGGGAGAGAGAGAGGTGAGAAGGGACTTTGTGAGAGTGATAAAATGAGAAAGGGAGAGTTAAAGAAAATAGCAGGAATTTGGGTTTGTATTGGAATGTTGACGTGTGTTTCGCGCGCGCAACATGACGCGCATGCGCAGCTCGACAAGTGCCCTCGTGGGTGTACGTTATCGGAAATTATATAAATCAATTAAGCAAATTAGATCAGAGGTAATAGCGACTCCCCTTGTTTTGAGTCACTGGAAATAGTTCGATCAATAATTTATGAGTCAAGATGAATGAGCCACGCACAAAATAAAAAAAATGTTCTTTTCTTTATTGTTGTTTTATATCATTTTTTGCTTGATTTTTTTCTACTGCTAAAGAAACATCTTCTTGCACACACAGTAGTCTTCTTCTATTGACATGAGTGCAAATAGAGTGATATTTTATTTTATTTTATTTATTACCCCGATGACATCACCCGGTTATGTACTGGCCATGAGGCTGGCTTAATCTTTTTATTTTTATTTTTAAATTACAGATAATAACAATTCTTCATGTAAAGTGACGAGGTTTATTCTTGTAAAAGGCAAAAGAACATTCTTGAATTACCTTGTTTGGCTCTAAGTAGGTATAATTGTAGTTCTTCGTCTCAGCCATGATACCATTTATTCAGAGAACTTATTTAGCCTTCAAAATTCAGTTTACGACAAAAAAAAACTTATTTGATATCACAACCAGAAAATGAAAATTTGACTAACATCCATTCATTTTTCTTTCAGTCTACGGTTTTGCTTTAACTGGAAACAACTATTGCTTTTTAGTCTTTCGTGCCAACGTCAAAAGAGTCTGAGCTCCAGGACCATGGATTAGTTTTAAAGCTTTCATTACACCCGAGCAACGCCGGGCTATACTGCTAGTTTTTAATAAATTAACTTTCGCATTACATGAAAATATTCCTTAAATTTTTAACAATACAAATATACTATTCGGTAATGTGACAAGTGCCTTTGGCTTAGAAAATATTTCTTTTAATTTTTTACACGTTATTGAACGATGTATTCATCATTTTGTTCGACTATCTTTTGTCAGATTTCAAGTAAACTTCATTATTCCATCCTTTCAGAATTAAAAAAAAATATTTCTCTGACAAGAACGTCAAAAGATGTCTTGTACTGTTTTTCCAGTGAACAGAAATTGTATTTATTTACAGAAATCGGTAAAAACTGGAATTAACGGAACACAGTGAGCGAGTGAAAACTTTCCATCAAAGTTTTAACAATAGTCATCTGGTTGTTATTCTCACAACGTTTCACTCGTGAGCCTTCTTCAGTAATTTCGAACCGAATCCTTTATTCAGTTCACAGATAAGATTCTTCCCATTCTGATTTTCATGTTTAGGGGAGATAACTCTGATCATTTAATACTCACTGGTCCTATTTAGCTTTGTGTCACTTGACCGTTTCTTCCACTTAACCAGATGATGTGTTTGTCCAGCACTACCGACCGAGCGGATCGAACTCACAACTCACAATGTCTAACTCTGGGGATTGAATAAAGAGTTCGTTTCAAAATTACAAACAAACACAGGAAGAAAACCAGAGCGTAAAATGATTGAAACGTTATGAGTATTTACAGGATTTACATTATTCGGACTATCGTCCTCATCTTTGTTGCCACCTCAAGGACACATGGCCCAGTGGATATAGATATTGGTTAGTTCCTGACTTAGAATTGTGAGTTCAATACCATGCTACAGCAGTGGTGGACAAGTAACTTGTGGGTTTAGAGGGAGATAACTCACGACTTCCAATCGTGGCTTTACGCAAAGAATGACGATGATATACCCCAGTGATTATAATAAAAGGTTCGATTCGAAAATCCTAGCACCTGAAGAAGGACGGAGCGTACAACGGCCGAAACGTCGTACAAATGGCAACAAAGATGAGGACAATAGTCTAAATAATGTAAATACTGTAAATACTACCTCACCTCAGAAATATAGACAAATAGAATGATCTATTATTAAACGTCCTACAAATGGCAACAAAGATGAAGACAATAGTCCGAATAATGTAAATTCTGTAAATACTACCTCATCTCGGAAATATAGACAAATACTTACGTTATGAGCATGTTGAGCTGAATAGAAAACATGTATTAGTAATAGTTAAAAAATACCGTTAATAATTACAGAACACGTAATCTACTGTCTTTCTAAAGAATATTGCTTTGTGTTTTCTTAATCTTTTAAATAATTTCGAGCAGTTACATTTCATCGATTTCTAACTTAATTTGGTTTAACTAAGCAGTATCTAGAAATTAATTATCTTTAATCTGCATATATACCCAGCATCGCCTTTTATGAATCAGGAAAGGCTTTTCGTAGAGTTAATTTCGCTTGCTTTAAGGTTTTCTTGCAATTCACGCTATTGTAAAGCAACCACTTTTCACTGACCGTCAAAGTTTGTTTCAAAAGCGGAACATTTCGTCGAAGCCACACATCAAAGCGACTAACATAACCAAGCTAATGCAAATGATTTTCAACGCTTTGGATATTTGGGTAATTGGAATGTGTTGCTTTCATCCTTATCTTAAAACGTTATTCTCAAATAATCTTCTTATTTGTCTGCCTACAAACTCAATTTGTTTATCCGAATTTTTGAAGTATCATTTATCAAGAAATCTCTAACCTGAAAATTGGCAAACCATTTTGGACATTTTTCATTATTTGCACTAACTTCTCCATAAATTACACACGTGTATTGTCTTTTTTTACTCTTTGAGGCAAAATTTTATCTTTGTTAAAGAATTATTTGCCGAAAGTGTTTATTTTTTACAGCTTCGATTTGAAAAAATGCCTGCTAATATAGCAGATGCAAAATTGTACTGAAAACAAATCCTTTAAATGAAGTTATTTCAAACTAAGAAAACCTACAGCGATAACAAGATAAAATCAGAAATTCAGTCTTGTCCGTCACTACCTACAGAATTAAGTCAATTTAATAAAGCATGTTTCAATAAATGTATGCTGCCTAAATGCACACACACACACACACACACACACACACACACACACACACACACACACACACACACATATATATATATATATATAAAATCTCAGGTCCCACTATGTATCTTACCCAGACAAAATTAAAAAGTGACATGTCTAGATCCAAGCTATTCTGCCCCCTTTCATAACCCAAATATTAAATCTCCATAGTTATATAATTCTCAATTTTGACTGAACAATTTTGACACACCTAAAGCATTTCCTCCAACTACCACTTTCTATTTTTCTAAATAACCATGAAGTCACCTTATATTTTCAAAAATAAATCATTTTCACCATTTAGTTTAACATATTATCTGAAGAGGAACAGTTTTGTTCTGAAACATGAAAATTTTTGTGTAGTGATATTATACTTTTGTAAGCTATATATATATATACTAAATCGTTATATATAAGATTTAAATTAAATTAGAACAGTAAACAGTTGTATTAGAAAGTGCTAAATACATGTTTGATCAAGATTCAACATGTAGAAATTTTATATATTTTGGTAGGGAAGATCAACCTGTTACGCTAAGCGGTTGATCTTCTCTACCGAAATATATATAGTCATCGGCAGACAGATCTGTTTCGCTGTATCACAGCACATCAGTACGGTTAGATATCCGATTGCTTTTACCCAGGATTGAAACCCTACCGAATGGGCGCTCGGTAGAAGAGGACAGACTTTTAGCGTGTGATATACCATGTAAACATACGCCAGTAGCTAAGAGTGTTCGAATTCATTAGTGAATGAACGGTGCGTAGCTGCTAGAGTAGCTACTGTTTTTTCAAAGTCTACCATTCTTCCACAGTGCTTTGCCAGGGCGTGAAAGCTTTGTGTGTGTCTGTGCGCACGCGTGTGTGTGTGTGTGTGTGTGTGCGCGCACGTGAAGGCACATGTGTATGTTTGCATTTTCGAATTCTTTTTCTGACGACTATTTTCCACGACTCAACCAGAAATTGTTCGCTAGCCCCACCTCACTGTCCCCACCTGTTCATGAGGCCCATTTTAATGACGTATTTTAATTGATTCATTGTTAATTCGCTTATCTATCTGCTTATTCTGTTCAAACTTTTCCATTCATCGTCTAATCGATTCATCGACTTTATTTCATTCATTAAAATCTTACGCAGAAGCATTACTTCCATTCATCGTCCGATATTTTCGATCTCATCAGAATACAATTGCTGTCGAGCGTCGGTCAATGGACGTGCCTCCTTTTATTCGTCCCTTCCTTTATTTTCATTGTTTTTCTTCTCTTCTGTGAATCATATCGAATCGAGATATATATATATATATATATATATATATATATATATATATATATATATTCGATAAAGAAACAGGGTCGTTCCAACGAGAGAAATTGGTAGAATAAAAAGTGTGAAAGGCCGTGAACATTTTGTTTAAAGTGTATATTTATTGTTGTTGTTAATTATACATGTTATGATACATTAAGTGTCCATAATGGTATTTGTGACGCTACACGTGTTTCGAGTCTAAGATTAAATTTGTGGCTTTATGTACCGAGTTATAAATTGCTGGTGGTGTAAAGAAGTAACTTATAAAACAAATGCTGGAATTTATTGTACACGCGTACATTTAACAGGTTAAATGATAAATTCAACTTATCTGATAAAATTTTTGATGAAATGTATAAAGCTACGTATGTACTATATCTAATACATAGAGATACACACATACACACAACTATATGCATATACACAAATATGTAAATATATACTTACTTATTCACACACACATACACACACACATATATGTATGTGTATTCATACGTATACGTATGTGCGTGAATGCGTGTGGAATGAACGTACGTGTGTGTGTGTGTGTGTGTGTGTGTGTGTGTGTGTGTGTGTGCATATGCGTTTGAGCAAATGTGTGGATATATGCGTGTGTAATTGCTTGCTTGTGTATGAGAAAATAATGTGAGTTTGTGCGTATAGAAACTATTTGGTGTTTTCTGTTTAGATCTGCATGTTTTGCATCAAACACATTTCAAGGTTTAATTAAATTTATTCGAACTATTTACTAAATCAGTCGGTCAGTTAAGTGCCATACGTGATACACGCTTTGGGCGATCATGTCTGGAAAGAGATTTGACTGACTACCGAATGAAAATCTGCAGGGAAATTGGGTTGTTTTTGTTTTTCTTTCCCCGATCACAGCATTTGGCCTTCATCTTTCCTACATGATTGATTTGTCTCTCCAAGAAAAACAAATTGCAAACAACCTCTGAAATTTCTTTTTATATCGATCTTTTTTAATTTTCTCTTTTTAATTTTTTTTTTTTAAACAATTTTTATTTTCATTTTACACATCTTCTGGTTTCTTCTTAGACTCATCGCGACTTCTCTCGGTTCATTCAATGTTCAGGATCTGTACTCGTTCAACATAACAAATGAATCAGTTATCTATCTATCTATCTATCTATCTATCTATCTATCTATCTATCTATCTATCTTTGAACATTCATTACCCTGTATTTCAGGGTAAAGATGTATGTTATGGAAGTGTCTTTTTCTTACTAATTTCTTCTTTTTATTAAGTTTTTTATTATTTTTTTCAAGGATATTTTTTTCTTTTCAACTTTTTTCTTCTATCATTTAACGGACATTTTATTTCCTTGTGTTTTGTTTTGTTTCCAATTCTTTCCTTTTATTCATTCTTTTCTTTTAATTATTCTTTCTTTACATCTCTTTTGTTTTGACTCCATTCATTCACTTTTTGTTTTTCTCCTCGTTCTTTATTTCATTTTTTTAATCTCATTTTGTATGAATAAAAAAAAAGATCTTTTTTTAGACACGAACGTTGACCACTGGCTCCAGCACGAATGGCACACCTTTCATTAAACAAATAACAAATTTTGATAAACCACAAGCAACAAGGACACTAGCC
Source organism: Ascarosepion bandense (assembly GCA_037127315.1). NCBI lineage: Eukaryota > Metazoa > Mollusca > Cephalopoda > Sepiida > Sepiidae > Ascarosepion > Ascarosepion bandense. The sequence goes on from JBBBDQ010002199.1 coordinate 505,597, forward strand.
CCCAATAGTGTTAATAATCATTCTGTTATTCATTAAACTTTACTTAGTGTGACACAAGGCCATATTAGTGAAGTATGAAGACTGCAGGCGTTACAGTAACAGAATCTACGGTATGTACTTGTCGACTCAGGTGTTTATTTATTACATTAAGTACGACACAAGGCTCCCAAGTGACGCTCAGTGACGATTGAAATAAATGCAGTGCGAATGATTTGCGACAAAATGTTGCTAACCATTGTTTCATAGTAAAACGATAGTCTTTTTTAGCTTGATTTCCCACCCCCGCCATAATAAACTCGCTTCTCCTACGCGCGAAATCCCACTAAATAATCTTTTTTGTTATTTTCATCCCCTCTTTCTCAATCTCTTTTTCTCTCTCCCAATCTCGCTCTCACACTCTCAGTGTCTTTTTCTTTCTAAATCATAATGACTAAATTACCCTTACTGCAACAGATTCTCCCTACACGGCAGAAAGAAATACTGACTGTAAAGCCTACAACGTGGATACGAGTAGCGAGCGCCAAATTGTATTTGAACACGGAAAGATAAGGGGAGGGTCTTCTAGTTCTTTTTTTTATGAATGAATCATCGGGTTCCATTGATACCAACAAGAAATGCGCCAGGGCGAAGTCTTACTCATCAACTCATCAGTACGAAACGTCTTTGATGCTTTCAGTTAGTTCATTCTATCTATCTATCTATCTATCTATCTATCTATCTATCTATCTATCTATCTATCTATCTATCTCAGTTCGTTCATATCTATCTATCTATCTATCTATCTATCTATCTATCTATCTATCTATCTCAGTCTGTTCAAATCTATCTATCTATCTATCTATCTATCTATCTATCTATCTATCTATCTCAGTGTGTTCATATCTATCTATCTATCTATCTATCTATCTATCTATCTATCTATCTATCTATCTATCTATCTATCTAAAATTGATGTGCGTGTGTTTGTGTCGGTCTGTCTTAGTGTGTTTGTATCTAAAACTTAGAGTCGTGCGTAAAACATAGGATAATATATATATAATACAACTCTGTTCATATACTGAGCACTGTTTTATTAACACCTGAATAATAATACTATACATATGTACACCCTCCTCACACGTATAATTATTAATATATATTTTTGCTCTGTTATATAATATTGAGCATTTTTCCATTCACACACACACACACACACACACACACACACACACACACACACACACACACACACATATTCAAGTGAATAACGAATAAAATATTAACGTTCAAAACATTAATTTGAAACAGTGCTCAATATAAAAATAGTGCTATGAATAGTAGATGATAATTTGTACATGTTCTAAACTATAATTTATAATAAATATACATATACATATACAATATATATATATATATATATATATATATATATATATATATATACTTCTTTACCTGTGTGTGTGTGTGTGTGTGTGTGTGTGTGTGTGCGCGTATCTTTGTATCGGTTTATATATCTTAGTGTGCTCGTATCTATTTTCCTCAGTTACTTCTATCTATCTATCTATCTATCTATCTATCTATCTATCTATCTATCTATCACTACACGGCATTTTTAACGTTTTTTTTTTTTCTGTTCATTTCATCTAATTTCTCTTATGCTGGCGTACTACAATCTTTCTGGCGTTTACGAATTCCCTATCGTTTTTCTCGAATCAGAGTCTTACTTTTTCTGTCTCTCCGTCATCTTTTTTCTGTCTCTCTCTCATTTAAAGAGCATTCATTCATATTCCCTGTTTAAATAATTCCAAAGATATATGTTATAGAAACGTCCTTAGTTTACTAATTTCCCTCTTTTCATTACCTGGGTTTCCATTATTTCTGTCGAGAATTCTCTTGTAAATATGCTGATTATTTCTTTTACCTTTCTTTTTTATTTCATTATTTTTCTTTCTTTATTTTTTTCGCTTTTCATAATTCATCGGACTTCTAGCGTCTAGTACTGAGTTGTAGATGTTAGTCTAGCTGACCATCACTACTGAGTCGTGAGTTCGATCCATACTGAATGCTCTATTAGAATAACGCGACCTTAAATAACGCCACAACATTTAGAATTGGTTGTAGAAAAAGTTGAATTATCTCTCCACAGAATAGTTTGTATGGTTAATGGCCGCCATGTTTGAAGAACAACATTGAAGAATTTTGCATGTTATTCTTGCATGATTATAATCCGTTCTATAATTGGTTCAAATTTCTAATATAGGTAAATGCAGGACAGATTGGGTTCTATAGCCTTGGTTGGCAACTAGTCTATCGCAGAAAGAACTGGCAATAAAATCTCCACACCACATGTTGTTGGGGGCCGCTTGTGGATCAAAAAATTACCCATGAAACTTCTAGGGCATGAAACCGGCTCTACCTGAACTATGACTGCCGCCACAAGTAAGTACATCAGGTTCACGAATTTAAGCGCAGTACTAGATTGGCAGCTAGGTCTCATCATTTGACTGTTGGAACTGCTAAATGAAGCATTAAGTTCAATTCTAATATTTTATTCTCTCTCATTCTCGCTTATGAAAATCTTTTTTGGCTTATTAATTTCCTGCTAACAACGAACTTCAAAATTTTAAATGCAACGCCAAATCATCTTCATTTGCCTATCATTTCTATTGTCCATTCTACTCGCTAACGCTTTTTCTGTTTCTTTCATTCTCAGTAACCACTTGCGTCTTAGAGGCTTTGTCGCGTTGCTTGGGATAAAATGGTTAAAAAAGAAGGTAGGTTTGTTGTTTAAACTAAATGGATACTTTTATAAACTAAGTGGATAATTCACGATGAAAGAAATAAATGTTGCATTTTTTCGTTTTGATTGTAGGGAACGCATTTCTGTTGTGTTTTTACGCACCAACTCCGCGGCTGGCCGCCAGAGAAAAAGTGAAAGGCATGCGGGTCTGACTCATCTTCTCTTCTATTTTGCCGTGTTGTTATCATCCGAGTAGGTTGCCAATAATTTCTATCTTACCGTTTATTTATGCTAATTGAACTTTACGTAAACCAATACAAAATTGACGTTAGCCTATTGAGAAAACTAATGAAATTCTTATTGCTACACATCACATAAAGTAAGCGCAATTTTCTAAGTGCCCAAGGCCGAAAGTACGGGGAACCCAGTGAAGATCGAACGTACTAATCAACTGAAACGATTTTAGCAAGACAAGCTTGTTATCCATTACACCACATAAAGCAGATAAGTGCTTTAAAACCATTTTCAGGTAGAAGCCAAGGAACAGGCATCGAAGTGTTAAGACTAAGATTCTTAAGATCGAGAGAAACTGTTTTTTATTGGGAGCCTCACTGAATCAAAGTTAAATGAATGATTGTCGCATTGTTGTTCTACAGTCTTGGACTTGTGCCAGATGAAACCTAATTTCGTAAATAACAATTAAATTGTTTAACATGCTAAATATATATTTAGAAAACCAATATCATGTCAGCGATCGTTTTTCTTAAAAAAATATAGTGCCAGTTTTGTTGTATCAAAATCTCACAAAGAAGGGATGTAATTTCAGATAATTGTCCATTCACTCAGTAAAACAAAAGAGCCACTCAAACTAGGGTTTACTAAATTACGTTGTTGTATAGACGTACGAAGAGAAGGGAGTAATTGTCTACTAGTAATATGATTTGTGACATGGCACCAAACATCCTGATGCCTGAGGTTAGACCGGGATGAATACATTTAAGAAGAGGCGCATGCCGCAAATGACAATTACTTGAACCTGTTTTCTTCATTGAATATTACAGAACGCTCTTCTAGGTTACTCTTGGAACACCATTGGTGATATGCACGACGGTACTATGGCATAAACGAAGGTCTGGTTTCAAATACAGGATTCAAAACGGTTCGTGTGACATGCCTGTGACAAGATTTCTAATGACGTCCTTTAATTACAATAGCAAGTTCTTCTCTTTTAACGAATTTATGTTACTGTTACTAGCAGATAAATAAATAATAAAAAAAAACAACTTTTCCTTACACCTAATGGTGTGTAGGGCAGCGTTTTTGCTGTTACTGTAACAAACTGTTTTTTATGGGGCAGGGTTGTTAGCCCTGCGTCCAACCCCCAAACCTGGAGGAAGGTGATTTTTTAAGCGTAGCTTAGACGTAACATACGGCCGAAAGTAGGGAGTACCCAGTGAGGATCGAACTCACTACTCAGTTATAATGATTCTAACGAGACGAGCTTGCTAACCATTACATCACGCCGAGGTACCCAAAGAAATAATACGAAAGGGGAAACTACTCTGTAATTAGCCAAACTCCAACTCTCGTAGAAATTTAATAGCTATTAAGCAGGAGTCTTGTTTTAATTAAATGATTCAATAAACGCAAATCACGCATGGCTAAAATTAATTTTTTTTTTTTTTTGTAATAAAGATTGGGATTCTTCATGAAAGGAAAGGAAAATAAAACGTTGAAAGATAACTAATTGTTGCATAGAATAAAAATACCTGATGAAATAATGTCACGTTTACTTTGAAAAAATCTATAAAATATAAAATTATTATTTTATCCATTAATTCATAATCTTTTCCTATCTTTCTCTTTTAACCTTCATATGATTTTCTTTTTAACCTTTGTAATTTGTACAGCGAGAATATTTTGAGGACCCTAGAAATTATGCCTGAATTCGTCATCGGAGGTCACAATTTAAATAACCTAAGGTACGCAGAAGGTAGCTGAAGAGAGTGACAAGAAAGGACTACAAATAAAGTGCAAGAAAACCGAATGCAGGGTCATTAGTAAAAAAGGCAGCTCAATATGCCAAATACAGGTTGGGGATACTAAAATCAAGCAGGTACAAAAATTTATATACCTGGGAAGTGTTATAACAGAAGACGGAAAGTGTGACACAGAGATCCGAAGGCGAATTGGCATGGCGAAGGAAGCATTCCTGAAGTTGAGTAATGTATTAAAAAAACAGGACAATTTCGCTAGAAACAAAGAAGAAAGTACTAGATTGCTATGTGATGTCGGTTCTTCAATATGGCAGTGAATGTTGAACAATATCATCAAAGATGAAGGAAAAATTTGAAGCAACTGAAATGTGGTTCTGCAGGAGGATGCTGCGAATATCATGGATCGAGCATGTGAGCAAGGATAAGGTTTTGAAAATGATGGAAACGAAAAGGAAATTAATATTGATCATCAGAAAGAGACAGCTGTCGATCCTCAGACATGCAATGAGGAAAAAGGCCTTGGAGAACCTGATACTAATAGGTTAGATAGAGGGGAAAAGAGACAGGGGAAAGCAGCGGATAACATATTTGATGGACCTAATCAATTGGATGATGGAATGAGGGTTGCATGGTGTAACAAGAGAAGACGTGTTAAGAGCCACCAGGGACAGAGAGACGTGGAAAGCCATGATCGCTTACGTCCTGAAGGGACAGAGCACATAGAAGAAGAAGAACAAGAGCAAACACAGAAAGTTAACGTAGAAACTCAATCATTGTTGCTGGGATGATCGCAAGCAGATTCTCGCGCTAATATTGTTTACTTATAATCAGAGTTAGAAATTGCTCATGCTTCACGTTAAAACGTTTAACGGTATTGAGCTAGCAAAAACCTCGTTATGATGTGCCGCTTTTACTGTTACGGTACACACATCTACACATCGGATCATTAGAATACAGACTGAGTACCCTATTCCTTTACCTACACTATTTACCAAACTTGTTTTCTCTGAGTCGCATTTTCGCAATGAAAATTTGGTCGCGTTTCACCAAATTTTATGTGATAAAAAAATCCATAAAAAGCGTTAAAGGGAGATAACCGCAGATTCAATGTAAGAACATTATCATTGATAATTCTCACTTCCAATTTGTTGACTCTAGTTATTATATTCTTTTATACTTGATATAACACAAAAATATCACAGTGATAAATCAGGCAATAATTATTTATAACTATTTATACTGGAATTCATGTATGCAATTATAAGTAATCCAGTAATTAAATTTTGAACTCTTATTTTTGGCATATGAATTTTAAAAATATTTTTCTAAATCCTTGATTGTCTTTCGATCATCCCGTCTCACCGGCTATCCTCTTCTGCTGCAACTATGAGGCACGCTGTCTCGTTTGGGAAAAGTTACCTACACTATAGGCAAAAAATTTAGGGTTTCTGTGAATTTGGAAGAATGGTCTAAAATTTGAAGCTTATGCGTCTTTTTCAAACTAATTTATCCGCTCACATCGAGCCAGAAGAACATTTTATTCCTAAAACGTTTTTTCTTATATTCAATGACAATAATAATAATAATCTCAAAAATGTGGTGGAAGAGGAAATCAATGTTTTAGTTGGAACCCTTGAATTAATTTGAAACCGTTCCGATAGACTCATTGAAGGGATACCTGTTAGCCCATGCCTTATAGAAATACAAAAGATGTACTCACAAGTAAAGATCACACATTACGAAGTAGTTTATCTGTATAAAACGTAATTTTTTTATAAAAATAATCAATGGAAAATGTCATGAAACCATTTCTGACCTTAGGTAGTTGGTTGAGATCTGAAAGAAGGAAATGTGTAGACAACAGAAATCAAAGGAAATAATAATAATAATAATAATAATAATAATAATAATAATAATAATAATAATAATGGCGATGAAAATAATAATTACGGAACTCTTTATTGTATAAAGTTTTTTGAAAATGTTTTTTTCTTTTTACCCAATCTGCCTTGCAGGCTAATGGCAAACTAAGGCTGGCTGATTTAAAATTTTTGGTAACTCCCCCCCCCCTCTCTCTCTCTCTCTCTCTCTATATATATATATATATATATATATATAAATCAGTTGCTATGAACTAATATTACGGTATCCTAGCTTAGTAGAAGTTAGTTAAACTAAAGACGATATGAAACTTACTAATTATTAAATCCAAAAAAGGGGGTTCCAAACTTTTGACTTATAGTGTATGTACGTTTCGAAAACATTAAAAGTAAAATGTACCACTGTTTGATATTTCACCTCTTGAATAATGATAAAGCGCTTTAAAATCTATCTATCTACCGAGGGAGAGAGAGAGAGAGAGAGAGAGAGAGAGAGAGAGAGAGAGAGACAGAGAGAGAGAGAGATGGGGGAAAGTAGTTTTATATATATGGCAGGTATAAATGATAACTTTATTACATAGGCGTTCTACATTTTGATTTGTATTCCAATCGTTTGGCTTAATTCTCTTTGTATGAAAAGTCTCCCACTGGCTCTATTCCTAGATGCTTCCCTTTTCTCTCTCTTTATCTTCTTCGTATTACATTGCAGCAATACTAGTTGCAACAATCGCAGTAGCAGCAGCAGCAGCAGCAGTCAGAGACACAATCAATGACATATTGATCTATCCACGCCCATTCACAACTCGATCTCTTTACTACTGTTACTGCAACGGAAGGAAATACATTTCCAATCGCCTACTTTACTATTTTTCGGCCTTTGAATCGAATTCATACTCACCTGATTTCACAAATATATTACGACTGCAAGTCATTTAAAAAAAAAAAATTTCTGCTGGTCTTCTGCCAAAAACGAACTTACGTTTCATAAATACTCCTCCACATCTATTGTTTCACAATTATTAACAACTTGAAATAATAATAATTACAGTTTGACATAATGATAATAATAATAGACAGAATGCCTGAAGGAAATACGAAAAGTGTACTCATAAGTACAGCTCACACATTATGAAGAGCTTTATCGATATGTGTGATCTTAGAATTTTGTTTTTTTTACAAAAATAACTAGTGGGAAATGCCATTAAATCATTTCTGACTATAGAACACAGAAAGAAATGTGTATACAACAGCAACAGAAGCAGCAACAACAACAACAACAACAACAGCAACAATAACAACAACAATAATAATAATAATAATAATAATAATAATAATAATAATAATAATTCTGCATATCATTAATAGCACTAACCAGTCAACTTAATAAGACAGAATGTGGTTATAAAATAGGCCAAAAGAAAATAAGCCATCTATTTTACATGGATGACTTAAAGTTATATGCTAAGAATGATAATGAGCTGGAAGGTCTTCTGCAAACTGTAAAATGCTTCAGCGAAGACATTGGAATGAAATTTAATTTGAATAAATGTGCTAAAGCTACAGTTTTACGTGGATCAATACAAGAAACATCCTCAATTAGCCTAGACCCTGCTATAACAATAAAAGAATTGAAACCAGAAGAAGCTTATAAATACCTAGGTGTAAATGAGAGCGAAAACATTCACCATAAAAAAATGAAAGAAATAGTGCGTAAAGAGTACTATAGAAGGCTACGAATGATATTAAAAACTGAATTAAATTCACAGAATAGAGTTATGGCCATTAATAGCCTTGCAATCCCAGTTGTCCAATATAGCTTCAACATCTTAAACTGGACTCTAAACGACATCAGGCGAATGGATGCTAAAACAAGAAAGCTTCTTTCTAAGCATAAGATGCATCATCCAAAGGCTGATGTAGACCCTCTATACATACCCCGTAAAGAAGGTGGAAGTGGTCTTATTCAGCTGGAATTGTCATACAAGACAACAACTATTGGCTTACTAACATACATAGAAACAACAAAGGATTGGATGATACAATTAGTAAGGCAACATGAAGAAAGAAAGAAAAAATATTCAATAATTTTCAAAGCTAAACTTGCAGCCGAGATTGAAAAAGACCTCCAATCCATATTGGACTGGGGTAAGAAATGGCTAGTAAATTTTAATGCTTCTAAAACGAAGCTACTGTCAATTAACCATCATCGACAATCTCACCTACCTCCCATTAGCATGGACCAGGCTTGCCTCCCAGAGAGTAAAACACTACGCCTCCTTGGTCTCACACTTTCAGCGGACCTCAAATGGAATGACTATATCGAATCCATTGCTAAATCCGCTGCTATGAAAGTCGGTTCTCTGTGTAGGGCTCGGAAGTTTTTTCCGTCTAAATCTATCCTGCACATTTACAAATCTACCATCCGCCCGTGCATTGAATACTGCTGCCATATCTGGTCGGGTGCCCCTGCTGTTCTCCTCGGGCTTCTCGATAAGGTTCAGAGGAGGGTCTGTAATGTGATAGATACCGACTTGGCAGACCGCCTGCAGTCTCTCCCACCGGCGAGACGTGGCTTCGCTGTGTCTCTTCTATAAATACTTTCACGGCTTCTGCTCCGATGAACTTAGATCACTGGTGCCCCCTAAATACGAATTTGCACGAGATACTAGATTAGGAACTAGATCCCACCCTTTTACAGTGAAACCGATAAAATGCAGCCGTAACTTCTACTCCAACAGTTTCTTTCCTCGCACTTCCCGACTGTGGAATTCTCTTCCAAACGATTGCTTCCCCGACGGCTACAATCTCCAGGAGTTTAAATGTAAGGTCAATAGACACCTCCTAACACACTAACCTGCTCCCATTCTATCAAACACTCTTCCCATCTGCCCGACACTCATCCTCGCTATCCTTACTCATCTATCACCTTTCTCCTGACATTCCCTATGTCTATCCACTCCTTCTCTTTACCTTCCCCTATGTAGCCCCATGCGCAATAGTGGCAGTGGAATGCCTTGCTTGGGGTGATATGATTAAAAAAAAAAATAAAATAAAAGAAGGCAGTAAATACAAACAAGATTTACAGTTAGTAGATTCTGTAGAAAAGCAAAACAGTAGCCAAGAACCAACTATTGCGGCAAAAAATATGAAAATGAAAGCCAAAGATAAAGCTCTTGAAAAGATGAAACAGCGCTGGCAGGACAAACCTCTGCATGGCCAATATCCAGTACGTGCCAATAAATCCAATGTTGACAAAGTTAATACTCATCGATGGTTACGTGCATCTGGATTAAAGTCTGAAACTGAAGGATTTATACTTGCAGCACAAGACCAAAGTCTTTTCACGAGAAACTTTCAGGCAAATATTATGCATAATAATATGGATCCAAAATGCAGGTTTTGTGATAAACACCAAGAAACAATAGACCACCTAATCTCAGGCTGTTCTGTGCTTGCCCCAAATGAATATAAAAATCGCCACGATAGAGTTGGGCAATATTTACATTGGGCAATGTGCAAACATTATGGAAAAGCTGTAAACAAACACTGGTATGAACATCACCCAGCACCGGTTACAGAAATAGAAGATGTAACCATTCTATGGGATTACACCATCTACACAGACAGAAAAATTGAAGCAAACAGGCCAGACATTATTGTTAAAAACCAGAAGGAGAAAACTTGTCTATTAATTGATATGGCTTGTCCAGCGGACTGTAACATAGCAATCAAGGAATTTGAAAAACTGTCAAAATATAAAGACCTGGAAATTGAAATAGAAAAAATGTGGAAATTGAAAACAAGAGTTGTGCCAGTGATAGTAGGTGCACTTGGAATGATAAAAAATGGAACAAAACAACACATTGAAAGAATCCCTGGAAACCCCAGCTTAAGAGATATACAAAAAATTGTCTTATTAAGTACAGCCCACACACTAAGGAAAACTTTATCTATGTAATGCTGGGGATGATAGGGAAGATAGAAAAACATGAAATGGAGTCATAACAACACGCCACTACCTGCCTTAGGTCTCCCCGCAGACTTGGTTGGTAGTGAGACCAAAGCAGAAATCGAAATATGATGAAAAATGACATAATAATAATCGTGAAAATAATATAATGACTATTTCGACGGTAGTATTAATAATATCAATAATAATATGAAGGATTGTATCATAATAATGATAATCATAAAAATGATAATGTTTGAGGATTGAAATGACTTGCTGCCATGTTGATGTCTGAAAAGGGCCTCGAGATATTATAAATGATATGAAAATACAACTATAATACATACGTATCGATATCAAGAAAATTTGCTTATGTATTTCATAGCCTCACAATTAGTGCCACATGACACAAACAATATTTTTTTTAATCGTATCACCCCGAGCAAGGCGGTAACGCCACTGATGTGCAGGGGGCTACGTAATAGTGAAAAGATTGAAAAAGAGAAAGCCGGAAACCACATCCTAAACAGGGAACAAGGGATGAGCCTCTTAACCTGTTCAATAGACGTGGGTGGAATATTCAGGGCATTATTTTTAAAAAAAATAGCCCTTAATAATCAACAGCATCTTTTTATAGCAATCTGCTACTTATATTATTAAAAACTTAGTTTTTTAACATTTACATAAGTATTGAAGTACTTGTTCTAAGTAACCTAGTTAATCGAAACAAATGTTGCAGAATTTGTTGCGCAATATATATATATACATATATATGTACATTTCTAAACATATATTGTTAAATATAACCGGCAATGGATGTCTATTATGTTTAATCATGATTCGTTCTAAACATCGTATTTTGGCTCAATTTAAGGTAAAAATAAAGCCAAAAATTCTCCAACATTTGGATATTTTGGTTCTAAGCTTTCGACTCACATGAGCCATCTTCAGAGAGGTTACAACGACATGAACCTAAAGACATCCACCATCAAAGATAATATTATCTTGTGTTGACATAAAACATTGCTATGCAACGATGACACTCACCGAATAGCAGACTCAGTTTGTAAATTTGTCATGCGGTTCTATGACGTCACACCACGTGAGAGACTGAAATGTTAACAGAACCATATGTCTATATGCAATGCAATATGTTGTGACCAGATTGAAATGTGATTTTATTAAGTGTGGGTTGCTTTGATTTAATGTAGATTACAATATCTGAAGGTTCTTTTTACTGTGTGTATGTGCGAGTATTATTGTGTTATCGACTAAAATCTGTCTAATATTACATACATAGCTATGTTTTTCTAAGAAATGTTGTTTAATTGAACTATGATCAGAAAGGTAGTAGGTAAGTCTACGGGAGAGCGTGGTTTTAGTAAAACCAATATATGTAGTGATGTTATTATTAGTACCAGAGATACAATCTCTGAACGGGCATATAAATTCATACACTACATTAGTTTTCTGTAGAGTATATATACATATATATATATATATATATATATATATATATATATATATCTGTGTGTGTGTTTATTATTAATTATTACGTTCGAACAGGGAGGAACTACAAACTACTACAAAATTGTAAATGTTGTTTCGACATTGAAAGAACAATGTCTCATCAGGTAGTTAACAATGATTGTCATAACCATCATTAACCATCATTACAATCATTACCATCATTGTTAACTAGCTGATGAGACATTGTTTTTGAAATGTCGAAACAAAATGTATAATTTTCTAGTAGTTTGTAGTTTTTCAAATGTTTTAAGGTAATAATTAGAAAATAAAAATTCATTGGTCAATTTTTATATTGAGTACTGTTTGAAATTAATGTTTTGATCGTTGCAATTATTTTCTTCGTTCGTATTCATTTGTATATATATATATATATATATATATATATATATATATATGTGTGTGTGTGTGTGTGTGTGTGTGTGTGTGTGTATTACATGTATGGAACAATTCGCGAAAAACTACTAATAACACATCAAAATTAAAAAGTGCTACCGGCTTGGCGGCTCGACTCCAGCCACTTTCTCACCGATGGGATGTGGCTTCCCTCTGTCTGTTCTATAAATCTTTTCATGGCTTCTGCTCCGACAAACTCAAGTCACTGGTGCCCCTGCCACAGGAGTTTACTCGTGCAACCAGACTGGCAATAAGGTCCCACCCATTTACAGTTAGATCAACCAAATGCAGCCGACAATTCTACTCCATCCAGCAGCTTCTTTTCTTGCACTTCCCGCCTGTGGAACTCACTTCCATATTCTTGCTTTTCTGACGGCTACAGCCTCCAGGAATTTAAATGCAATGTCAATACCCATCTCTTAACTACTTAACTTCAGATCTTTCTATATTACCCTGCATATCTTTTCTTTTCTCTCTACCTTTGCAACTGTCATCACACCTGTATTCCCATCCTTCTCTTGCTCCCTTCTCTGAAACCCCCTGTAAATGGTTCGTCTTTCTCTTTACTCTCCTTCTATCTAATCTTTTTTTCTTATGTAGCCCCCTGCGCATCAGTGGCGTTACCGCCTTGCTTGGGGTGAAACGCTTAAAAAAAAACACACACACACAAGGTGGTAGAGCTGAATATATCAATATTTTGGTTGTTCCCGAAAAAATTGAAACTGGCCATGAATCGAGTTTTATGCCTTATGTGCAATCATCAGGCAGCCGGAATGCCTGGTTAAGCAACTCAGGGACATTAAATAAAAGAAGAACAGTGTAAGATTGTAAAAACACAAGGGTGTTGGCATCGTCCAATCTGAACGAAAGTGATAGCCAAGATTGGTTGAGATGTTAAAATAACCATAAATATCCTGAGATAGGAGGGGGAAAACTCTCAATGGAAAAGAGATTTAATTTTGGTGTTATGAAAAGTGTTCAATGAAGTCTAAGAAAGCGCTTAACCACACCAAGACACTCAACACCCCAACGTAACAGAGCGTGCACATTATGTCTAGACTGCTTTCCAACCAGAGAGCTCGATCTATACATTTGCCGAGTATACGAAAGTGAGTGTGGCGGACTCGGAATTTGAACTCGGCTTGATAGTTTTTCTTTCCGCGTCTCTAACCTGCGCACCTTCGTTACTATAAATGCATATAATGATAATATAGTATCCACATTGTTTAATACCAAGATCAATGACAACAATACCAATAATAGATTACACTTCTCTGGAATTTCAACGGTCAGGCTGATAAGGAAACCTAACCAAATCGACTAGGTGTGATTAAGAAAAACATGTTGAATCCGCATGATCTTCTAATGGAAGTTTCAGACCCAGCCAGCGAGCAAATATATATATATATATATATATATATATCAATATCAATCGACATAAATCATGCTGTAGATGGAAAATAAAATGAAAATAATCACTTCAATGAAACTCTTTTTCTGAAGCAAACCGCAAACCAAGAGAAGAAGGTAATAAGTTGTGTTTCCAAACCGGGGTTTTTTTCTGGTTGTCAAACATTTTTCTGAAGCTTACTTCTCCAGCATAAACCTTGATGGCTACCTGAGAAAAAACAAAAAACAAAAAAGATATTTTTGGAGTCTCAAACAAAAATTTAGAAGTCGGACCTGAAACTTGTGAACAGCTTTGTCGAAAATATTGTTTCTACTTATGCAGTAATGATTTTAAGAATTCATATATATGTATTTGTAGGTACCTTAACAAATACGATAAAGATTTAAAATGAATATTTAAAAAAGAAAAATCTTTGTTGAAGCTTTTAGATTAATTTTAATTTTAAGCTAATAGATTAAATTTAATAAGTAAAATAGTTTGCTGTATTAAAAAATAATTGAAATTGTTTAGGACTTTTTGTTTTGAAATTGTTGAAATTGTTTATTTTAACGACATTTTTAGTCACTATTCATCGCAATGCAATTTTCGTTATTAAAATATCTACTTTACTTTAGAAATATTAGCTGATTTAAAGTATAATTATCTGATTTGAAACAAGTATTATATACTTTAAGTTTAAGTATTTTTAAGTTGAAAATATCGCAGAAAATAATTTTTTAACACAGCGGTAGCTGTTTATTTAAGGTGTTGACATGTTGACAGCATGAATGATAGATGGAAGTTTTTTTCTACGGTTATTTTTACAGATATAACATCTGTAAAAATAATTGGGGAATATAATGTTAGCTCCTTTATTAATATATTTTTTAAGTCTGTAATCTTGAAAATTTAGGGAAATACTCTCCATAATCTAATGTTTTATTGAATTTTAAGTATTTTGGCTTGAAATTTGCTTTAGCTATCGCTCTTATTTTCTGATAATGTCATGTATTGACAACCATATCTCCAAAAAGCGGAACGTTTATGCAGACAAAAAAAAAAAATCAAACTTTTTTGTAAAATATTGTGCTTTGTAAAATTGTATTAAGCTTTTACATTTATGATTAATAAATATAGTTCTCACCTATCACTTTACAAAAATTAATACAGAACTTTAAAAGATTTAAAACTTTATAACTTATAAATTATACTACTTAAAATGTATGAAAATAATTCTTGTAAAAATTAATTAGAGATCAAACATTTTTTCATAAAACAATAGTGTCCTTAATGTATCTTATTTATAAAAGCAATTAAAATCTTTTCTAATAAAAAATGTTTCAATATTATTGCATTTTTTAAAAATTTCACCATTCAGAGCAGATTTTTGGCAAATGGTGTTTCTGTTAAAAAAATATTGATGACTTAAATTCTCCAAAAATTCTGCTTTTAACTAATATAAATGTTAAGCTTTACTCTTAATCTGGTATATTAATCTTTGCCCACCCCCACCACCACTGAGGCCCGAAAAACAAGATTTAACTAAAATTTCGAAAGTTCAAAAAGTATTTAAAATATAATAAATAAATAATATTTTAGTCTTTACTCATAATAACAAAGATTTTGACGATAAAACTTTGTTTTTATCTAATGTGAAACATTTTCTTATCATGGTATGCTCTTTTCTACCAAATTAGTAGAGGTACCTATATATATATATATATATATATATATATATATATATATATTGTAACTCAGTTGTTGAACTCGTAGGTTTATTTACCTTTTTGTTCATGCATTTAATTTTATAAAGAGTGCTCGATACAAATGTAGAGCGTTATACTATATATATGTATATATATATATATAAGAGAACACAACAATAAAATATATAACCCACGGATATAAAACTCTTTCAGTTGTAAAAATCATTTAAGATTCATAAGATGCTACATACATTTAGCAAAAGATGAATGTTGTATGCTATTTATTTTGTTCTTTCAGTGTTGAAGATAACAAAAAAACATAATCATATATTTGGTCATAACAAAGATTGACCGGTCATTTGTCTGGAGAAAGTGCCAAAGTGCTTTTTAGACCTCGTTCCATGAAGACCGTTCGCAAAATCTTCGCTCCACTGGCTCTCTCGACTTTTATCTTTTCTTAAAAAAGGATCAACGATAGTCAAAAGTATACAATTTTCTCAAGCTTCATCACAAGTTTCCAACTGACATCAAGCAACTTATTGAGCACCGGGAGAAATGCACCAGCATCTTTCCATTTTTTGGAATTTGTAAAAATCAGAGGGTTAGGTCTGGTTTTATAAGGTGGGTGGTACCAATATTAAAATCAATTTATTGGTCAGAACTTGGCGAACTCTTAACCCATCATACGTAAGAGCAAAGGTCATAATGGTGTACCCGTTTGTCAGGTTAGAGTTCTTTTTTCTTCTACCAAACAAATTTTCCTAATCCTTTCAGTACTTCCAAATTAATATTTTCATTTTTTTTTAATATTTTCGGTTGCCTACTTCTTGCATAATCAGGTCAAGTCTGCTGGCCGTGCATCGAACCGCCTGTGCCACTCAGAAACACCCGACTTCTTCACAGCATGTTTACAATAAAGTATTTCTAATAGGTTAACGGTTCAATGGAACTGGAGACCCTTCCAGGATTTATTTTTGGTGGACATGATCTTAACAATATAAAATATTCAGATGGCACTATGTTAATGGCCGACTCGGAATTAAAACTACAGGTTCTCCTACACTGGATAGTAGAAGAAAATAAGAAAAAAAAGGACCAACCATCAACTGCAAAAAGACAGGAATTATGGTCATTAGCAAGAGAAAAAGTCCAAGATGCGAGTTACGAACTGGTGATATAAACATCAAGCTGATGGAAAAGTTCAAATACCTGGGAAGAATTTTAGCAGAGAATGGAACATGTGACACCGCAATCCGAACATGCATGGAACTAGTGAAAAATGCATTCCTTCCAAAAACTAAAGTAGGCGCTGAGAAACGGAAAAATTTGCTAGAAACAAAAATGTGTGATAGATTGCTATGCGGCATCCATTCTCTTCTAAGGCAGTGAATATTAGATAATATCCCCACGGATTAAGAGAAAACTGGAACCAAAAGAATTGTGGTTCTAGAGAAGGATATTGATAATTCCATGGACGGAGCAAGTAAGCAACAAGGAAGTCTTAAAGAGAAGGGCAACAGAAAGAACACTTTTACTCAAAATCATGAAAAGAGAGCTGAATTTCCTTGGGCACATAATGAGGAAGGACGGCTTAGAAAACTTAATCCTCACGTGGTATACTGAGAGTAAGGGAGATAGGGGAAGGCAGCCAGTCACCTATCTGACGACCTTGTGAGAGTGGATGGCGGAACGGGGGTCGGAAGCCTTAGCGAACGGAGAAAAATTGGTAAGAGCTATGCGATATAGAATGTTGTGGAGAGGCATGATCGCCTATGTTGTGAATGGACGCAATGCATGGAAGAAGAAGAGCGCTCCACTAGCGCTTTTACCAATTTTCTCGCAGAACTTGATACAAATCCATTCTTTCAGATTCCTTTCTTTCACTTTCTGTCAACAGTATAGCATGAATACATAAAACTTACTCCACTGCTCGGCTTTCAATAGTCTATCTAGTTTGCATCTCTAGAAAGCGGAAGGTGGAACATCTTCGTACGTCCTTAGATACAAACGCTTTGCTTAATGTTGTGCAATGACCTCCAAGAAAAAAATTGAAAAAAAAACGAAAAAGATTAGAAAAAGAAATATCCTTAATTTCTTTTGAGCCTTGAGCACTGTTAGAAAACTTTTTCAAAAACTCATTAGAAACAGAAATTTTAAAAAGGGTCAAGACAAGTTAATGCAATAAATTTGAGAAAGGAATATATCTATTTCTTATTTTTTTAACTATTTTTCACTAATGTAGACCCGATAAAAGGCCCAAGAACCACTAAATATTGAGGGTTACTATGAGAAGCTAGCGTAGGAAAGAACAAGCTTAAGGATTATAGAGCTACAGCTGGCTTTTTGGGTTAAATAGCATATTAGACTGGGCTCTTGAGGCTTGGGTGTCACCTAGACTACTCTGAATTCAAAACTGTAATGAAACCAACAGGAAATTGCTCCATTATATTTCCAAAGATGTCATAGCAATTCACAGATGATAAAAAAAAAGATTAGTGTAGAGAAACGATCGTCTCCAGTCTGAAGTGCCATGATTTTTTGTTTTTTTTTAAATATGTCCAATATGTTTTACTTTCGGAAATTTGGGGTTACGAATAAATAAACTAGCAGATTTCTTACTGAAATTGCACAAAAGGAACCCGCGTACAACTGTAGTTTGATGCGACAAAGCCTCTGTTTTTTTCTCTGTTTGTAACGTAATAGCCATGACTTACTCACCGACTAGAAAGAAAAAGTATTCGGATCTTTTTCTCTTAATTCGTCCCAAAACATTAATTCATCCGAAAAACATTCATTCACCCCAGAAAATTAATTTCACCCCACAATAATAGTAATAATAATGAATTTAAAATTAATTGAAATTCACGCAATTTTCTCTCAGCGCGAGGCCCTTCCATTGAACTTCCGATCGGGTTGACCTTTGTGATCGCCCCTGGGTTATATCTCGATACAGTGCGCTATTTCTAAATGTGGGGTCTACATTTGCGCTCACCCCGATAAACAAGACCAGAATAGATTATTTTCTTTTTCTTTAAGTTGTAAAAAAAACCCTAACCCTAACTCTAATCCTAAACCATGCCAAAAAATTTAATAAAACACAAAATTTGATTTAAAATTTATAATTTCAAAAGAATGTCAAAAATTTAATAAACAAAACAAACTTTGATTTAAAATTTAAAATTTCTTGAGGTGAATTAATATTTGCGATAAATAACTTTACTTATCCAGGGCGAATTAACAGGAAATATCAAAATATTCAATGGGAAAATAAATTCAGGCTCAAGTATAACCATCACGAAAAAGACACAAATATAATTCGTATAAGATTGACTAAAACAACAAGGAATCATTGATACTTACTAAAGGTCAAACTGAGTAAAGTGCAAAGTCCAGTAATTTTGTTTTTACTAATCTCTAAAGGATGATTGGTTGGTTGTTTTGTGGCATATCAACACCTCGGCGGGTCATTTATTGTCAACTAAACTTTTTTTTTATTTATTTAGTGCTAGTAATACCTTTTTCTTTCAACAATTTATTGTTGTTTTTATATAGGTTTTTGTGTCTAGTAATACTTTTTCTTTTCGAATATAAAGATTCATTGGGAATTGTTCTTAAGGACAGGGTCCCCAAGTCATAACCTGTTATTTAACCCATAACTGGAGGGAAGGAACGGATTAATACCTTTCCCAAGGGTACCAATGCTTAAGTGAATGCAGGGTATTCAAATGGAATTCGAACTCGGCTCACCGATTTCTCTTTCCGAATCGATACCCACTGCACCACAACGCACATCCGTCAATAAACGCTTACAGCACCTGGTATTCCCAAGCGGTCACCCATCTAAGTACTGACCAAGCTCAACGTTGTTTAACTTCGGTGATCGAGCGAGAACCGCTGTATTCAACGTGATATGGCCGTAAACCGCTCAAAAGGATGAGTAGGCTAATGTAACAGATTTCGTCGCGAAAAGTGAAATCGGCAAGCCGTGTTCAAATTCCAGCCTAGCCTCCTATGTTCATCTTCGCACAAAAGCTATTGCAGAATCTGTTTATTTTCTACTCCCAACTGTGGATTAATTAGCGGGGTGGACTGTTTTTTTTAGGTTTGGGTCGCAGGAAGTCTATGGCAAGGAAAACAGTGAACTTTAAACCGCAAAGAAGGCGAAAGAAAACCACTCCACTAACTTTACCAAGAAAGCATGACAATTCACAAATGATAAAGAAACGGAATTTGGGGAGAAGGAAACAGGAAACAACTATCTTTCCCAAGAAGGTATGTTAGTTCACAGATGATAAAGAAACGAAGTTTGCAAATTGCCATATCTTCTTAGGACAGATAAGGGAGTGGTTTCCTCTTTCACAAATTCTGTTTCAGAAACAAAATCTACGGATAGACACGAACACCTACGTCGTAATGTGACATGGCATTAAAAGAAATCTTCAATGCAAACAAAATTTGTCTGCCTATTGCTTTGACAAGCGGTATACAAAACACTGGAATTTACCAGAGCGTGACAGATTACGACATAACTGATGCAGTTGGAAATGATATAATTATTTTGACCATGACGGTTAAGGTTAGAAAGAATATTAAAAAAAATACTGCCATATCCATCAGAACGTTAGGGATTCTGATTCACTACCTATTTATTTTCTTTAATATCTGAGAATTATTATGACTTCCTTGGAAAGATAGTGAAATAGCTTTCGGTTACTGTCTCCTTGTATTTAATGTGTCTCTTTAGAACATGAGTGATCATAGCTCTTCACAGCTACCTGTTCTTTGTAGATCGAAACAATGTTTGACACTTTACCACTCCTCTTTGTCGCTACAAATGTGCGTCAGTTAGATGCCATAGGTGATACACGCTTTAGGCGATCATGTCTCTTTCGAGACATGACTGACTGGGCAGAAGATTATCCCGCAGTCGGTTGCCATTGCTCTCTACGGTAGACTGGCTGCCGGCCAAGGCTATAGAAACCAGTCTGTTCTATTATTTAACCCATAATAGGAAGGAAGAAACGGATTAATACCTTACCCAAGGGTATTTGTGCGTAACTGAATGTGAGGAATTCATCTGAAATTCGAACTCGGCTCCTCGATTTGTCGTTCCGAGTCGATATCCACTGCACCACAACGCTAAAGTTTATTATATCTATGGCCAGCAGCATGATAATAAACGGTGGTTGGTTCGTCTTCACTCCGAGAATTCCCTACCTTATCTCTGCTTACTCTGCTGAACAACCGCTTGAGAATGATATCTTATCAATAAGCTTGTAGTTAGTATTCATATGTCTTATTTTGGCAACCTTTCAAGCATAAAAATCATTTATATAACTCCCAACATTTGTGACAACAATGCATTAAAATATCAATAGAAATTGATATTTTAATTATTTATCATGTGGATATATGACAAATAGAATGAAGCAATAGAATCAATTCAGAATATATTAATAGAAATGACGGAAACTTGGAATGTGTTCATTTTATTTTTGTACAATTCTAAAGTAGAAAAACCGACAAAAATATCTGATATCAAAATCATTTGTGTCCAATGAAGGAATTTTTGTTTACAAAAAAACAGGAATTATTTTCATCACCAGATTAAATTTCCAGCTTTTTTCTTTAGGCGTCATTTTATTGGATTGGAATAAATTCCATTTCACACATGACTGAAATTCGTGATGTATATATATATATATATATATAGTCATCCGCAGACAGATCTGTTTCGCTGTATCACAGCTCATCAGTACGGTTAGACATCCGATTGCTTTTTACCCAGGAGTGAAACCCGACCGAATTGGCGTCAGTCGGTAATTTTACCTCTGAGCTACGGGCGCTCGGTAGAAGAAGACAGACATTTTAGCGTGTACATTATCATTATTCTCTACAGATTCATTTTCTTTAATATTTGAGAATTACCATGACATTCTTGGAAAGATAGTGGAATAGTTTTCGGTTGCCTTTTCCTTGTATTTACTGTGCCCCCCCCCCTCTCTCCCCCCCCCCTCTCTCTCTCTCTCTCTCTCTCTCTCTCTCTCTCTCTCTCTCTCTCACACACACACACACACACACGCATATATATGTAAATGTAAATGTGTTGTTATACTCGTTTCAAAAAACCCTCCGAGTACTCGGAAGGAAAAATGGTAATAAAAAATGAACGAGCTAAGCACTAGAACATCAGTCAAAGTACGTAGCCCAAAGAAATAACCCGAGACGAGTAAGGTAAAACAAAAATCTCTCAATATGCAAGTAGACCAAACAATATATATATATATATATATTCATCCGCAGGCAGTCCGGATTCGCTGTATCACAGCCCATCAGTACGGTTAGATATCCAACTGCTTCAAGCCAGGAGCGAAACCCGACAGAATTGACTATATCAGTCGGCGATTTTACCGCTAAACTAGGGGCGTTCGGAGGAGGAAGGTAGATTTTAGCGTGATATACATACAATGTGAACACACGCCAGTAGCCGAGAGTGTTCAAATTCATTACTGAAAGAACTATGCGTAAATAGCGGTGAGTAACTACTGTTTTTTAATATATATATATATATATATACATATATATATATGTTATCCTTTAACAAGCTTCCTCAGAAATTGTTGTAAAATTGTATATATATATATATATATACATATATATATATATATATATATACAATTTTACAACAATTTCTGAGGAAGCTTTGTTAAAGGATAACATGGTAGATTAAAGACACTTTTTTCTACCTTTTCGTTAATTATTCTATATAAAAAAATAAAAGAAAAGGTAG
Source organism: Ascarosepion bandense (assembly GCA_037127315.1). Classification (NCBI taxonomy): domain Eukaryota; kingdom Metazoa; phylum Mollusca; class Cephalopoda; order Sepiida; family Sepiidae; genus Ascarosepion; species Ascarosepion bandense. Next base: position 527,951 of record JBBBDQ010002199.1, read on the forward strand.
AAAAAAGTGTCTTTAATCTACCATGTTTTCCTTTAACAAGCTTCCTCAGAAATTGTTGTAAAGCACCTGAAATTATTTGGATAGGTCAATTGCTTCGATGCTCATAATTTCACGGAAAGATCACAGGCGATGAAAAATGGTTTGTTTACAACAATTTAAATCGAAAAATTTTATGCTGAAAAGGAAATGGCCACTGTTAACCCCTCCAAAAGCTGGTCTGCTTCCGAAAAAGATGATGCTGTGTATCTGGTGGTATTGAAAGGGTGTTTTGTATTAAGAACTCATACCGCAAAATCTGACGATGCATTTGGCATTGTACTGTGCTAACTGGACCGACTAAAGGCAGCTATCGGTGAAAAGCCTCTGGAATTAGTCAATCAATAATTAGACCCAATAATTATCGCTTGTTTTAAGCCATTGTTCTTCTCGTCTTATCGTATTCATAGCTCATCACAAGAAATGATGGAATTATAATGCAAGTCCCATTCTGCAGGTTAGTCTTTGTCAATAAATGTTATTCAGTAGGGAAAATGTCCAAATATTGAGTAGTAGATGTCAGTGATTGGAAAACGCTTCGTATCCTAGGTCCTACGCTCTTTCTGATATACATTAATGATCTCCCTGATTCCATAATATCCCAAGTAGGTATGTACGCTGATGACACCACAGTTTACTCTCGCCTCGACCAAAAATCTGGTGTAGGCAACAAAGCTAACCTTGTAGCCGAACTTGAAAAGGACCTCCAATCCGTAGTGGACTGGGGTAAGAAATGGCTCGTAAGCTTTAATTCTTCTAAAACAAAGCTATTATCAATTAACCATCATAGACAATCGCACCTACCTCCCATTAGCATGGACCAGGCTTGCCTCCCAGAGAGTAAAACACTACGCCTCCTTGGTCTCACACTTACAGCGGACCTCAAATGGAATGAATATATCGAATCCATTGCTAAATCCGCTGCTATGAAAGTCGGTTCTCTGTGCAGGGCCCGGAAGTTTTTTCCGTCTGAATCTATCTTGCACATTTATAAATCAACCATCCGCCCGTGCATTGAATACTGTTGCCATATCTGGTCGGGTGCTCCTGCTATTCTCCTCGACAAGGTACAGCGGAGGGTCTGTAATGTGATCGATACCAACTTGGCAGACCGCCTGCAGTCTCTCTCTCACCGGCGCGACGTGACTTCCCTGTGTCTCTTCTATAAATACTTTCACGGCTTCTGCTCTAATGAACTTGGATCACTGCTGCCCGCTAGATACGAATTTGCACGAGAAACTAGATTAGCAACTAGATCCCACCCTTTTACAATGAAACTGATAAAATGCAACCGCAACTTCTACTCCAACAGTTTCTTTTCTCGCACTTCCCGACTGTGGAATTCCCTTCCACATGATTGCTTCCGCGACGGCTACAATCTCCAGTAGTTTACATGTAAGGTCAATAGATACCTCCTAACACACTAACTCGCACCCATTCTTTCAAACAATCTTCCCATCTGCCCATCCCTCATCCTCGGTATCCTTACCCATCTATCACCTTCCTTCTGATATTTCTTACACCTAACCACTCCTCCTCTTTACCTTCTCCTATGTAGCCCAATGCGCAATAGTGGCAATGGAATGCCTTGCTTGGGGTGAAATGATTAAAAAAAACATTAGAAATTGTGCTGGCTTTCGATGTCAGATCTAGATTATCTGATTTCTTTTTGCAATATTCAAATATGAGGGCATCATTTGAAATAATATCACATAGATGCCATCAAAGATAATCCGGAATCCCCCCCCCCCCAAAAAAAAGAACTAAGATTAGATTTTAAAAATGTCAAATACCTTCTTTTTCATTATTTTTCATTTGCTGAAAAAGTGTAGGGATTAGTTATATTCTGAAAAAGAAAGAAAGAAAACGAAAACACGGCAAAAATTCAATTGTTGCTTTTGAAAACTTTTTATTATTAATTATTTGAAATATTTAATCTTCAAGGTTGAACCAGTTTATTTAATTTGGGCTCGAAATATTCACTATTTCTTATTTACACTGTTTGTTGTTATTAATCTCAACGTTTCGTATTAGTGAGACTAGACCCTCTATAGACAGCAGTCATGAGAAACATGAGAAAACTATAACCATGCAGACATACAGTAACATTTGGTGGTGACCGTGCGAGGAATTTTAGAGGGGGGACAATAAGTAAAAAATAATGGCTACAGAGCGGAGTAGTGGCGAATCAGTCATTTAGGTGCCATACGTGATGCACGCTTGAGCGATCATGTCTCGAAAGAGACATGACTGACTGGGCAGTTGGTTGCCATTGATTTCTGCGGTAAACTGGTTACCAGCCAAGGCTAAATAACCCAATCTCTCCTGTTATTTGACTCATAGCTAGAGGGGGAAGAGATGTATTATATTATTAAGTAGTAATTCGTGGGGGATCAGTTTATTATTCATAACAATATTAAACCGATCCCCCACTTTATGCCCAGTAGAAGGCTTAATCATGTTTTCAACTATTGTATTCAGCCAGTCAGTTAAATGCCACACATGATACACGCTTTGGGTGATCATGTCACGAAAGAGACACGAGTGACTAGGCAGAAGACTATCCCGTAGTAGGTTGCCATTGATTTCTGCGGTAGACTGGTTGCCGACCAATGCTATAGAATCCAATCTGTCCTGTTATTTAATCGATAACTGTGGGAAGAGACGGATTAATACCTTCCCTAACGGTATTTGCGCGTAAGTGAATGTGAGGAATTCATCTGAAATTCGAACTCGGCTCCTTGAATGAGGTCGTTGCAAAGGACGGAGAAAGACAGTCGAGATCAGAGGAATGAAAAAAAAAAGGTAGTATGTGACGTGCACTTCTTAAGTAGAATTTGGCTTTTTTTAAAACAAATTTCATTGAATACAAGGCTCGAAGACCACTCAAGATAGAGAGTCACAATGGCAATGGTGAAGATGAATGAAGGGCATGATACGAATGTCAAAGAATGTGATAGAACGTGAAGATTATAAAGATAAGGAAAGATAACGATCAACCCCTATCTTGAAGAGGTCAAAACTGAAGTGTTTAGATTAGCAACTAGGTCCCACCCTTTTACAGTGAAACCGATAAAATGTAACCGCAATTTTTATACTTTTCACGCACTTCCCGCCTGTGGAATTCCCTTTCGTATATTTGGTTCCCCGACAGCTACAATCGCCAAAAATTTAAATGTAGACATCTCCTATCTCACTAACTAGCATCCATTCTCTCAAGCTCTTTTCTCCATCTACTCCACCCCCATTCTCGGTATTCTCATCCCTCTGACATTTCCTATAACTAACCCCTCTTTCTCATCACTTTCCCCTATGTAACCCCCTGCGCAACAGTGGCAGTAGAATGCCTTGCTTGGGGTGAAATGATTAAATAAAGCACTCATGCAGGAGTCTTCTACGCAAAATGAAAATTATGGAGGTTAACAGATACCCAAGAAAGCCTGGATGGCACACAGTTGGAACGTTTTAATAAAAACAACACAAATGACAAAGACGAGCTAATTGCTTATAAATCACTGATTATGATAATATATCTTAATAAATGTTATGAGACTCATAGAAAAAGCGTACTTACCGTAAATCTTAGCAACTCTAGCAGAGAATTTATCTTCTTTCCATGTACATTCAAGATTTTTCTCCTGTTCATTTAAAGTAAGCACTTTCACAACTTCCCTTTTCTCCAATCGGAATTGGCAGCAATATTACCTTTATGCGTTTGGTCATCAAGAAGTTTCTCTCTTTGACAGCGCCATTCTTTGAAGCAAGAATATCAAACTATTTGCAGCCCGGTAAACGTAGGCACCATTTTAACATTTAAAATACCTGAAAAAAAATAAAGCTAAACGCTAAAAATGTTTGATCTGTTAAACTTATTCTCTCGATTGGTTTGGAGATCGGTAAAATCAAAGAGAGAAAAGACAAGATTGCACCAAGGTTCACACGGGCAAATTATCTAAATCTTGAGAAATTAATTCGCAATCTGCCGTAACGTTAATAATAAAACAAGAATTGATTCCAGAACAACTCGCATAAAAAAATCAAAGTACATCCCGACTTAACAATAAGAAAAAAATTGATTAATCAACGAAGATTATATTTATTGGAAATGAAATAGTTAAAAATATGTTAATCTTTATTATATTTTTGGTTAATTCAGACGGATTTCTTCATTTTACAAATTTTTTAATAGAGTTTTGCCCATTATACACTTCGGTCTGAATTATAATGTCATATTTTAGAGTGTCGAAACTTGTTCTGAGTAGGGACGTATTCTCTCTCTCTCTCTTTCTCTCTGTCGCCACATCCGGTACTTGGGAATGTTTTTCTTCCGCTGAAGCGACTGAGCTTCCTTCTCGTCGACTTCTGCTTTGGTGACCATGTTTTAGCTACCTCAATTTCCCAAGGTTTTTCTTCTTTAAATTGTGTCTCTTACATACCGTTGAAATCTATACATAACCTGCTGATTAAATGATTGGACGATAGCAAGTTTACGGTTTCCTTCAAACGTTCTTATTCCCCAATTCTCTTCCCTGTGCATGATTTTAGCTTTCTTTTATAGAATAAGTTCAATAATAATAATATGCCTACAGCTATTATCTCCCTTTTTTTTATGACAGATTTACCGACGTCCAAAGTAGGTGCGAGACAACTCATCACCGCCGACTGAGCGCCTTAACAACTCACCATTGGGACAAATCAGCAAGAGAAAAATGTAACTGTTCTTTTTGTTTTATAAATTAATAAAAGTAATTAACCTTTTACTGCCACTGTTTTGCAGGGGGTTACATAGAAGGAAAGTTATGAGAAAGAGTGACAGGTTATAGAGGATGTTAGGAAGTGGGTAAGAGAATGATGAGAATACTGATAAGAGTGGAGTGGACGGAGAAAGGAGCATAACAGAGAGGATGCAGGTTAGTGAGATAGAAGATGACTATTGACTTTACATTTAAATTCTTGGAGATGGTAGCTGTCGGGGAAGGAAGTAAATGGAAGTGAATTCCACAGGCGGGAAGTGCGAGAAAAGAAGCTGATGGAGTAGAATTTGCGTTTACATCTTATTGGTTTTAATTAGTAAATATTTTTTTTAAATAAGTTATCTGAAATTTATAAAAAATAATTAAAAACAAAAAAGGGCTCATATTTTACTTAATGACATTTTAAATGCTTTATTTGAAGAAAAATATTGAATAATTATTATTTTAATCCTTAATAAATTCCTATTATTCAGTTATAAAAATGTTATGTTTTTCTGGTGTCGAGTTGACCCGGCGCAAAGTCGGCGGTGTTCACTTGTCGGTGTTGAATTGTCTCTTTCCGTCCTAAGTGGACCTTAAGCTACGTGACGGACCTTTGGTGAGAAAAGTTCAGTTGATGTTTAGACTACGAGAAGGCGTAGATGTGCTAGTCAGCGGCAGTTCAGTGCAGGTGCGAATGTCATGTAAATAATAGCATATGAGATATCACCATTGCTGTGTGCCATTTCCCTCCTTGGAATATTGCAATATTACAAGAGCTTCTAGATATTTGACCTTCGCCACATACACGTTTTCAATATTTTTGTACAAATTGCAACACACACACACACACACACACACACACACACACACACAGAGATATATATAATGTGGAAAAGTCTGTCACTTAACTGAGAGGAGTTATGTCTATTTTCGAAGAAACAAAAATCCCTGAAGAGTGAAGACATCCCAATAATGCCTTTACGAAAATCTGCTCAGGTAAGTAACAAACTACCCCACCTTAAATCTCTTAACGCTCTGTCTCTGTCTCGATACTGAGCACTTTATGACAAAAACCTGCTTGCCAAAAATGTCTTTCTACCAGTAAATCACTGAAAAAAAAAAACAAAAAAAAAACAGTCTTGGCACTAAGCATCATCACAATTTAGCATTATATATATATATATATATATATATATACACTAGCGGCCATAATTATTAGACGACCCCAGCTTTTTAAAAGGAATGATATATTTCATACTATTTTTAGTATTTATTGCCAAGTAGATAATTCCAAATGAAAATAAAATGGTTCTTTTTTTGTTTTTTACTTTGCAAAATTTTACAAGGCAAGAAAGCAAAGATGAACTCGTCCGAATCACCCTAAATTTTCTTCATTCTTTCACTGATGAAATTGCAATATAGGTAATTATTTAATTTTTATAAATTCATTTGATGCACATGTTATTTTGCAGTATTAACAAAAGAACCATTCTATTTTCATTTACAGTTATTCACTTGGCAATAAATACAAAAATAGTATGAAATACATAATTTTTTAAAAAACTGGGATGCCCTAATAGTTATGGCCAGCAGTATATATATATATATATATATATATATATATATATATATACACTACATGCAAAAATTTCACCCTGCATGTCTTTAAAACCAAATTAAAATGATTTATTTTTGTATATTATTTTAAGTAAAATATAAAATTTCAGTAATTATAATGCATTTTCACTTACCTATAAAAAATTATCATAAAACCTCATTTTTTTTCTGGCCGTCAATAAAACAACTGCCTTTGACTGCTTTACAAATTCTTGGCATTCTTCCAAAAATTTCTGAAAAAAAAAAATAGATGGCAGATATTACTGAGCATTCTTCAAGGACTGAAAAAGCTCACTCTCACGCTTTTGGTATTCTCTTCAAGCTCTACTATCCAATTCATCTAATTCAAAGGGAGAGAGGTTAGGAGATTGAGGCGACCAAGTCATAAATTCGAGGTAATTTTGACATAATTTAGAATAGTGTTTTGAAGAGTTGTTTTGTCGAAAGGTGTATTTTTTCAGATATGTGTAAACCTGATGATAGAGAATGTCTTTGCGAAATCGAATGATATTATATTATTATTTTTTCATGATTCCCTTGATGTGAATCCGATCTCCAGCCCTCTCTATCCCCATAAAAAGCAACACTCCCACGCCATAACATGCTTAACCGTTAGAACTCCACACGTCCATCATTTAGTCTTCCTTCTGACTTTCTTCTTGCGTACACCCTCTTCTTACAACGACTTTGAAGTTTTCGGGAATAAGAGGGCCGCGGAGAAAAACTGAAAAATAAAAGCAAATACATTGTAGTTACTGAAATGTTATCTTTTTATTTTAAGAAAATATCGCATTTTATGATGTTTTTTTAAAAGAAATACAGGGTGTCTGAAAACGTTTTGCCTGTGGTGTATATGTTCCATTTTTGGCATGACGCATTCTAATATTGTATATATAAATCTTTTCAGGCATGACTCGGTTTTCGAATTTCTTTGTGCTATTCTAGTCCTTGTTTCCGTTGTTTTAAGTTTTTTGCATATCATAGACATTCTAATGTGGGCCTTAGAGAAAAGAGAAAACCAAAATATTTCTTCTCTTATTGCAAACATCCCATGATAGGGACCAAAGGCTATAAAATTACCTTCTCACAGGTATGGCTGTGCAATTAGTTACAAAATATGGTTACAAAATAACTAAATAGATGGATTTTTAAAAACGAAATTTTTTTAAAGATTGGTACCTAAAAATCGACAGTTTTTATTGTAGCCCTTGGTATGATAAACTGTGTACGCAGTTTGACACTGCTCATCTTCCCAGGAGAGGATTATCAATGTTGAAAATTATAAACACTGTACGTGTAAAGTAAGACTTATCCTCCAAATTTGTAAAAATCACATTGTCGTATACTTGTTCTGAGGTAATGACCCCGTATAGGATTGTATTGAATATAGAGGAAAATATCTTGAAGTAGAAATCCGAAAAAACAAAAACAAAACAAAACAAAACAAAAAAAAAAACGCTACATAAAGGAATCAATCATTTCAGTCATGAGATCATTAAAATATAGCTTGACTCCCTATTCATTTACCTACATCAGTGGTACACAAAGTTTTCTTTTCCTGAAAAATTTTTTAGAATGAAAACTTGCTCGCGCCTCACCAAATTGTATGTGATAAAAATTACATACCCGCCTCCACCAAAAATTACATACCCGCCTCCACCAAAAATTACATACCCGCCTCCACCAAAAAAACAGAGCGGGTTAAAAAACGATAACCGCTTATTGAAAGTCAAAACATTATCATTGCTGACTCTCACCTCCAATTTGCGGATCCTAGTTACGATATTCGTTAAATACTTGATACAATGCAAAAATATCCCAATGATAAAAGTGGTCAAAAATGATTTATAACTATTTATAGTAGGACTCATACATAATAATATTTTAAAATTTGGCGCATGATTTTTTAAAAAACTGTTTCTAAATCTTTGATTGTCTTTCAATCATCCCACCTCACCTTCTTTCCTCTTCCGCTGCACCGATTGTAAACCGCTTACTCACACTATAGGTGAAAAGTTTAGGGTTTCTGTGGATTTCGAAGAATCGTTTAAAATTTGAAGGTTGTGTGTCTTTTCAAAACGAATTTACCCCCTCACGTCGAGCCAGAGGTACATTCTATTCTTTAAGGGTTTTATCACATATTCAATAATAATAATAATAATAATAATCTTAATTTTTTTTTAAACGTAACGTACAGGGGGCTACATAAGAGTAAAAAAAATTAGATAGGAGGAGAGTAAAGAGAAAGACGAATCAGTTAAGGATGGGTATACAGGGGTGATGAAAGTTGCAAAAGGAAAAGATATACAGGGTGGTGTAGAAAGAACTAGAGTCAAGTTGTTAAGAGATGAGTATCGAAATTGCATTTAAATTCCTGGAGGTTGTAGCCGTCAGGAAAGCAAGAATATGGAAGCGAGTTCCACAGGCGGGAAGTGCGAGAAAGGAAGCTGAAGGAGTAGAATTGTCGTCTGCTTTGGCTGATCTAACTGTGAATGGGTGGGACCTAGTTGCCAGTCTGGTTGCACGAGTAAACACCTGTTGCAGAGGCACCAGTGACTTAAGTTCGTTGGGGCAGAAGCCATGAAAGTATTTACAGAACATACAGAGGGAAGCCACATCCCGTCGGTGAGGAAGTAGCTGGAGTCGAGCAGCCAAGTCGTTACCTATCACATTATTGATTCTCCTTTGGAGCCTTCAAGAACACTGAGATGAACAGCGGAGGCGCCTGACCATATGTGACAGCAGTACTCCATGCACGGACGGATGGTTGATTTGTATATATGCAGGATGGATTCAGTCGGAAAAAAATATCCTGGCCCGACACAGTAACCCAGCCTTTCTAGCAGTGGATTTAGCTATTAACTCAATATAATGGTTCCACTTGAGATCGGAAGACAGAGCAAGGCCGAGGAGGCGCAGTGTATTGCTCTCAAGGAGACTCGCTTGGTCCATGCTTATGGGAGACAGGAGAGGTTATCTGTGATGATTGACAGACAGCAGCTTCGTCTTAGATGCATTGAAATTGAAGGTGGAACATGAGAAACTCAATCATTCCAGTTGTAATTGGAACAGATTGAGCGGATTGATTGGAAAACGTTCCGATAGACTCATTGAATTGATTCCAGGTAGCCAATGCCTTAAAGAGATACAAAAAATTCTACTCACAAATACAGCTTACACATTAAGAAGTGATTTATCTAAATAAAATATGCGTGATATTAGGGTTCTATAAATTAGTTTTTATAAGAAATAATCTGTAAAAATATCTTCATGCAGCTTCTGACCCAAGAACTCTGTTTGGGACTTGGAAAGAAATGTTTATCAAAGGAAATAATAATAATAATGATGATAAGGATGTTGAAGATGAGGATGAGCGTGATACACGGGTTATGGCATTCATGGCCCCCGAACTGACCAGAGGTGTTAACGTGTTAATGTTTTGTTGTGGTGAATTAAAAATAAGTTACATAAGTAACCCCCGACAGATTTGTTTATCCGTTGCCAGGTCTTAACAAGTTTGGCATGACGCATCTCAATTCGTGAGCGATTACAGTATGGAAGAATCATGACCAATTCTCGAGAGGGTTTTTTTAAGTTTAAAAGATGAAGCTAAATATTAATTCGGGCGCCACATCTCGACACTTGGTTATTCTTTGCTGTTTTATTTTCTATTTATTTCTAATTGTTTCACAACAACACGACACAGCTGGATAAGTGCGTATGTTTATCTGTTTGTGAATTTCATCTCGCCATCTTTTGTGATGAATTCTTTCAATGAAAAACACATCAATTAAACGCGTCAAAATCCGGTTTCAGAATTCACAGAATACTCGAAATCTTGCAAAGTCATCGCTTGTTGAAAGCATTTCCTTCCTGTAGTCGTCGGCTTTTGACGTCGGCGTTGTTTCAAAAACGCAAATGCAAACCCAAATTGGAACATTTGATCGATGTGTATGACTAAAAATGTTTACAAATAAATAAGTACATTATATATCCGTAAATATATACAAGTATATATAACATCATTGTCAAGAATAGCAATTTATTTGTATGTAACGCGAATGTAACATATACATGACTACATACATAAACTCTACACATAATCAGTTATACGTAAAATAAAATTCACCCTTAATAATGGCTAAAATATAACCGAAAGCGCTTGGAAACGCAAAACATTTGAACAAATCCGATATAATATGTGTTATTAGTAGAAAAATCATAAGAACACACGAAAAATTATATAAAAAACCTTAACGATAATACCATGTCTGTCATTTTCAATGAAACCTGTATATTGCTGATATATATATATATATATATATATATATATATATATATATATATATATATATATAAAATGCTTACCTTGGAATCATAAGTAATGTTTTCCTGCCTTTAAATAGAAAAGTCATTTATATTTAGTATCTAAATAATCTATAAAATAAAACTTGTGTGCTTTCTCTTCATTTTTCTGTTATTAAAGTTTAAAGTTTGCAATAAAAAAAAAACAACAACAAAAAAACAAAAAACAAAACAAAAAACAAAACAAAAAAACATTTATTCATAAATACTTAATATTTTGTTATTTTAATGTCTCTAATATAAACATATTGTGTGCGGACATTTCACCGACGGACAGTTCGCCGACAGACAAATCACAGATAGAACAATTGGTCGACTCTTTTAAAGGTCAAGCTCTCATCTAATTTTTTTAATAAACTGTCAGCGAACTGAGGATGCGATTGTTCAGAAGGCGTTCTGTTAATTACGTCATCAATTGTTGTCAGTCTTACGTTGCACAGTTTCCGTTGTTCACACCTCCAGTAACTTTTAGATTTTCTAGTTTTGTCAATAATATAGGCATGTCCTTCAAATAAAAGCATTCTGCCTCCTCGTTTTGTCTTTACAAACTCCATGATGACAGCTGAATGACTTAGAAAGAATCTTCTAAAAAATAGACGAGAGCTTGAAATTGAAAAGACTTAAAACGTCGATTAAATCTTCTGTCTGTGAATCGTCTGTCAGCGAACTGTCCATCAGCAAATTGTCTTTTGGTCAATTCTACGGCTACCAAATATTTTATCGTATTTTTCTTCAGTGTATAGATATATAAGTGTATAGATATATAAGTGAATAAGGAACGAAGAAAGAATTGACAACGTTCAAAACATTAATTTTTACAGTGCTTGATATAAAATAGAGCCGTGAATATTTATTATAAATTATAGTTTAGAACATGTACAAATTATCATCTACTACGAAGTGTACCTTTTGTTTCGACATTAAAAGGACAATGTTTCATCGGGTGGTGTGAAAAGAAAATGGAAATTATTTTTCTTATATTTGGCGAATTGTGTTTGAGGGGTAGGTGACAAATAACTGACAAATTCCAACCCTTATTTTCCATTTCCCACCCCACCTACATCTCACACATAATTCGCCAAATATAAGAAAAAGAATTTCCATTTTCTTTTTACACTACCCGATGAGACATTGTCCTTTCAATGTCGAAACAAAATGTACACTTTGTAGTAGATGATAATTTGTACATGTTCTAAACTAATATATATATATATATATATATATATATATATATATATATATATAGTCCTTAATACTAATAGAAGTATATTCCACAGATATTTAATTTTAAAAAGTGCTCAATACGAAAGTAGAGCATAGATATATAGTTATTATTATCATTATGATAATAGCATACTGCAACTTAATAGCGATAAAGTTTCGGTGTTTAACCCACCATCATCAGGTAGTAAAATGTGGTTAATTTACTTGGTTATATATATTGATAAAGAGATTAAAAAAACAAAATTAAACTAAAAATAAAGAAGGCCATCGAATTGGAATAATAAAGTAGGGTGGGAGGTATTATACTATGAAAGAATTGTGTGTGTCAACTAATACAAAAAGTGTATCAAAGTGTTGCCAAAGAAGACTAGACATGCCAAAAGTTTAAACCGGGAAGGAATAACATGGTAGAAAGCGAAGAGTTGGAAAAGCAAAAAAAAAAAAAAAAAGAATATTATGAAAAATAAAAGAAAATTCCTTAAAGATTTTATTGATATATATATATATATATATATATATATATATATATATATAAAATAGATGAGAAAAAATAGAAGTGAAGTTTTAGGAATATAAGTACTAAATAAAAGTTAACAGTGGAGAAAAAATACCAATTAAATAAGATGGATCGTTTAAAAAAATGTTCAGCTAAAAGATTCCTGGGGTAAGCGACATAAGCCAACTTTAGCCACCCCAAAAGCAGGTCTTCACCCTCAAAAAGTCATGCTGTGTATCTAGTGGGATTGGAAAGGAAGCCTATACTGAGCTTCTGTCAAGTAACCAGCCAATTAAATTCTGAAAAGTACTGCTCGCAACTCAACGAATTAAAGGTAGCAATTAAAAAAATTCGTCCAGAATTGGGGAACAGAAAAGGTGTTGTTTTCTACCAGGATCATGGCAGACCTCACGTTTCTTTGGCAACCCGGTAACAAGCTACTATCAATTAATCATCATAGACAATCGCACCTACCTCCTATTAGCATGGACCAGGCTTGCCTCCCAGAGAGTAAAACACTACGCCTCCTTGGTCTCACACTCTCAGCGGACCTCAAGTGGAATGACTATATCGAATCCATTGCTAAATCCGCTGCTATGAAAGTCGGTTCTCTGTGCAGGGCCCGGAGGTTTTTTCCGTCTGAATCTATCCTTCAAATTCATAAATCTACCATCCGCCCGTGCATTGAATACTGTTGCCATATCTGGTCGGGTGCCCCTGCTATTCTCCTTGGGCTTCTAGACAAGGTACAGCGGAGGGTCTATAATGTGATCGATACCGACTTAGCAGACCGCCTGCAGTCTCTCTCTCACCGGCGCGACGTGGCTTCCCTTTGTCTCTTCTATAAATACTTTCACGGCTTCTGCTCCGATGAACTTAGATCACTGGTGACCCCTAGGTTCGAATTTGCACGAGATACTAGATTAGCAACTAGATCCCACCCTTTTACAGTGAAACTGATAAAATGCAACCGCAACTTCTACTCCAACAGTTTCTTTTCTCGCACTTCCCGACTGTGGAATTCTCTTCCACGTGACTGCTTCCTCGACTGCTACAATCTCCAGGAGTCTAAATGTAAGGTCAATAGAAACCTCCTAACACACTAACTTCCATTCTTTCAAACACTCTTCCCACCCACCCAACTATCTATCACCCACCTTCTGACATTTCCTATATCTAACCACTCTTCCTATTTACCTCCCTCTATGTAGCCCCAAGCGCAATAGTGGCTGTGGAATGCCTTGCTTGGTCGTGAAATGATTTTTAAAAAAATTGTTGCTGAGACGTATTACTTCCACCCCAACTGCCATATTCACCAAATATTGTTCCTTCGGATTTTCATATTCAGGTTTTTGCAAAAAATCTCAATGGTTAAAAAATTTAATTCTTTGGATGACATAAAAATCACCTTGAGTTCTCTGCCAAGAAACCGCCAAAATTCTGGGAAGTCGGAATCTTTAAGTTAAAGAAAGAATGAAGAAATGATCTGCGACAAAATGGTTCATATTTAGTTGAATAAATATTTAATGACATAATTTGTTTAGTGTTTTAATTTCTCTTAAAAATTGACATGAACTTTAGTAGCAACCCAATATATATTTATATGTGCGTATGTGTATTTATGTGTGCGTGTGCGTGCCTATGAATAAATACGAATCGTATCATATAAAACAAATGTCGCTGCCGACATTTGTGCTTGAACACGGATCGCCAGAGAACAAACATAGTCGATTTTGTTTTGATGTAATTAGAGGAATCATGCTACTGGAATCACGTGACGTTGTAAAAATAATATATATATATATATATATATATATATAATAAGCATTCGAGGTAGAAAAGAAAACAAGTCTGACAGTAAAAAGTTTGCGGGGAAACATTTTTTTTAATGGCATGACAGTAAGAAAAGTATACCTTTTATTTTTCGACAAAGTTTCTCTCGTCCTGACCGCAGTCCACATCTTCGAGGAATCTACTCACCCAATGGCACTCAGCATCCCAACATTTGACAGTTGGATACAAAAGGTAGTTGTCAGGGTAGTTTTTTTGCATTCGATTTCCGATCTCCCGCAGCAAATCTAATCTGGAACCAAAAATCTGTAACAGTACGACGCTTCAATTTCTCATTTGGATTTTCGTCCATCATTTGTTTCTAAAATGTAAATCACAAGAAAATATCGATATCAATGAAAAAGTTCAAATTTGTGAAAAATGATCTCTCTTTAATCAATTTGATGTTAACATCTGCTAATAACTCTACTCTTGACTTATGTAGAGTACTAGCAGTATAGCTCGGTGTTGCTCGGGTGTAATGAAAGCTTTAAAACTAATCCATGGTCCTGGAGCTCAGACTCTTTGCACGTTGGCACGAAAGACTAAAAAAGCAATAGTAGAAACCGTACACTGAAAGAAAAATGAATGGAAGTAAGTCAAATCTGGATTTCCTGGTATCTATATCAAATATTTTTTTCGTCGTAAACTGAATTTTGAAGGCCCTTTTCAACACCTGCTTTCTGAGGCTACCACACTTCAGTGAAAACATAACCGCAAAAATACGTACAGCTATCCGCAGAGAGGGATTGGATATACAGCTGGCCCACTACGGCCCCACTCTTCGCAGACATCTCAACTCCAACCACAAAACAAGCAACAACACCACATGCACACTGGCCAGTTGCCCTATTGCGGGCACCGACATATGCCACCATGTATATGTCGTGTATCGCATACAATGCGCCAAATGCGAGGAATTCTATGTTGGCAGTACCACCAGACATTAGAATAAAAGAACACACACACACACACACACACACACACACAAGCATCGTCTTTCCATAAACATTTTAAAAAATCCAAAAATACTAACAAAAACATAATCGTCAATATTGAGGCTAGAGAGCGAACCTAAGGAACCTGCGCATAAAAGAGTCCCTAATAATAACTAAACTACACCCACAGATCAACAATCGACAAGAGCTTAATCTAGACTACATAACAGAATAGACAACGCTAACACGCACATGACACACACTGACCACAACAATAAAGGTCATACACACGAGCACGATATCACAGTTTAACGAAGACATATAAACATACGCACGATAAGCACGCGTACACAGCACATGCCGGAACGCGTGCGCTCATATGTGCGCACGCGCATGTGTGTACATGAGTATATATATATATATATATATATATATATATATATATATATATATATAAGCGTGTGTGTGTGTGTGCTTGGTGCTATTACCCCCGCTCCACCGGCAAAATAATGGAGATGCCTGTAGCACACTGAAGCGCACGCGCGTGCACACACACACACGCATGCAAAATAAAATAGAATAAATTACAAGAGCTACGCGAACATAGGCACGCACACATGACAAAGTCACGGAAACGCACACACCACCAGATAAAGCAGATTGATAAAACAACAGTAATGAAATAGATCCTCTTCAACCCGGTCAAAAGTCAAACTAATGACTGATACCATCAGACCAGAAAAAGTCCCCAAATATAAATCACACACACACACACACATACACACGCGCGCGCATACATAAACACACCGTAAAATTAATGACAGCAGCAGCAGCAGCAGACAGCCAGCCAGGACTGACCATTCTTTGAAAGGCCAGGAACACACTCTGACAGACACACGCTTCTCTGCTATTGTGAAGATGAGATTTTGATCTTGAAATATTAATGTATAATAAATAGGTAATACACAAAAACTTCTTTACCTTCCTTTATTTTACTCAACGCGTTGTGACAGCCTTCAAGACATAACCATATATATATATATATATATATATATATATATATATATATATATATGGTTATGTCTTGAAGGCTGTCACAACGCGTTGAGTAAAATAAAGGAAGGTAAAGAAGTTTTTGTGTATTTAATATTTAATTTTTGTGTATTTAATATGCAAATTGAATATTTTGCATTTGGGGAATAGCCATTTATACAGGGTCTTGGGAGCCCGCTTCCTCAACCCCGGAAAAACGTATAACGAAGAAATTCCAGTGTGACTGGAACTAAAGTTTCATTTAGAAATATTGGCAAGGATAGGAAAGAGAGTGAATTAGTAGATAGTTGAGAGAAGTGGATGGAAGTGGGTCAGGCAGCTTGCTCGCCGGGTCAATGATAGACAGTAAGAATAAAGTTAAGGGTTATCAAAGTGTATAAAATTAAATTCTGACTAGTATCAATAAACATGTAAAAAATTGTTATAACGATTAAATGATGTTGGAGCAACTTCCCTATTTACACTAATATGGACTCTTCCTAAGACTATATATAGTAGTAGTCCTTACTAGACTACAGAGCATAACAGAGCTAGTGTATCCTTTCGAAGGAGAGGTGATTTTGAACGTGACATTCAATGGAGTTACAAAAAATTTAAAAATGTACGTATTAAAAAATACCAACAACTTGTTTGGGACTGACTGGATGTAATGATTTAACCTTTGGGACTTACCAATCAGCTTGTATTGTAAAGAAATTGAAAGCCTAACTACGGAAACCGAAAACATAAAGTCAGAATTAAAAAAGACCTTCCCCGAAATATTCTCGGACTAACGCGTCCGAGAATACTTAAAAAATGTCGTTGAAAACACTGTTAAAAGAAAATGCTCAAACAGTGTTTAGGAACAAAAAAAATGTTCCTTTCGCTGCAATAGAAAAAAATAAACAGCGAACTGGACAGATTAACCAGCTCAGGAGTTATATCCAAGGTGGAATACAACCATTGGGCAGCACCTACTGTTTACGTTAAAAAAAGTTTGGGGAAATACGCGTATGCGCGGATTTCTCGACAGGTTTGAATGAGGCAGTAAAGGATTACCATTACCCACTTCCGAGTCAGGAAGAAGTATTTACAAAATTAGACGGAGCCAGATATTTCTCCAAAATAGACCTGAGCGAGGCATATCTACAGATTCCTGTAGACGAATAAAGCTCAAGTTCTTATGCATCAACAGTCATAGAGGTCTATACAAATATGAAAGATTAGCGTTTGGCGTAAAAGTAGCCCCCGCTATTTTTCAGCAAGTCATGGATACGATGTTGGCAGAATTCGATTTCGCTATAGTTTATCTTGACGACATTTTGATAAAAAGTTGAACGATTTTCATCTGCAGTCAAATGAACAGGTGGAGTACTTTGTAGATACTTTTAAGAGGGCACTCATAAAAAACAAAGGGCGAGAAGCAGACGAAAAATATGAGAAATATATATAAGAAGGATTGGATATACAACTGGCCCACTACGGTCCCACTCTCCGCAGACACCTCAACTCCAACCACAAAACAAATAACAACACCACATGCACACTAGCCAATTGCCCTATTGTATGCACCGGCATATGCCACCAGGTATATGTCGTGTACCGCATACAATGCGCCAAATGCGAGGAATTCTATGTTGGCAGCACCACAAGACCATTACATATTTGGATAAAAGAACACATACACACGCAAGCGTCGTCTTTCTATAAACATTTAAAAAAATGCAAAAATACTAACAAGAACATAATCGTCAACATCGAGGCTAGAGAGCGGAACTTAGGGAACCTGCGCATAAAAGAGTCCCTAATAATAACTAAACTACATCCACAGATCAACAATCGACAAGAGCTTAATCTAGACTACATAACAGAATAGACAACGCTAACACGCACATGACACATACTGACCAGAACATTAAAGCTCATACACACGGGCACGATATCACAGTTTAACGCACACAATATAAACATACGTACAATAAATATGCGTACATAGCTCATGCCGGAACGCGTGCGCTCATAGAGCGTGTGTGTGTGTGTGTGTGTGTGTGTATATATATATGAGTACGCATACATACATACATACATATATATATATATATATATATATATATGTGTGTGTGTGTGTGTGTGTGTGTGTGTGTGTGTGTGTGTGTGTGTTTATGTATAAGTACGTACACTAAACACATGCACACATCTAGGTACCTCTAATATTTCATTAGCATATTAAAAAATAATAATAAATGAACAAATAATTTTACACTATATTAGTTCCACACCCCCAGCAAAGTAGCGGAGGTGCCTATAACACACTGCACACCAGAAAGCACACACACACACACGCACATACAAAATGAAGTTGAATGAATTACAATAACTACGCGCACATATTATCCCCCCACCCGGCAAAGTAGTGGAGGCGCCTATAACACACCGCACACCTGAAAGCACACACACACACACATACAAAATAAGGTAGAATAAATTACAATAACCACGCGCACATAGACACGCACACATGACAAGGTCACGGACATGCACACACCACCAGATAAATCAGATAGATAAAACATGAGATTTTGATCTCGAAAAATTAATGTTTAATAAATAGGTAATACCCAAATACTTCTTTACCTTCCTTTTTTTTTACTCAACGCATTGTGACAGCCTTCAAGACATAACCTATATATATAATCATTTCACCCCCAAGTAATACAGTATTGCCACTGATGCCCAGGGGGTTACGTAAGAGGAGAGTGAAAGTTTACATAGGAGGAGGGCGAAGAGAAAGAGGAATCGAAGAGGAACAGTTTACAGGGCGTGTCAGACAAGAAGGATGGGAATACTGGTATGAAGAGAGTTGCGTGAGAATAGAGTGAAAAAGGGAGAAAAATATTCAGAGAGTGTTGGGATAGGATAAGTATGGGAGTTCAGGTGATAAGAGATGACAATTGTTGTTGCATTTAAACTCTTGGAGATTATGGCTATCAGAGAAGCTTGTGTACGGAAAGGAATTCCACAGGCGGGAAGTACGAGAAAAGAAGCTGTTTGAGTGAAAGTGATGGCTGCATTTGTTTGTTTTGACTGTGAAAGATTGGGACCTTGTTGCCAGTCTGGTTGCTCGAGTAAATTCTTGTAGAGGTGGCACAAGGGAGCTAAGTTCGTCGGAGCAGAAGCCATAAAAATATTTGTAGAAGAGACAGAGGGAAGCCATATCCCGTCGGTGAGAAAGGGGCTGGAGTCGAGCTACCAGGTCAGGATCGATTACATTGCAGA